>CM042840.1:149290066-149337798 GCA_023653725.1 Bungarus multicinctus
CTGAGGGGAAAGTGGACTTTTTGGGAATTGATTTTTTACAGGTTTTTTTTTCTTTTTAATAATCTCACTTGATAAAGTAACCGAACGCCCCCTCGTGTTTTAGTCTCCGGCCCAACAGCAATCAACATAAACACCCCCACCCCTTCCCTGGGAGGACTTCCCAACCGTAAGGTAGAGAACTCGCGTCCCGGTTCCTGGATAGGGAGCTCTCTGTCCCCCCCTGAACCAGCTATGAATCCAAAGAATGGGTGGAGTTTTTTTTTGTTAATGGCAGCGTTTCCGAACCTTGCCTGAAACCTCTACGGGGGTTGGATAGATGGCTTCAAGCTCCCCCCCCTCTCGATGTTATGGGCCTTTAAGGGGACGGGTGGTGTGTGGGTGCGGGTGCGTGGGTGGACTTCAAACTCCCAGAATTACCGAGCCAGCTTTTGCTTTTGCTGCATGGGGTGGTGGTTTCTGGGAGTTGAGTTTCCAACACTGACCCCCCCCATCTCCGTGTTTAAAGGCCAAAAGGAGTCTGTGTGGCCCAGCTGTTGCTCGCCATAGGATGTCCCCCCACCCAGAGGCTGTCCCCCCCCCAGGAAGGGCTCTTGGCCATCTAGGGGCCCAAGGAGAGGGACCGCTGGGGTATCAAACCGTAGCCATTTTAACCTGGGATTAACTCCCAGACAATTCCCCCAGCCCGCGTTTGCTTTGCGGCCTGGAATGGTGGTTTCTGGGAGTTGAAGTCCACTGGACCTTCCGTTTAAGCCAAAGGAGTCTGTATGGCCCAGCTGTTGCTCGGCCCATAGGACTGTCACCCCACCCAGAGGGAAGTCACCCCCAAAAAGGAAGGTGCCTTGGCCTCAGGTGCCAATGGAGAGGGGGCCCGGGGGTCCCAACCTTAGCACTTTAAGCATGTGGACTTCAACTCATCAGAATTCCCCAGACAGCTTTTGCGTTGCTGGCCTGGGGTGGTGGTTTCTGGGGAATGAACTCCAACCACTGGACCCAACCCCCTCTTTAAAGGGCCAAGGAGTCCGTGTGGCCAGCGCCGTGCTGAGGCTATAGGAAATGCCCCCCCCCACCCCGGGAAGGGCTTGGCCCTTCAGGGGCCAAGGAGAGGAACGGGGGTCTCCAACCTTAGCCACTTTAAGCCTTGTGGACTTCAACTCCCAGGATTCCACAGACAGGAAGGAGAAGACAAAAGTTTAAAAAGTTGCTGTTGTGCTAAAACAGCATACAATTGCACCAAATTACAAAGTAAATAACAAAACAAAACTCTAACTCCCCTTGGTCTTCTCAAGGCAGCATTAGAAATAGTATTCAATAGGCGCAGGTTTAAAGACTATTCAGGAGGTTGTGAGTTGCAGATATTCTCTCTCTGGGCAAAACACTGATCGTATGATTCTGATTAGGGGTGGCGGGGGGTGGAGGATAAAAAAAAATCCGCAATGGCAACAAGAAGGGAATCAGGCCAGTAAACACTCAGTGCATCATGTTGCCCAGGACTCCCCCCACTGCCGGGGATTAGGGGGTTGTATGCTAAAAGTATTAAAAGTTGCCAAGGTTGGACCCCCTCGCTCTAGTGTGGGGGGCGGTCTTTATTCTCGATTGGGGCCAGTCTGTAGTCCTAAACCGAGTGGTGTGGGTATTTGGCTTCCCGTCCTAAACTGAGCGCCTGCCTGCAGTTTAGGCCACAACTCCCATCTAGCCAAAGAGTGGGAAATACTGGTTTGGTGATCTATTAATGCAGGTGTCTCCCGGAATGCAAAGAAAAGCCACCGTTTCCGCAGCACCCAAAGGTCAGAGGCTCGGGAGGGCCGGTTCACGCCAGCTTGATGTAGTCGCGCGGCAGCACGCAACCTTGTGTTCAGTGGCGGTTGAGAAACCCCAGGGGAGCCTGTGCACGGCTTCGTGGTGGCTGTTTGGATAGAGGAAACCAAACCTGTGCTATACAGTTAAAATTGCAGCGGTGACGAATTGCTCACCACTTTGTTGGCCAAGTGTGATTAGACAGACAAGGAATTTGTCCGTTGATGCAAGAAAGAAAAGAATTAAGTAAGTAACGTAAGTAATAAGAGAGAGGAGGGAAAGAAGAGAAAGAAAGAAAGAAAGAAAGAAAGAAAGAAAGAAAGAAAGAAAGAAAGAAGAAAGGAAAAAAGAAAGAGAGATATTGGTCAAGTGTGATAGACACCAAGGATTGTTTTTGAAGGAAGGAAGGAAGGAAGGAAGGACAGAAGGAAGAAAGGAATTAATTAATTATGGCCAAGTATGTTAAGACACACACGGCATTGTCTTTGGATGCAAGAAGGAAGGAAGGAAGGAAGGAAGGTGAAGGCAAGAAAAAAGAAAGAAAAGAAGAAAGAAAGAAAGAAGAGAAAGAAGAAAGAAAAGAACAGAAGAAAGAAGAAAAGGAAAGAAAGAAAAGAAAGAAAGAAAGAAAAGAAAAAAAAGAAAGAAAGAAAGAAAGAAAAGAAAGACAGGACACGAACCGACAGAAGAAGAAAAGAAAGAACCAGAAAGAAAGAAAGAAAGAAAGAAAGAAAGAAAGAATTATTGGTCAAGTGTGATTAGACACACAAGGAATTTGTCTTGAAGGAAGGAAGGAAGGAAGGAAGGACAGAAGGAAGGAAGGAATAATTAATTATTGGCCAAGTATGATTAGACACACAAAAAATTTGTCTTTGGTGCAAGAAGGAAGGAAGGAAGAGGAAGGAAGGAAGGAACGGAAGGAAGGCAAGCAGGAAAGGAAGAAAGAAAGAAAGAAAGAAAGAAAGAAAGAAAGAAAGAAAGAAAGAAAAAAAAAGAAAGAAAGAAAAAGAAAAAGAAAGAAGAAGAAAAGAAAGAAAGAGGATGAAGAAAGAAAGAATATTGGCCAAGTGTGATTAGACACACAAGGAATTTGTCTTTGGTGCAGGGAAGGAAGGAAGGAAGGAAGGAAGGAAGGAAGGAAGGAATTATTGGCCCCAAGTGGATTGGACACCCAAGGAATTTGTCTTTGGTGCAAATGCTCTCAGTGTCCATAAAAGAAAAGACACATTGGTCAAGAATTGAGAATCATCAGGTACAACACTTAAGATAGTCATGGGGTACAATAATAAGCCATCAAACCATACTAGGAAACAGTCCATATAAACCGTAACCCACCATGGAGACTTGTACCCACAACATGATATACATCTGTTGAAGGGAGCCATGGATCACGAAAGCTTAGGGTTCCCATGGGGATTCGTTCGTCCGTCCATCCGGAAAGTGGTTACCGGAATCCCTGCCGGCTTTTATGTTGAATCATCTGGGTTTCAATCTGACCACTGCCTAGCCGTGTCTTCCTCCGTTCTCCTTTCTCAAGGTTCCCCAGAAAGCTCCAGAGGCCCACGGTCGGTCGGTCGGTCGGACCTGGGGCATTGCAGCGAAGCGTTTGCAAGGGAGAGCAGAGATATAAGGGAAACCCGAGGTCCCAGCAAAGGAGAAGGCTCGCGACCGAGGGTTGAAGCCCAGAGAGCCAGCGAAGGAGAAGGCTCGCGGCGAGGGTCGGGACCGGAGCACGGGTGAAGGAGAAGGCTCGCGGCCGAGGGTCCTGACCCGGAACGCCGGCGAAGGAGAAGGTTGGCAGCCAAGGGTCAAAACCCAGAAGCGCTAGCAAAGGAGAAGGACTGGCGGCCGAGGGTCCTGACCCGGAACGCCGGCGAAGGAGAAGGTTGGCGGATGAGGGTCCAGACCCCAGAGCGCCGGCGAAGGAGAAGGCTCGCGCCCGAGGGTCGAGAGCCAGAGCGCCAGCAAAGGAGAAGGCTCGCGGCCTAGGGTCGAGACCCAGACAGCCAGCAAAGGATAAGGCTCGCGGCCGAGGGTCCAGGCCCAGAGCGCCAGCGAAGAAGGCTCGCAGCCGAGGGTCCAGACCCAGAGCGCCAGCGAAGGAGAAGGCTCGCGGCCGAGGGTCCAGACCCAGAGCGCAGCGAAGGAGAAGGCTCGGCGGCCGAGGGTCCTGACGCAGAGAGGCCGGCGAAGGAGAAGGCTCGCGGCCGAGGGTCCTGACGCAGAGAAGCCGGCGAAGGAGAAGGCTCGCGGCCGAGGGTCCAGACCCAGAGCGCCGGCGAAGGAGAAGGGCTCGCGGCGAGGGTCCTGACCCAGAGAGCCGGCGAAGGAGAAGGCTCGCGGCGAGGGTTATGACAAAGAGAGCGGCGAAGGAGAAGGCTCGCGGCCGAGGGTCCAGACCCAGAGCGCCGGAGAAGGAGAAGGCTCGCGGCCGAGGGTCCAGACCCAGAGAGCCGGCGAAGGAGAAAGGCTCGCGGGCCGAGGGTCCTGACCCAGAGAGCCGGCGAAGGAGAAGGCTCGCGGCCGAGGGTCCTGACCCAGAGCGCCGGCGAAGGAGAAGGCTCGCGGCTGAGGGTCCAGACCCAGAGCGCCGGCGAAGGAGAAGTCTCGCGGCGAGGGTCCAAACCCAGAGCGCCGGCGAAGGAGAAGGCTCGCGGCCGAGGGTCCAGACCCAGAGCGCCGGCGAAGGAGAAGGCTCGCGGCCGAGGGTCCTGACACAGAGAGCCGGCGAAGGAGAAGGCTCGCGGCCGAGGGTCCAGACCCAGAGCGCCGGCGAAGGAGAAGGCTCGCGGCCGAGGGTCCTGACCCAGAGAGCCGGCGAAGGAGAAGGCTCGCGGCCGAGGGTCCTGACACAGAGAGCCGGCGAAGGAGAAGACCGCGGCCGAGGGTCCAGACCCAGAGCGCCGGAGAAGGAGAAGGCTCGCGGCGAGGGTCCAGACCCAGAGAGCGGCGAAGGAAGAAGTCTCGCGGGCGAGGGTCCAGACCCAGAGCGCCGGCGAAGGAGAAGTCTCGCGGGCGAGGGTCCAGACCCAGAGCGCCGGAAGGAGAAGGCTCGCGGGCGAGGGGTCCAGACCCAGAGAAGCACGGTCTCGCGCCGAGGTCCCCGGCCGAGACCCAGCGAGAGCCGGCGAAGGAGAAGGTCGCGGCCGAGGGTCCAGACCCAGAGAGCCGGCAGAAGAAAAGAAGTCTCGCGGCGAGGGTCCACAAGAGCGCCGGCGGAAAGAGAAGGCTCGCGGGACGGTCCAGACCCAGGAGAGCCGGGCGAACGAGAAGGCTCGCGGCCGAGGGGTCCAGACCCAGAGGCCGGCGAAGGAAGAAGGGAGGGGCGACCCAGAGCGCGGGCGAAGGAGGAAGGCTCGCGGCCGAGGGTCCAAACCCAGAGCGCCGGCGAGGAGAAGGCTCGCAGGGTCCAAACCAGAGGCCGGCGAAGGAGAAGTCTCGCGGCGAGGGTCCAGACCCAGAGCGCGGCGAAGAGAGAAGTCTCGCGGCCGAGGGTCCAGACCAGAGAGCGGGCGAAGGAGAAGGCTCGCGGCCGAGGGTCCAGACCCGAGAGCCGGCGAAGGGGAAGGCTCGCGGCGAGGGTCCAGACCCAGAGCGCCGGCGAAGGAGAAGTCTCGCGGGCGAGGGTCCAGACCCAGAGAGCGGCGAAGGAGAAGGCTCGCGGCGAGGGTCCTGACCCAGAGAGCCGGCGAAGGAGAAGGGCTCGCGGCCGAGGGTCCAGACCAGAGCGCCGGCGAAGGGGAAGGCTCGCGGCCGAGGGTCCAGACCCAGAGCGCCGGGACGAGGGTAGGAGAAGGAGAGGCTCGCGGCCGAGGGTCCAGACCCAGAGCGCCGGCGAAGAAGGCTCGCGGCCGAGGGTCCAGACCCAGAGCGCGGGCGAAGGAGAGTCTCGACGGGAGGGTCCAGAGAGCCGGCAAAGGAGAAAGGGTTCTCGCGGCGAGGGTCCAGACCAGAGCGCGGCGAAGGAGAAGTCTCGCGGGCGAGGGTCCAGACCAGAGCGCGGCGAAGGAGAAGTCTGCGGCGAGGGTCCAGACCCAGAGCGCGGCGAAGGAGAAGTCTCGCGGCCGAGGGTCCAGACCCAGAGCGCCGGAGAAGGCTCGCGGCAGAAGCGAGCCAGGCGAAGGAGAAGGCTCGCGGCGAGGTCGACCCAGAGCGCCGGCGAAGGAGAAGGCTCGCGGCCGAGGGTCCGACCCAGAGAGCCGGCGAAGGAGAAGGCTCGCGGCCGAGGGTCCTGACCCAGAGCCGGCGAAGGAGAAGGCTCGCGGCGAGGGTCCTGACCCAGAGAGCCGGACGAAGGAGAAGGCTCGCGGCCGAGGGGTCCTGACCCGAGAGCGCGGGAAGGAGAAGAAGTCTCGCGGCCGAGGGTCCTGACCAGAGAGCCGGCGAAGGAGAAGGCTCGCGCGGCCAGAGGGTCCAGACCCAGAGCGCCGGCGAAGGAGAAGTCTCGCGGCCGAGGGTCCAGAACCCAGAGCGCGGCGAAGGAGAAGTCTCGCGGCGAGGGTCCAGACCCAGAGCGCCGGCGAAGGAGAAGGCTCGCGGGCGAGGGTCCAGACCCAGAGCGCCGGCGAAGGAGAAGGCTCGCGGACGACGGTCGAGACCAGAGAGCCGGAGGAAGGAGAAGGCTCGCGGCCGAGGGTCCAGACCCAGAGAGCCGGCTGAAGGAGAAGGCCGCGGCCGAGGGTCATGACACAGAGCGCCGGCGATGGAGGAAGGCTCGCGGCAGAGGGTCCAAAACCCAGAGCGCCGGCGAAGGAGAAGGCTCGCGGCCGAGGTCCAGACCCAGAGCGCCGGCGAAGGAGAAGTCTCGCGGCGAGGGTCCAGACCAGAGCGCCGGCGAAGGAGAAGTCTCGCGGGCGAGGGTCCAGACCCAGAGAGCCGGCGAAGGAGAAGGCTCGCGGCCGAGGGTCCTGACACCAGAGAGCGGCGAAGGAGAAGGCTCGCGGCCGAGGGGTCCAGGACCCAGAGCGCCGGCGAAGGAGAAGGCTCGCGGCCGAGGGTCCAGACCCAGAGCGCCGGCGAAGGAGAAGGCTCGCGGCCCGAGGGTCCAGACCCAGAGCGCCGGCGAAGGAGAAGGCTCGCGGTCGCAGGGTCCCAGACCCAGAGAGCCGGCGAAGGAGAAGGCTCGCGCCCGAGGGTCGAGAGCCAGAGCGCCGGCGAAGGAGAAGGCTCGCGGCCGGAGGGTCCTGACCCAGAGAGCCGGCGAAGGAGAAGGCTCGCGGCCGAGGGTCCTGACACAGAGAGCCGGCGACGGAGAAGACTCGCGGCCGAGGGTCCAGACCCAGAGCGCCGGAGAAGGAGAAGGGCTCGCGGCCCGAGGGTCCAGACCCAGAGAGCCGGCGAAGGAGAAGTCTCGCGGGCGAGGGTCCAGACCCAGAGCGCCGGCGAAGGAGAAGTCTCGCGGGCGAGGGTCCAGACCCAGAGCGCCGGCGAAGGAGAAGTCTCGCGGGCGAGGGTCCAGACCCAGAGCGCCGGCGAAGGAGAAGGCTCGCGGCCGAGGGTCCAGACCCAGAGAGCCGGCGAATGAGAAGGCTCGCGGCCGAGGGTCCAGACCCAGAGAGCCGGTGAAGGAGAAGGCTCGCGGCCGAGGGTCCACACCCAGAGCGCCGGCGAAAGAGAAGGCTCGCGGCCGACGGGTCGAGACCCAGAGAGCCGGCGAACGAGAAGGCTCGCGGCCGAGGGTCCAGACCCCGAGCGCCGGCGAAGGAGAAGGCTCACGGCCGACGGTCGAGACCCAGAGAGCCGGAGTAGGAGAGGCTCGCGGTCCGAGGGTCCAGACCCCAGAGAGCCGGCGAAGGAGAAGGCTCGCGGCCGAGGGTCCTGACACAGAGCGCCGGCGATGGAGAAGGCTCGCGGCCGAGGGTCCAAACCCAGAGCGCCGGCGAAGGAGAAGGCTCGTGGCCGAGGGTCCAGACCCAGAGTGCCGGCGAAGGAGAAGGCTCGCGGCCCGAGGGTCCAAACCCAGAGCGCCGGCGAAGGAGAAGGCTCGCGGCCGAGGGTCCAGACCCAGAGCGCCGGCGATGGAGAAGGCTCGCGGACGAGGGTCGAGACCCAGAGCGCCGGCGAAGGAGAAGGCTCGCGGCCGAGGATCCAGACTCAGAGCGCCGGCGATGGAGAAGGCTCGCGGCCGAGGGTCCAGACCCAGAGCGCCGGCGAAGGAGAAGTCTCGCGGCCGAGGGTCCAGACCCAGAGCGTCGGTGAAGGAGAAGGCTCGCGCCCGAGGGTCGAGAGCCAGAGCGCCGGCGAAGGAGAAGGCTCGCGCCCGAGGGTCGAGAGCCAGAGGCGCCGGCAAAGGAGAAGGCTCGCGGCCGAGGGTCCTGACCCAGAGAGCCGGCGAAGGAGAAGGCTCGCGGCCGAGGGTCCAGACCCAGAGCGCCGGCGAAGGAGAAGGCTCGCGGCCGAGGGTCGAGACCCAGAGAGCCGGCGAAGGAGAAGGCTCGCGGCCGAGGGTCCTGACCCAGAGAGCCGGCGAAGGAGAAGGCTCGCGGCCGAGGGTCGAGACCCAGAGAGCCGGAGAAGGAGAAGGCTCGCGGCCGAGGGTCCAGATCCAGAGAGCGGCGAAGGAGAAGTTCGCGGCCGAGGGTCCTGACCCAGAGAGCCGGCGAAGGAGAAGGCTCGCGGCCGAGGGTCCAGACCCAGAGCGCCGGCGAAAGAGAAGTGCACGGCCGAGGGTCCAGGACCCAGAGCGCCGGCGAAGGAGAAGTCTCGCGGCCGAGGGTCCAGACCCAGAGCGCCGGCGAAGGAGAAGTCTCGCGGCCGAGGGTCCAGACCCAGAGCGCCGGCGAAGGAGAAGGCTCGCGGCCGAGGGTCCAGACCAAGAGCGCCGGCGAAGGAGAAGTCTCGCGGCCGAGGGTCCAGACCCAGAGCGTCGGCGAAGGAGAAGGCTCGCGCCCGAGGGTCGAGAGCCAGAGCGCCGGCGAACGAGAAGGCTCGCGCCCGAGGGTCGAGAGCCAGAGCGCCGGCAAAGGAGAAGGCTCGCGGCGAGGGTCCTGACCCAGAGAGCCGGCGAAGGAGAAGGCTCGCGGCCGAGGGTCCAGACCCAGAGCGCCGGCGAAGGAGAAGGCTCGCGGCCGACGGTCCAGACCCAGAGTGCCGGCGAAGGAGAAGGCTCGCGGCTGACGGTCCAGACCCAGAGCGCCGGCGAAGGAGAAGGCTCGCGGCCGGACGGTCCAGACCCAGAGCGCCGGCGAAGGAGAAGGCTCGCGGCGAGGGTCCAGACCCAGAGCGCCGGCGAAGGAGAAAGCTCGCGGCCGAGGGTCCAGACCCAGAGCGCCGGCGAAGGAGAAGTCTCGCGGCCCAGGGTCCCAGACCCAGAGCGCCGGCGAAGGAGAAGGTTCGCGGCGAGGGTCCAGACCCAGAGCGCGGCGATGGAGAAGGTTCGCGGCCGAGGGTCCAGACCCAGAGCGCCGGCGATGGAGAAGGTTCGCGGCCGAGGGTCCAGACCCAGAGCGCCGGCGATGGAGAAGGTTCGCGGCCGAGGGTCCAGACCCAGAGCGCCGGCGAGGGAGAAGGCTCGCGGCCGAGGGTCCAGACCCAGAGCGCCGGCGAAGGAGAAGGCTCGCGGCCGAGGGTCCAGACCCAGAGCGCGGCGAAGGAGAAGGCTCGCGGCCGAGGGTCCAGACCCAGAGCGCCGGCGAAGGAGAAGGCTCGCGGTCGAGGGTCCAGAACCCAGAGAGCCGGCGAAGGGAAGGCTCGCGGCCGAGGGTCCAGACCCAGAGCGCCGGCGAAGGAGAAGGCTCGCGGCCGAGGGTCCTGACCCAGAGAGCCGGCGAAGGAGAAGGCTCGCGGCCGAGGGTCGAGACCCAGAGAGCCGGAGAAGGAGAAGGCTCGCGGCCGAGGGTCCAGATCCAGAGAGCCGGCGAAGGAGAAGGTTCGCGGCCGAGGGTCCTGACCCAGAGAGCCGGCGAAGGAGAAGGCTCGTGGCCGAGGGTCCAGACCCAGAGCGCCGGCGAAAGAGAAGTGTCACGGCCGAGGGTCCAGACCCAGAGCGCCGGCGAAGGAGAAGTCTCGCGGCCGAGGGTCCAGACCCAGAGCGCCGGCGAAGGAGAAGTCTCGCGGCCGAGGGTCCAGACCCAGAGCGCCGGCGAAGGAGAAGTCTCGCGGCCGAGGGTCCAGACCCAGAGCGCCGGCGAAGGAGAAGGCTCGCGGCCGAGGGTCCAGACCAAGAGCGCCGGCGAAGGAGAAGTCTCGCGGCCGAGGGTCCAGACCCAGAGCGTCGGCGAAGGAGAAGGCTCGCGCCCGAGGGTCGAGAGCCAGAGCGCCGGCGAACGAGAAGGCTCGCGCCCGAGGGTCGAGAGCCAGATGCGCCGGCAAAGGAGAAGGCTCGCGGCGAGGTCCTGACCCAGAGAGCCGGCGAGGAGAAGGCTCGCGGCCGAGGGTACAGACCCAGAGCGCCGGCGAAGGAGAAGGCTCGCGGGCCGACGGTCCAGACCCAGAGTGCCGGCAGAAGGAGAAGGCTCGCGGCTGACGGTCCAGACCCAGAGCGCCGGCGAAGGAGAGGCTCGCGGCCGACGGTCCAGACCCAGAGCGCCGGCGAAGGAGAAGGCTCGCGGCCGAGGTTCCAGACCCAGAGCGCCGGCGAAGGAGAAAGCTCGCGGCCGAGGGTCCAGACCCAGAGCGCCGGCGAAGGAGAAGTCTCGCGGCCCAGGGTCCAACCAGAGCGCCGGCGAAGAGAAGGTCGGGCCGAGGGTCACAGACCCAGACAGCCGTGCGATGGAGAAGGTTCGCGGCGAGGGTCCAGACCCAGAGCGCGGCGATGGAGAAGGTTCGCGGCCGTAGGTCCAGACCAGAGCGCCGGCGATGGAGAAGGTTCGCGGCCGAGGGTCCAGACCAGAGCGCCGGCGATGGAGAAGGTTCGCGGCCGAGGGTCCAGACCCAGAGAGCCGGGAGGGAGAGGCTCGCGGCCGAGGGTCCAGACCCAGAGCGCCGGCGAAGGAGAAGGCTCGCGGCCGAGGGTCCAGACCCCAGAGCGCCGGCGAAGGAGAAGGCTCGCGGCCGAGGGTCCAGACCCAGAGCGCCGGCGAAGGAGAAGGCTCGCGGTCGAGGGTCCAGACCCAGAGAGCCGGCGAAGGAGAAGGCTCGCGGCCGAGGGTCCAGACCCAGAGCGCCGGCGAAGGAGAAGGCTCGCGGCCGAGGGTCCTGACCCAGAGAGCCGGCGAAGGAGAAGGCTCGCGGCCGAGGGTCGAGACCCAGAGAGCCGGAGAAGGAGAAGGCTCGCGGCCGAGGGTCCAGATCCAGAGAGCCGGCGAAGGAAAAGGTTCGCGGCCGAGGGTCTGACCCAGAGAGCGGCGAAGGAGAAGGCTCGTGGCCGAGGGTCCAGACCCAGAGCGCCCGGCGAAAGAGAAGTGTCACGGCCCGAGGGTCCAGACACAGAGCGCCGGCGAAGGAGAAGTCTCGCGGCCGAGGGTCCAGAACCAGAGCGCCGGCGAAGGAGAAGTCTCGCGGCCGAGGGTCCAGACCAGAGCGCCGGCGATGGAGAAGGCTCGCGGCCGAGGGTCCAGACAAGAGCGCCGGCGAAGGAGAAGTTCGCGGCCGAGGGTCCAGACCCAGAGCGTCGGCGAAGGAGAAGGCTCGCGCCGAGGGTCGAGAGCCAGAGCGCCGGCGAACGAGAAGGCTCGCGCCCGAGCGGTCGAGGAGGCAAGAGGTGCGCCGGCCAAAGGGAAGGCTCGCGGCGCCGAGGGTCCTGACCCAGAGAGCCGGCGAAGGAGAAGGCTCGCGGCGAGGGTCCAGACCCAGAGCGCCGGAGGAAGGAGAAGGCTCGGGGTCCAGACCAGAGTGACGGCGAAGGCCGGGCTGACGGTCCAGACCCCAGAGCGCCGGCGAAGGAGAAGGCTCGCGGCGACGGTCCAGGACCCAGAGCGGCCGGGAAGGAGGGAGAAGGACTCGCGGGGTCCGACGGTCCAGACCCAGAGCGCCGGCGAAGGAGAAGGGTCTCGCGGAGGGTCCAGACGCGCGCGAGGAGAGCGGCGAAGGAGAAAGCTCGCGGCCAGAGGGTAAAGACCCAGAGCGCCGGCGAAGGAGGAAGAGGGTCCAGAGCCCGAGCGCCGGCGAAGGAGAAGTCGCGGCGAGGGTCCAGAACCAGAGCGCCGGCGAAGGAGAAGGTCTCGCGGCCGAGGGTCCAGACCCAGAGCGGCGGCGAAGGAGAAGTCGCGGCCCGAGGGTCCAGACCCAGAGCGCCGGCGAAAGGAGAAGGTCTCGCGGCGAGGGTCCAGACCAGAGCGCCGGCGAAGGAGAAGGTCGCGGGGGGTCCAGACCCAGGAGCGCCGGCGAAGGAGAAGTCTCGCGGCCCTGAGGGTCCAGACCCAGAGCGCCGGCGAAGGAGAAGGCTCGCGGTGGCCGAGGGTCCCAGAACCCAGAGCGCCGGCGAAGAAGAAGGTCTCGCGGCCGAGGGTCCAGACCCAGAGCGCGCGAAGGAGAAGGCATCCGCGGCCGAGGGTCCAGGAACCAATAGGCCGCCGGCGATGGAGAAGGCTCGCGGCGAGGGCCAGACCCAGAGCGCCGGCGAAGGAGAAGTCTCGCGGCCGAGGGTCCAGACCCAGAGCGTCGGCGAAGGAGAAGGCTCGCGGCCGAGGGTCGAGAGCCCAGAGCGCCGGCGAAGGAGAAGGCTCGCGCCGAGGGTCGAGAGCCAGAGCGCCGGCAAAGGAGAAGCTCGCGGCCGAGGGTCCTGACCCAGAGAGCCGGCGAAGGAGAAGGCTCGCGGCCGAGGGTCCAGACCCAGAGCGCCGGCGAAGGAGAAGGCTCGCGGCCGAGGGTCGAGACCAGGAGCCGGCGAAGGAGAAGGCTCGCGGCCGAGGGTCCTGACCCAGAGAGCCGGCGAAGGAGAAGGCTCGCGGCCGAGGGTCGAGACCCAGAGAGCCGGAGAAGGAGAAGGCTCGCGGCCGAGGGTCCAGATCCAGAGAGCCGGCGAAGGAGAAGGTTCGCGGCCGAGGGTCCTGACCCAGAGAGCCGGCGAAGGAGAAGGCTCGCGGCCGAGGGTCCAGACCCAGAGCGCCGGCGAAAGAGAAGTGTCACGGCCGAGGGTCCAGACCCAGAGCGCCGGCGAAGGAGAAGTCTCGCGGCCGAGGGTCCAGACCCAGAGCGCCGGCGAAGGAGAAGTCTCGCGGCCGAGGGTCCAGACCCAGAGCGCCGGCGATGGAGAAGGCTCGCGGCCGAGGGTCCAGACCAAGAGCGCCGGCGAAGGAGAAGTCTCGCGGCCGAGGGTCCAGACCCAGAGCGTCGGCGAAGGAGAAGGCTCGCGCCCGAGGGTCGAGAGCCAGAGCGCCGGCGAACGAGAAGGCTCGCGCCCGAGGGTCGAGAGCCAGAGCGCCGGCAAAGGAGAAGGCTCGCGGCCGAGGGTCCTGACCCAGAGAGCCGGCGAAGGAGAAGGCTCGCGGCCGAGGGTCCAGACCCAGAGCGCCGGCGAAGGAGAAGGCTCGCGGCCGACGGTCCAGACCCAGAGCGCCGGCGAAGGAGAAGGCTCGCGGCCGAGGGTCCTGACCCAGAGAGCCGGCGAAGGAGAAGGCTCGCGGCCGACGGTCCAGACCCAGAGCGCCGGCGAAGGAGAAGGCTCGCGGCCGACGGTCCAGACCCAGAGCGCCGGCGAAGGAGAAGGCTCGCGGCCGACGGTCCAGACCCAGAGCGCCGGCGAAGGAGAAGGCTCGCGGCCGAGGGTCCAGACCCAGAGCGCGGCGAAGGAGAAAGCTCGCGGCCGAGGGTCCAGACCCAGAGCGCCGGTGAAGGAGAAGTCTCGCGGCCCAGGGTCCAGACCCAGAGCGCCGGCGAAGGAGAAGGTTCGCGGCCGAGGGTCCAGACCCAGAGCGCCGGCGATGGAGAAGGTTCGCGGCCGAGGGTCCAGACCCAGAGCGCCGGCGATGGAGAAGGTTCGCGGCCGAGGGTCCAGACCCTGAGCGCCGGAGATGGAGAAGGTTCGCGGCCGAGGGTCCAGACCCAGAGCGCCGGCGAAGGAGAAGGTTCGCGGTCGAGGGTCCAGACCCAGAGCGCCGGCGAGGGAGAAGGCTCGCGGCCGAGGGTCCAGACCCAGAGCGACGGCGAAGGAGAAGGCTCGCGGCCGAGGGTCCAGACCCAGAGCGCCGGCGAAGGAGAAGTCTCGCGGCCCGAGGGTCCAGATCCAGAGCGCCGGCGATGGAGAAGGCTCGCGGCCGAGGGTCCTGACCCAGAGAGCCGGCGAAGGAGAAGGCTCGCGGCCGACGGTCCAGACCCAGAGCGCCGGCGAAGGAGAAGTCTCGCGGCCGAGGGTCCAGACCCAGAGCGCCGGCGAAGGAGAAGTCTCGCGGCCGAGGGTCCAGACCCAGAGCGCCGGCGAAGGAGAAGTCTCGCGGCCGAGGGTCCCGACCAGAGCGCCGGCGAAGGAGACGGCTCGCGGCCGAGGGTCCAGACCCAGAGCGCCGGCGATGGAGAAGTCTCGCGGCCGAGGGGTCCAGACCCAGAGCGCCGGCGACAGGAGAGAAGTCTCGCCGGCACGAGGGTCCATGACCCAGGAGCCGGCGAACGAGGGACAAAGTATCTCGGCCCGCCGGTCCCGCACCCGAGAGCGGCGCTGGAGAAGGCTCGGGCCGAGGGTCAAGACCCAGAGAGCCGGCGATTGGAGAAGGCTCGCGGCGAGGGTCAGAACCCCCCCCCCCCAGGGAAGCGACGGCGAAGGAGAAGTCTCGGCCGAGGTCCAGACCAGAGCGCCGGCGAAGGAGAAGGCTCGCGCTCCGAGGGGCTGAGAGCCAGAGCTGCGGAGAAGGAGAAGGCTCGACGGCAGAGGGTCCTGACCCAGAGAGCGGGAAGGAGAAGGCTCTGGCGAGGGTCAGACCCAGAGCGCAGGAGAAGAGAAGGCCGCGGACGGAGGGTCGAGAACCAGCGAAGCGGCGAAGGAGAAGGCTCGCGGCGAGGGTCCTGACACAGAGAGCCGGCGAAGGAGAAGGCTCGCGGCCGAGGGTCGAGACCCAGAGAGCCGGAGAAGGAGAAGGCTCGCGGCCGAGGGTCCAGATCCAGAGAGCGGCGAAGGAAAAGGTTCGCGGCCGAGGGTCCTGACCCAGAGAGCCGGCGAAGGAGAAGGCTCGCGGCCGAGGGTCCAGACCCAGAGCGCCGGCGAAAGAGAAATGTCACGGCCGAGGGTCCAGACCCAGAGCGCCGGCGAAGGAGAAGTCTCGCGGCCGAGGGTCCAGACCCAGAGCGCCGGCGAAGGAGAAGTCTCGCGGCCGAGGGTCCAGACCCAGAGCGCCGGCGATGGAGAAGGCTCGCGGCTGAGGGTCCAGACCAAGAGCGCCGGCGAAGGAGAAGTCTCGCGGCCGAGGGTCCAGACCCAGAGCGTCGGCGAAGGAGAAGGCTCGCGCCCGAGGGTCGAGAGCCAGAGCGCCGGCGAAGGAGAAGGCTCGCGCCCGAGGGTCGAGAGCCAGAGCGCCGGCAAAGGAGAAGGCTCGCGGCCGAGGGTCCTGACCCAGAGAGCCGGCGAAGGAGAAGGCTCGCGGCCGAGGGTCCAGACCCAGAGCGCCGGCGAAGGAGAAGGCTCGCGGCCGAGGGTCCAGACCCAGAGAGCCGGCGAAGGAGAAGGCTCGCGGCCGAGGGTCCTGACCCAGAGAGCCGGCGAAGGAGAAGGCTCGCGGCCGAGGGTCCAGACCCAGAGCAAGGAGAAGTCTCGCGGCCGAGGGTCCACACCCAGAGCGCCGGCGAAGGAGAAGTCTCGCGGGCGAGGGTCCAGACCCAGAGCGCCGGCGAAGGAGAAGTCTCGAGGCCGAGGGTCCAGACCCAGAGCGCCGGCGAAGGAGAAGGCTCGCGGCCGACGGTCCAGACCCAGAGCGCCGGCGAAGGAGAAGGCTCGCGGCCGACGGTCCAGACCCAGAGCGCCGGCGAAGGAGAAGGCTCGCGGCCGAGGGTCCAGACCCAGAGCGCCGGCGAAGGACAAGTCTCGCGGCCGAGGGTCCAGACCCAGAGCGCCGGCGATGGAGAAGGTTCGCGGCCGAGGGTCCTGACCCAGAGAGCCGGCGAGGAGAAGGCTCGCGGCCGAGGGTCCAGACCCAGAGCGCCGGCGATGGAGAAGGCTCGCGGCCGAGGGTCCAGACCCAGAGCGCCGGCGAAGGAGAAGGCTCGCGGCCGAGGGTCCAGACCCAGAGCGCCGGCGAAGGAGAAGTCTCGCGGCCGAGGGTCCAGACCCAGCGTGCCGGCGATGGAGAAGGCTCGCGGCGAGGGTCCTGACCCAGAGAGCCGGCGAAGGAGAAGGCTCGCGGCCGACGGTCAGACCCAGAGCGCCGGCGAAGGAGAAGTCTCGCGGCCGAGGGTCCAGACCAGAGCGCCGGCGAAGGAGAAGGCTCGCGGCCGAGGGTCCTGACCAGAGAGCCGGCGAAGGAGAAGGCTCGCGGCCGAGGGTCGAGACCCAGAGAGCGGCGAAGGAGAAGTCTCGCGCCGAGGGTTCGAGACCCAGATAGCGGCTAGGAGAAGGCTCGCGCGGGGTCGAGACACCATAGAGCAGGCGAAGAGAAGGCTCGCGGCCGAGGGTCCTGACCCAGAGAGCGCGGCGACGGAGAAGGCGCGCGGCCGAAGGTCCAGACCCAGAGCGCCGGCGAAGGAGAAGGCTCGCGGCGAGGGTCCAGACCCAGAGAGCCGGCGAAGGAGAAGGCTCGCGGTCGAGGGTCCAGACCCAGAGAGCCGGCGAAGGAGAAGGCTCGCGGCCGAGGGTCCAGACCCAGAGAGCCGGCGAAGGAGAAGGCTCAAGGCCGAGGGTCCAGACCCAGAGAGCAAGCGAAGGAGAAGGCTCAAGGCCGAGGGTGAAAACCCAGAGCGCCAGCGCAAGGAGAAGGCTGGCGGCCGAGGGTCCACACCCAGAGCGCCAGCGAAGGAGAAGTCTTGCGGCCGAGGGTCCAGACCCAGAGCGCCAGCGAAGGAGAAGACTCGCGGCCGAGGGTCAAAACTCAGAGCGCCGGCAAAGGAGAAGTCTTGCGGCCGAGGGTCCAGACCCAGAGCGCCAGCTGGAGAGGGGTAGGGAGCGAGTGGCTTTGGAAGGAACCCAAATGGCTCCGAGCCGGGTACTTGGCATTCTCGGGGGATCAGAGTGTGACTGGAACCCCTGGCCGGCTCTAGAATGCCTGCCGTTCTCTGCCACGGCAGGGAATCCAGTGGGTGGACGAAGCTTTATCGTCTGAACGCTGCAAAGGGTTAGGTTGGAAAAGCCAACTGTGCTTTTCTGATCCCCTTCAAAGTTCTGTTGTTGACAAATGCACACAGGGTCTCCAATATATTTGGGAAGCTTCCAGATAATCAGAGTTGGAAGGGACCTTGTAGGTCATCTAGTCCAACCCCCCTTCTCCCAAGCGGGAGACCCTCCGCCATTTCTGACAGATGGGCAGTCCAGTCTCTTCTTGAAAGCCTCCAGGGATGATGAAGCTCCCACAACTTCTGTCTCTTTGAATATAGAACACCAGAGAGGGAAGGGACCCTTGGAGGTCATCTAGTCCAACCCCCGTCCTCCCAAGCAAGAGACCCTACACTATTTGTGATCCAGTCTCTTCTTGAAAGCCTCCAGGGATAATGAAGCTCCCACAACTTCCGAAGGCCACTTCTGTTCTATTGAATATAGAATACCAGAGAGGGAAGGCACCCTTGGAGATCATCTACTCCAACCCCTCTCCTCCCAAGTGGGAGACCCTACGCCATTTCTTACAGATGGGCAGTCCAGTCTCTTCTTGAAAGTCTCAAGGGATGATAAAGCTCCCACAACTTCTGTCCCTTTGAATATAGAACACCAGAATGGGAAGGGACCTTGGAGGTCATCTAGTCCAACCCCCCGCCCAAGCACCATTTCTGACAGATGGGCAGTCCAGTCTCTTCTTGAAAGTCTCAAGGGATGGCGCTTCCACAACTTCCAAAGGCAACTTCTGTTCCATTTGGTTGATTGTTCTCCCTGTCAGAAAGTTTCTCCTTCTTTCCAGGTTGAATCTCTCCTTGATCAGTTTCTATCCATGATTCCTTGTCTGTCCTTCAGGTGCCTTGGAAAATAGCTTGACCCCCTTCCTCCTCTCTGGGGCAGCCCCTCAAATATTGGAAGACCGCTATCGTGTCTCCCCTGGTCCTTCTCTTCCCTAGACTAGCCAAACCCAGTTCCTGCGACCATTTGTCGTATGTTTGAGACCTCCGGTCCCCTCATCCTCCTGGTTGCTCTTCTTTGCACTTTTTCTAAAGCCTCAACATCTTTTTTATAATGTGGTGACCAAAACTGCACGCAGGACTCAAGGTGTGGCCTTACTAAGGCTTTACGGAGTGGTAGTAGTACCTCCTTTGATCTTGTATCCCTCTTTGAATGCAACTTAGGATTGCATTGGCTTTCGGGGCTGCTGCTGCACACTTAATTCCCTTTCTGCCCCCCCAAATGACCTCATAAGAATTGACAGCTAAGCCTTCCCGATGTCTGCAAGTAGCGAATGGCTGCAACGAAGGGAGAAACCCCCCCAAAAAAAAATATTTTAAAAATCCATCGCAACGACCCCCAAATGCAGGCTGGAAGGAGCTTGGCCAAGGCTAGAGAAGGCCAAAGCTCACCACGGTTTCTGCTCCCTGCAATTTGAAAGCAACTCAGCCCAGGCAGAGCCCAAGGGCGCCCCCCTGGCCCATATTTGTGGGATGGGGGGGGTGTCAGGCCAATCTTGGACCGCTCACCAAGGCCTGTCCCAGGTGGGCGCTGATGTCACAGTGCCCCCCCCGTTACCCTGGGAAACCCAGTCTCTGTGAAGCCATCACGACGGGCCATTATCACATCGGGGCTGTGGTCCCCCAGGGTGACAGGCTGGGTGGGCAGAGGCCTTCAAAAGCCTTGGCCATGCTGGCCTCAGCAGCCAGGGTGGGTCTGAGAGCTCACGCCCACCGCGGAGTCCACGGCTGGCGGGGCAGACATGAGCGAGAGGCGCGTGGCCCGAAAAGTCAGAAGGAGGAAGCCTCAGCGCTTTTTCTCCCTCATCTCCAGCACCGAAGAGCCGCTTGGAGTGAGCATTTGAACCCCCAGGGTGTGGAGGAGGAGGAGGAGGAAAACTATGAGGAAGTGCTTGGAGGGAGGGAGGGAGGGAGGGAGGCCGGAAGATGCTGAAGAACGAGGGAGGGGCTCTCTCTGTCGGCTGGGCTGTGCAAACTTCCCCCCTCCCCTTCCTCCTTTGCATATGCAAATCCATGTCCCTTTAAAGCTGGACTCCATGTTTTTCCTTGCCTTTCCATCCCCTTTCACCAGAACAAGTGAGTCAGCCCCGTCCGTGACTCACAACCTCACAAAGGTTGCAAAAACAAAGTAGCAAATAAATAAATAAATAAATAAATAAATTAAAATAAAAAAATATAAAAAAATAAAATAAAATAAAATAAAATAAACCCCAAACCCCAACCCTTGAAAAAAGCAGACTCGGCCGCGAGCCTTCTCCTTCACTGCAAAAAAAATGAAAAGAAAGAGGTCAAACTTGTCCTTAAAGCATGCAAAAAGAAGGGGGGGGGAAAGGGTCTTATGAATCAGCTATAATGTCCTACTGTTTCTTTTCTTTTCCTTTTTAAAATTTTTCCTGTATGTATCCATGTATTCATAACTATGTTTACACTTATATCGTCCCTGTCCTATTGTTTCTTTTATTTTTCTTACATGTATCCATGTATTCATAACTATGTATATACTTATACCGTCCCTGTCCTATTGTTTCTTTTATTTTTCTTATATGTATCCATGTATTCATAACTATGTATATACTTATACACTCCCTCCTATTGTTTCTTTTATTTTTCTTATATGTATCCATGTATTCATAACTGTGTTTACACTTATATCGTCCCTGTCCTATTCTTTCTTTTTATTTATTTATTTATTTTATTTGTCAATTGCTTACAAGATAATAGGTATAAGTATAACATAGTTATGAATACATATAAGAAAAATAAAATATAAAAGAAACAATAGGACAGGGACGGTAGGCACATTGATGCGCTTATGCAGGCCCCCTACAGACCTCTTAGGAAAGGGGTGAGGTCCATAGTAGACAGTCTAAGGTTAAAGTTTTTGGGGTTTGGGGAAGAAACCACAGAATCAGGGAGAGTATTCCAGACCGTGACCACTCTGTTGCTGAAGTCGTATTTCCTGCTACCAAGTTTGGTGCGGTTAACCTTGAGTTTGTATCTATTGTTTGCTCTTGTGTTGTTATGGTTGAAGCTGAAGTATTCATGGACAGGTAGGACATTGCAATGTATGGTTTTATATACTATACTTAGATCGGACCGAAGGCGGCGTAGTTCAAGGTTTTCTAGGTCTAGAATTTGGAGTCTGGTGGCATAAGGTCTTCTGCAACAAGTAGAGGAGTGAAGAACTCTTCTTGTAAAATATTTCTGGACTTTCTCAACTGTGTTAATATCAGATACGTAATGTGGGTTCCAGACTGATGAGCTGTATTCGAGTATTGGTCTAGCAAATGTTTTGTATGCTCTAGTTATGTAATATTACCAGAGAAAAAGCTACGTAAGATTAGGTTAACAACTCTTAGCGCCTTTTTGGCTATGTAGTTACAGTGGGCTCTAGCACTTAAAGGATCACTCCAAGATCCTTTACAGAGTTTGGGTCATCAACAAGGTCTTGACTATTCAGCCTGTATTTTATTTTCTGATTTTTTTTTACCAATATGTAGGACAGAGCATTTATTCGTTGAGATCTGAAGTTGCCATTTGTTTGACCATCCTGATACGTAGTCAAGATCTTTTTGAAGAGTAGCGGTATTATCTGTGGTGTTGAATAGCTTTACATCATCAGCGAAGAGAACGCAGTTGCTCTTGATATGATCCCAGAGGTCATTTATGTAGAGTAGGAAGAGAGTAGGTCCTAGGACATTGCCTTGGGGGACACCACTGTTGACAGGTATAGAATTGGATAGGACTCTCCCAATTTTGACCCTTTCTTGTCTGTGTGAGAGGAATGCTTCTATCCAGTTATGCAGGTGTCCAGATATACCATAAGATTTTAGTTTTAGGAGTAGTTTGTCATGTACCATTGAATCAAAGGCTTTGCAGAAGTCTATGTAGATTGCGGCTATTGCTTTGCCCTGATCGAGTTGTGTAGTCCATATGTTTTTGCAATGTAAGAGTTGCAGATTACACGATAGTTTTTTCCGAAAACCAAATTGTTTATTAAAGAGTAGGTTGTTTCTAAGTGGAGGATGATGGATTGGTTGATAATTGATTCCATGACTTTACAGGTGATGCAACATAAAGAGATTGGTCTGTAATTTTCAACTAGGCTGGGGTCTCCCTTTTTGAAGATGGGGATGACCGTGGCTTGTGACCATAGTTTTGGCAAGGAGCTGGTCCTGAAAGATTCTTCAAAGATTATACTTAGAGGTCCTGCTATGGCAGTGGATAGCTTTTTTAAGAAGTAGGCACATATTCCATCCAGTCCAATAGATAGAGATGGTTATAGATTGCGTAGTGCTTTTTCAACATTGTCTTCTGTAAAATCGATCTGTATCAGATCATGGTAGTTCTCTGTGGTTCGACTAGCAAATACTGGGCATGATCCATTGCTGTTTTATTTTTCTTGTATGTATCCATGTATTCATAACTATGTTTATACTTCTACCGTTCCTGTCCTATTCTTTCTTTTTATTTTTCTTATATGTATCCATATATCCGTAACTCTGTTTTTACTTATACCTGTTACCTTGTAAGCAATTGACAAAAAGAAATAAATAAAATACATAAATGAAGTTGAGTCATAGGATTCAGCATCAGGCGGGTCAGGACCGAAATCAGAAGCGGGGTTCCCCTCCCCGCCTCCTTTACCTGCTGGTCAGTCCTGCCCCCTGGTGCCCATTTCAGGAAAGGCACCCAGAGCCTGGCCTTTCCCTCCCTCCTTCCTCTGGCCAAGGAAGGCTTTAATTAATTCTTAATTAAAGAATGAAGAATTATGCTTCCCTAAAGGGTCAAAGATTGGGGCGCCTTGCCTTGGAACTTTAGAAGTGGCAGGAGGTTCTTTTCAAGGATGGCATGTCGGGCATCATAAACTTTCACCTTAGACTGTCTACTACTGACCTCACCCCTTTCCTAAGAGGTCTGTAAGGGGTGTGCATAAGCGCACCAAGGGGCCTACTAGGGGGCGTGCATAAGCTCACCAACGGGCCTACTAGGGGGCATGCATAAGCACACCAACGTGCCTACTAGAGGGCGTGCATAAGCGCACCAGCGTGCCTACTAGGGGGCGTGCATAAGCATCCCAACAGGCCTACTAGGGGGCGTGCATAAGCATCCCAACAGGCCTACTAGGGGGCGTGCGTAAGCTCACCAATGGGCCTACTAGAGGGCGTGCATAAGCGCACCAGCGTGCCTATTAGGGGGCGTGCATAAGCATCCCAACAGGCCTACTAGGGGGTGTGCATAAGCTCACCAACAGGCCTACCGTCCCTGTCCTATTGCTTCTTGTTTATTTTTCTTATGAGTATCCATTTGATGTATTCACAACCATGTTTATCCTTATACCTGTTTTCTTGGAAGCGATTGACAACTAAAAAATAAATCCATCAAAATAAATGAGCCCAATTTTTCCGTTTGGCGAAACGAGGCAGCGAAGTGAATTTTGCCCCCTTTTTACGACCGTTCTGGCCGCGGTGGTTCAGTCCAACGGCTGCAGGTGACTGCTGGTCGGAAGGTCCCCCAAAAGGGACCCCACCAACGATCCTGGGATACTGCAACGGTCGTAAGTCCATGCCAGTGGCCAAACTGTTGATCGGGCATCCTAGTAGGGATGCTGCCGATGGTTGTTGGAAGTGTGAGGACTGGTCATAAATCCCCTTTGTCAAGTGCCCCTTTTGTAACTTGGAACACATGCAAATAAATTTGTTTATTTTATTTATATGTAGGGGGGCACGCATAAGCGCACCAACGTGCCTACCGTCCCTGTCCTATTGTTTCTTTATATATATGTGTGTGTGTTAGGTTTTTGAACTGATAAAGAATTAAACAAGAGAGACCAGGATAGATCTCTTTCAAGCTACTTAGCTCTCATCAGCTAACCATACCCTTCCTGGGATTCGAACCAGGGAAGTATTACATGTGAGGCAGTTGTAATTGCCACTAGGCCACTGGATCTCCTTCAAATCATATGCACATATACATATATATACATACATACATATATATTTATTTTTCTTATGTGTATCCATGTATTCATAACTATGTTTTTTACTTAAACCTATTATCTTGTAAGCAATTGACAAATAAATAATAATAATAACAACAACATATAAATAAATTTATTTATTTTATTTATATGTAGGGGGCGTGTATAAGTGCACTAACGTGCCTACCATCCCTGTCCTATTGTTTCTTTTATATTTTATATTTTATTTTTTATTTTCTTATACGTATCCAGGTATCCATAACTATGTTTTTTACTTAAACCTATTATTTTGTAAGCAATTGACAAATAAATAAATAATAATAATAATATATAAATTTATTTTATTTATATGTAGGGGACGTGTATAAGCGCACCAACGTGCCTCCCATCCCTGTCCTATTGTTTCTTTTATATTTTATTTTTTATTTTCTTATACATATCCAGGTATCCATAACTATGTTTTTTACTTAAACCTATTATCTTGTAAGCAATTGACAAATAAAAATAAATAAATAAAAAATACATAAATAAAGCCACCAGGTAGCGCCCAGCCTTTGCTCTCCGGAGACCCCCCACCCCACAGGAGGGAAGGAGAGGAGATCCAGGGTAAGGGGGCTCTTGGCTCCTCTCTTCTGCCTACAGCAGCCCAGGAAGAAGCGGCGCAGTTCCTCCACGGAGGCCACCGAGGACAAGAAGGCCAGGGGAGAATCCGCCTCCATCCAGCTCTTCCCTCCTGAACTGGTGGGTCGGTCTGGGCAGAGGAAGGTGGGGGGGGGGTGGATAGGAAGGCTCCCCCCCCCCCCTTACACCTTGCTCTCCTTCCAGTTGTACTACATCATCTCCTTCCTGCCCGTGAGGGACTTGGTGGCTCTGGGCCAGACCTGCCGGTATTTCTACGAAGTGTGCGACAGCGAGGGGCTCTGGCAACGCATCTGCCGCCGTCTCTCCCCTCGGCTGCGGGATGAGAACTCGGGGGGCAGCCGGCCGTGGAAGAGATCGGCCATCCTCAACTGTCAGTATAGCCCGGTGTGAAGCTGGGGGGGCGAGGGCAGGGCAGGGGAGGGGAGGTAGGTGGAGGAGTAAGAGCCGGGAGTCCCGTCGCATGCAGGACGAGGGACGTGGACTGCCACGGCCTCACCCCCAGCCCACCCGTCCCCCCCCGGAAGGGAGGGCGCTTTGCCCGGTCGGCTCCTCCAGTCGGACCCAATTGCCCTGCCCTTGGGCCTCTCTGTCCCACAGACACCAAGGGCTTGTACTTCCAGATGTTGAGTGGCCGGCGGCACTTGGTCAGCAAGACGGTGGCCCCGCTCCTCTCGCACGGCTACCGGAAGTTCTTGCCCACCAAGGACCACGTCTTCATCCTGGACTACAACGGCACCCTCTTCTTCCTCAAGAACGCCCTGGTCTCTTCCACCACGGGCCACATCCAATGGCGCCGGGCCTGCCGCTACATGGTGCTGTGCCGTAGCGCTAAGGATGTGAGTGCCAGGGCGGGACGGAGGGAGGGAGGGAGAGGGGAAGGGGGGCCTGGGATCCCCGGGTGCAAGGGAAAGATGGTGCTGGCGGGAAGGGATCCCAGCTGCCCTTTGGAAACCGGGGATCTTCCTCCTGCCTCTCGGGTCCTTTTCTACCTCATAAAGCCTCTCGATATAAGGTTCCTCCCTTCCCCCCCCTCCCGGGTCCCTTAACTGGCCTGGCGTTGCCCCTTCTTTGCCCAGAGTCTCTGGGCCTGCTGCCCCTAAAGCAGAAGAGGAGCTCCCCTTGGGGATGGGTTCAGCCTCCATCCCTTTCCCCGCGCGACCCCCTTGGAGGAGCGCCCGAGAAGGCCCGGCCCGGCTCCAGTTGGCCCAATGCCTTGGAGATGAGACAGGAAGGTGTGTTCGGAAGAATGATTTGGAATTGGCGGGGGGGGAGGGGGCTCCCCTCTGCTTCCTGTCCTCTTCCTGCCAGCGGTCCACACAGCCCAACGGGGTGGCGGCTGTTCGGTCTTTTAAATTGCTGGCCGAACATAGAGACAGTCAGTTAAACTCTACCGAGGCTTCCACACAAAGTTTCCTGATTGGAAATCGCAAGGCATCCTCAAGGTATAACTCACGGTTAGGTTGAGGTTCATCTTAATGTCCAAATCTTTGCAAAGCTGACTTTCGTAGTGTGAAAATATGGTGATCTTCATCCCATAACGATGGAGACACCAGCACGATGCTGGGGTCCAAGCAAGAGTAAAGGAAATGTATACTGAGAGTATTTACACCAAGACAAATTCCTTGTGTGTCCAGTCACACTTGGCCAATAAAGAATTCTATTCTATTCTTTTCTATTCTATTCTAGATACATAGATAGATAGATAGATAGATAGATAGATAGATAGATAGATAGATAGATAGATAGATAGATAGATAGATAGATAGATAGATAGATAAATAGATAGATAATTTTCTTTATGTATACTGAGAGTATTTACACCAAGACAAATTCCTTGTGTATCCAATCACACTTGGCCAATAAAGAATTCTATTCTATTCTATTCTATTCTATTCTATTCTGATAGATAGATAGATAGATAGATAGATAGATAGATAGATAGATAGATAGATAGATAGACAGATAGATAGATATTTTCTTTATGTATACTGAGAGTATTTACACCAAGACAAATTCCTTGTGTATCCAATCACACTTGGCCAATAAAGAATTCTATTCTATTCTATTCTATTCTATTCTATTCTATTCTATTCTGATAGATAGATAGATAGATAGATAGATAGATAGATATTTTCTTTATGTATACTGAGAGTATTTACACCAAGACAAAATCCTTGTGTGTCCAATCACAGTTGGCCAATAAAATATTCTATTCTATTCTATTCTATTCTATTCTACTCTACTCTATAATAGATAGATAGATAGATAGATAGATAGATAGATAGATAGATAGATAAATAGATAGATAGATATTTTCTTTATGTATACTGAGAGTATTTACACCAAGACAAAATCCTTGTGTGTCCAATCACAGTTGGCCAATAAAATATTCTATTCTATTCTATTCTATTCTACTCTACTCTATAATAGATAGATAGATAGATAGATAGATAGATAGATAGATAGATAGATAGATAGATAGATATTTTCTTTATGTATACTGAGAGTATTTACACCAAGACAAAATCCTTGTGTGTCCAATCACAGTTGGCCAATAAAATATTCTATTCTATTCTATTCTATTCTATTCTACTCTACTCTATAATAGATAGATAGATAGATAGATAGATAGATAGATAGATAGTTTTCTTTATGTATACTGAGAGTATTTACACCAAGACAAATTCCTTGTGTGTCCAAACACACTTGGCCAATAAAGTATTCTATTCTATTGTATTCTACTCTACTCTATTCTATTCTAAACTCCCCCAACCAACCAAGGGTCAATTCAGTGACCAATCAGGATTCCAGATGTGACCACATGACATGGCCTACATTTCCCATGAGGCCTTCACTACGTTTCCCATGAGGCATTCCCTTCAGGGGACAGCTCCCAATTCCCACTTCACTATGTACTGTCTGGACAGCACACTCCCCGCCTGGAATTATAAATTCCACTACCAAGTATCTAAGAAATCGTAATACATCATCAAATAATGCAATGAGGTCGATCGAAAGCATGCAAAGTTTGAGGTTCAGTCTCGAACTTCAGCCTTTCTCCACGTCGGTGACCGGTCTGGTGTAGAGCTTCTTGGGGAATGTCTGCTGGTCACTTATGGTGGCCTTTGTAGAGTGGGGGGACAGGTATCCTTGCTTCCAACTTCTGGCTGGGATGGGGGGAGCCCTCGGCTAGCTCTTTGGGGACTCCGCTGCTTCTTAGCCTGGCTTCCCGGGGTCTGAGGGGTAGTGGGGAAGAGAAAGAGCCCAGGGGGAGTGAGGCCAGAGGAGCTGCTCTCTGGCCTGCTTGGAGCAGAGGAGTGACAAAGAGCCCACCCCCTCTGGAAGGCTAGAAGGGTGGGGGGGCTCCGGGTGGCCGCCTCTGCAAGCCGTTAGCTGCAAACTCCTTGATCTGGAACGCCTGTCCCAAGAGGAGCAGGGGGCCCTATGTGTGTGTGTGTGTGTGTGTGGAGGAGAGATGGGGGGGGGTTGTAGGATTCCCTGCAGCCTCCTGATGTTGCCCCCCGCACCCGTCTCCCTGCAGTTTGCCACCGACCCCCGGAACGACACCGTCTACCGCAAGTACCTGTATGTGCTGGCCACCCGGGAGCAGCCGCCCAGCCCGGCCTTAGGGCGCAGCGAGGGCTCCGGCCCGGCTCCCAGCAGCAGCAGCAGCAGCCGCCTGTGTGACTGCGTGGAGGTCTACCTGCAATCCAGCGGTCAGCGGGTGTTCAAGATGACCTTCCATTTCTCCATGAAGTTTAGGCAGATCGTGCTGGTGGGGCAGGAGACCGAGAGGTCCCTCCTGCTCCTGACCGGTGAGGGAGAGCGTCAGGAGGACGGGCACAGAGGGAGGGGGGTCCCCTCTCCCCCACAAGGGGTACCGAGCTTTCCAATTCTGGGGCTCCTCCATCTTGCAGCCTTGGGCGGGTGAGGGCGTTGGATTAGATCAGGAGTCGGCAATCTGAGGCTCTGGAGCCGCGTGGGGCTCTTTTTTCATCCTTCTGCTGTCGGCTCCTTGTCGCCGGTCGTCTCCACAACGGATAGGTATATGTGTGGTGGTGTGGGCAAGCTCTCCGTTGTCGGGGCGCCTTCCCAGCCGTCAGACACGGGAGGGGGGGGAGGGGGCAGGGCCTGCTTGGGTCCCCCACCCCCTCACCAGAAGCACAGAGCCCTTGTTCTGTTGTTAGACTGCTGGCTGAATATAGACGGTCAATTAACCAAGGCTTCCATACAAAGTGTCTTGATTGGAATCGCAAGGCATCCTCAAGATGTACCTCATGGTTATGTTGAGATTCATCTTAAAGCCCAAATCCTGCTTCCCTCCCCGGAGCCTTTGAGCCGAGAGAGAGAGAAGGGAGCGGACCCCGAGGCAGGCAGGACCGCCCCCCTCCCGCTCCTGCGAACGCGGCTCAATGCCCCTCCCCGCCCTCACCTCTCTCTCTCTTCCTCTTTCTCTCTCTCCTTCTCATTCTTTCTCACCCCCTTTCTCTCTCTCATTCTTTCTCTCTCCCCCCCTCTCATTCTTTCTCTCTCTCTCTCTCTCATTCTTTCTCTCTTCCCCCTCTCTTTCCCTCTCTCTGTCTCTCTCTCTCTCTGTCTCTCTTCCTCTCTCTCTCTCCCTCTCTTCCTCTGTCTCTCATTCTTTCTCTCTCTTCCCCCCTCTCTTCCTCTCTGTCTCTCTTCCTCTCCCTCCCTCTCTTCCTCTCTCTCTCATTCTTTCTCTCTTCCCCCCTCTCCCTCTCTCTTCCTCTCTCTCATTCTTTCTCTGTCTCTCTGTCTCTCTCTCTGTCTCTTTTCCTCTCTCTCCCTCTCTCTCTCTTCCTCTCTCTCTCATTCTTTCTCTCTTCACCTCTCTCTTTCTCTCATTCTTTCTCTCTCTCTTTCTTTCTTTCCTTCTCTCTCTTCCCCCCCCTCTCTTTCTTTCTCTCTCTCTCATTCTTTCTCTCTTCCCCCCTCTTCCTCTCTCTGTCTCTCTCTCTTCCTGTCTCTGTCTCTCTTCCTCGCTCTCTCCCTCCCTCTCTCTTCCTCTCTCTCTTTCTTTTTCTCTTCCCCCCCTTTCTTTCTCTCTCTTCCCCCTCTTTCTCCCTCTCCCTGTCTCTTCCTCTCTCTCATTCTCTCTTCCCTCCTCTCATTCTTTCTCTCTCTCCCCCCCTCTCTCCCCCCCTCTCTTCTTCTCCCCCCCCCCCCCCCCCCCGCAGAGGAAGGCAAGATCTACAGCCTGGTGGTGAACGAGACGCAGCTGGACCAGCCTCGCTCCTACACGGTGCAGCTGGCCCTGCGCAAGGTCTCCCGCTGCCTCCCGCACGTCGCCGTCCGCCGCATGCACTCCAACCAGAGCAGCGCCGTCTACCTCACAGGTGACTCCGCCAAGAGACCCTCCCCATTTTTATTGCTACGGGCCGGGAAGGAGGAGGCGGTTTGGGGGGGGGGGGAAGAATGGAAGCAGGGAGCCGGAAGGTGGGGGCGGGGGCGATGGGTGGGCTTGGCAGCAGCAAGCAGGGGAGGGAGGGAGGGAGGGAGGGAGAGCAGCCGCCCCCCCCCCACCCTGCTTGAAGCCCCCCCCCTCTTGCCCTTCCCTTCCCCCCCCCCTCCCTCCCCAACACAGGCGAGGGCACCGTCTACTTTGAGGTCCACTCGCCCGGCGTCTACCGTGACCTCTTCGGCACCCTGCACGCCTTCGACCCGCTGGATCAGCAGATGCCCCTGGCGCTCTCCCTCCCGGCGAAGGTAACCCACTTCCCTGGGGAGGGGGGGGGGGCTTACCTTGCCCCCCCCCCCCTCCCGGCTTGAGACCCGCAAAGGGGAAATCTCAGCGGAGGGAGGGCAGGAAAAGCTACCCCCCCGCTTTGCTCTCGCTCCTTTCTGGGTCCTGCTTCCCCCCCCCCCCGGGTTTCTTAGTGGGAGCTCCCACTCCCCAGGGGAGCCTGAAAACAAAGTTGGGCTCCCCCCCGCTTCCTGCTCTCCTATTGGTTTCACCCTCACGTCCAATCCTCCCTCCCCCCACCCCCCACCCCAAGTCCGGCTCAAGCTTTCTCAGCCCCGCCCCTCTCCCCCGTGCCTCTCCTCCTCCTCCTCCTCCTCCCCCCCACCCCCACCCCCGCTTCCCCACAGGTGCTCAGCTGCGCCCTCGGCTACAACCACCTGGGCCTGGTGGATGAGTTTGGACGGATCTTCATGCAGGGCAACAACCGCTACGGCCAGCTGGGGACGGGGGACAAGATAGACCGCGGGGAGCCTGCGCAGGTACCCCTCCTAACCCCCCTCCCCCGGTCTTTCCCCCCCCCGCCCCCCCGCCCAGGGTCTCTCGCAGGTCATCTAGTCCAGCCTCCCCTTCCCTCAAACATTGGGAGGCTGCTCTCCTGCCTCCCCTGGTCCTTTTGTTCCTTAAAGTCAGATGAAAGTCAGATGAACAGAGTAGGAAGGGACCTGGGAGGTCATCTAGCTTTTTATCAGGTTCGCCTGATACGCCAGATGCGGCCCTTTCTTGATCGGGACGCCTTACGCACAGTCACTCATGCCCTGGTCACCTCCCGTCTGGACTACTGTAATGCCCTCTACATGGGGCTCCCTGCGGGGAGCACTCGGAGGCTTCAACTGGTACAGAATGCAGCCGCGCGGGTGGTTATGGGGGCGTCGAGATACTCCCACGTGACGCCCCTCCTGCGCGAGCTGCCTTGGTTGCCAGTGGCCTTCCGGGTTCGCTTTAAAGTACTGGTTTTGGTCTTTAAAGCGCTCCATGGCATCGGACCAGGATACTTACAAGACCGCATTCTGCCAGTAGTCTCCCACCGACCGGTGCGCTCCCACAGAGAGGGTCTCCTCCGGGTCCCGACGCCTTCGATGTGCCGCCTGGTGACCCCGAGGAACAGGGCCTTCTCTGTGGGGGCACCCACCCTTTGGAACGGGTTGCCCCCGGGGCTACGAACGACTAGTGATCTGAGGGCCTTCAGACGTGACCTGAAGACCTGGCTCTTCGAGCAGGCCGGCCTGAGCTGACTAATGGGATTTTAAATGGGGTTTTTGGATTGGTTGGGATGGGGTACGAAAGTTTTAATTTATTTTAATCGGGGGTTTTAGATTTTTATTGGGGCAGCCTATAATTTAATTCTTTTTTAACTATTTATATTTGTATACATGTATTTTAGTTGGCTGTTCACCGCCCTGAGTCCTTCGGGAGAAGGGCGGTATATAAAACCTAAAATAAATAAATAAATCTAGTCCAACCCCCTCTGCCTTCAAATATTGGAAGGCTGCTCTCCTGCTTCCCCTGGTCCTTTTCTTCCTTAAAATCAGATGAAAGTCAGACGAACAGAGTCAGAAGGGACCTTGTAGGTCATCTAGTCCAACCCCCCTTTGCCCTCAAATATTGGAAAGCTGCTCTCTTGCCTCCCCTGGTCCTCCTTCTCTTCCCTAGACTAGCCAGGCCCAGTTTCTGCAACAGATTCATCGTATGTTTGAGCCTCCTGTCCCCTAAAATCTTCCTGCTTGCTCTTCTCCGCCCTCCTTCTAGAGCCTCAACATCCTTTTTTTTAATAGCGCGGTGACCATAACGGGACGCAGGATTCCCGGCGTGGCCTTACTAACGCTTTACAGAGTGGTGTTAAGTCCCCTCCCTTGATCTGCATGGCCTCCCTCTGTTAATGGCTGCCCTCCCCCCCCCCTCCCTCCCTCCCTCCCTCCCTGCAGGTGCACTGCCTGAAAGGACCCCTGGACCTCTGGTGCGGCCTGAACCACACGCTGGTGCTGAGCCAGAGCGGGGACTTCAGCAAGGACCTGTTGGGCTGCGGCTGTGGAGCAGGGGGGCGTCTGCCCGGCTGGCCGAAGGGCAGTGCCTCCTTTGTCCGGTTGCAGGTCAAGGTGAGGCGGGGCGGGGTGGGGCAGGGCAGGGTTTGGAAGGGAGGCCTCCTCCCTTCCGGCCACCTTCCTAACCCGTCCCTCCCTGCCCAGGTGCCACCCTGCGCCCGCCACATCTGCTCCACCCGGGAGTGCCTGTACATGCTCTCCAGCCACGACATCGAGGAGGCGCCCGCCTACCGGGAACTGCCAGCCAGCAAGGCCAACGGGGGCCCCGGCGACTCGGAGGCCCTGGCCGCCCTCACCTGTGAGGAGTACCTGAGCCAGCTGCACCAGTGCGCCACGCTGGAAGGGCGGATGGCCACGTTGAAGGAGGCGGTGGGCACCATGCCCCTGTTGGCTTTCCAGAAGGACTTCTTCTGGGAGGCCCTGGACATGATCCAGAGGGCGGCCGAACGGCGGGAAGCGGCCCCCTCCAGCTAGCCCTCCCTCCCCCCTTCCCTCTGGCACACATCTCCCCTTCCCCCCCCATATCTCCCCCCCTCACCCTTCCCCTTATACGCATCATGGATCACGATTGACAGATAGAGAAGACTTCACCCTTGAACCATTGGGAATAATAAATACAGCACAAGCACGGAGCGGCTTCTGCGCAGCGGGTTAGGATAGTTCCTGCGGGGGGGGGGGGGCGGAGAGCCATGCTCTCTCTGCCTGCCTGGAAGAAGTCGAGCAGAGGCCTCCACCCCCCCCTCCTGTATAAAGGCCCTTGGGGGGTGGAGGGGTGTCTTTGAGCTGTGTTTGGTGGGGGGGGGGGTCTGTGCCCAAAATGGGGGGATAGTAGGGGGTCCAAGAGTGGGTGCCCAGGAGGGTGCTTTTATGAGGGAGGGGGGGGCGATGCCATCAGGGTTTCCCCAAGAAGCTGCTCAGCCTGTCCTGGGAGGATAGAATCAGGATTCGGCCTTCCCCATTGTTACACCCCCCCCGGGGGAGCCTACCCAGGCCCCCTGGCAGGGATGGGACTCTTTGCCCTGAGGGGGACCCCCAACCCCACAGGTTCCCCACAAGGAGCAGGCCAGCTGCATACAACCCCCCCCTCTCCCCGCTGCAAAAGTGCCCACCCCTCAGTATGTCTCCTGACCTCCCTCCCTCCCCCCAGCATGCAGGGAAAGAGCCCATTTCGGGCCCTCAGTGGGGCAGGCGAGAAAGGGGGCTCAGCCTCCCACCCCCACCCCACAAAGCGGGTCCCCCTTCCCTCCCGGCAGAATCTCAGCCCAGCCCAGCCCAGAATCTCTGCACTCTTATCCAGCTGGATAAGACAAAGGGAAGGAGGGGCCCCTGTGGATCTTTTGGAGGCAGGGACCGGCCGGGCCAAGGCCAAGAGGGGGGGGCGGCCATCTCGGGCCCCCACTGAGCCTTTCGATTCTGTGGCTCCTCCTCCTGCAGTCCTGGGTCTCCCGCTTGGGGCAGGAGGGGGGGGGAGTTGGAGTAGACCAGGAGTCGGCAACCTGAGGCTCCAGAGCCGCATGTGGCTCTTTCCATCCCTCTGCTGTTGGCTCCCTGTTGCCGGTCGGCTCCACAATGGATAGGGCTTTTGGTTAGGACAGGTAGAGGAAAAGGGACGCTGTGCGAGGAGGAGACTCTATGGCAGTGGAACCGCCATAGAGTCTGGTTGGCTCCACAATTGATAGGTCTTTTGGTTGGGACAGGTAGAGGAAAAAGGATGCTGCGCTAGGAGGAGTCTCTATGGCTGTGGAACCGCCATAGAGTCTGGTCGGCTCCACGATTGGGCTTTTGGTTAGGACAGGTAGAGGAAAAAGGACGCTGTGCGAGGAGGAGACTCTATGGCAGTGGAACCGCCATAGAGTCTGGTCGGCTCCACAATTGATAGGTTTTTTGGTTGGGACAGATAGAGGAAAAAGGATGCTGCGCTAGGAGGAGTCTCTATGGCTGTGGAACCGCCTTAGAGTCTGGTCAGCTCCATAATTGATAGGGCTTTTGGTTAGGACAGGTAGAGGAAAAAGGACGCTGCGCGAGGAGGAGACTCTATGGCAGTGGAACCGCCATAGAGTCTGGTTAGCTCCACAATTGATAGGGCTTTTGGTTGGGACAGGTAGAGGAAAAAGGATGCTGCGCTAGGAGGAGTCTCTATGGCTGTGGAACTGCCGTAGAGTCTGGTCAACTCCATAATTGATAGGGCTTTTGGTTAGGACAGGTAGAGGAAAAAGGACGCTGCGCGAGGAGGAGACTCTATGGCAGTGGAACCGCCATAGAGTCTGGTTAGCTCCACAATTGATAGGGCTTTTGGTTGGGACAGGTAGAGGAAAAAGGATGCTGCGCTAGGAGGAGTCTCTATGGCTGTGGAACTGCCGTAGAGTCTGGTCAACTCCATAATTGATAGGGCTTTTGGTTGGGACAGGTAGAGGGAAAAGGTTGCTGCACTATGAGGAGACTCTATGGTAGGGGAACCTCCATAGAGTCTGGTCGGTTCCACAATGGATAGGGCTTTTGGTTAGGACAGGTAGAGGAAAAAGGATGCTGCGCTAGGAGGAGTCTCTATGGCTGTGGAACTGCCATAGAGTCTGTTCGGCTCCACAATGGATAGGGTTTTTGGTTAGGACAGGTAGAGGAAAAAGGACACCATGCTACAAGGTGACTGTATGGTAGGGGAACCGCCATAGAGTCTGGTTGGCTCCACAATTGATAGGTCTTTTGGTTGGGACAGGTAGAGGAAAAAGGATGCTGTGCTAGGAGGAGTCTCTATGGCTGTGGAACCGCCATAGAGTCTGGTTGGCTCCACAATTGATAGGTCTTTTGGTTAGGACAGGTAGAGGAAAAAGGATGCTGCACTAGGAGTCGTCTCTATGGCAGGGGAACCTCCATAGAGTCTGGTCGGCTTCAGAATGGATAGGGTTTTTGGTTAGGACAGGTAGAGAGAAAAGGATGCCGCGGGAGGAGGAGACTCTATGGTAGGGGAACCGCCATAGAGTCTGGTCAGCTCCGGGAATTTTCCGGTTAGGATTTTTGCGGCTCTTTTGAGCGTTTGGACTAGAGATGACCTTCCAACGTCCCTTCCCACTCGGATGATTTGTTATCCGCCCCTCTCGGCAAGCCTCCCGCCCCCCATTCCCCCGCCGAAGCTGCGTCCCGGATTCGAGTGCCGCCTCTCTCAACTTCCGGGGCCTTGAGTTGGAGGGCAGGTTTTGCGAGGCCGGTGGGGAGAGTCACCTCTCGTACTGCGCCCGAATGCCTCCTCCCCCCCGCCCTCCCGAGCATGCGCAGTTCGTGCCGGGTGCTCGGGCAAGGGCCGCTTCCCCCGCTGGGCGGGCGGATGAGATGCGGGACCGGGCCGGCTCCCTCGGCTGCTCCGTCCTTCCTCCCTGCCGCTGCTGGGCGGTTGCGGGTTGCGGGCGTCCTGCCAGGCTCCGCGGTCGGAAGCCCCGAGGCCGAGGTCCCCGCATCCCCCGAGGGTGGAGGGCAGCCCGTCTCCGGAAGGAGAGAGGGACGCAGCGCTGCCTGCTTCTGCCGCACGGAAGCGGCCGAGCCCCGCTGGAATCTACGCCGAGGAGGAAGAGGAGGAAGAAGAAAAGGAAGAGGGGGAGGAAAGAGGAATAAGGGGAGGAGGAAAAGAAAGAGGAAGAAGGGGGAGGAAGAAGGAGGAAGAGGAAAAGGAAGAGGGGGAGGAAAGAGGAATAAGGGGAGGAGGAAAAGAAAGAGGAAGAAGGGGGAGGAAGAAGGAGGAAGAGGAAAAGGAGAAGGAAGAGGAGGAAAGAGGAATAAGAGGAGGAGGAAAAGAAAGGAAGAAGGAGGAAGAAGAGAAGGAAGAGGAAGGGGGAGGAAGAAGAGGATGGGGGAGGAAAGAGGAATAAGAGGAGGAGGAAAAGAAAGGAAGAAGGAGGAAGAGGAAAAGGGAGGAAGAGGAGAAGGAAGAGGGAGGAAGAAGAGGAAAAGGAAGGGGGAGGAAGAAGAGGAAAAGGAAGAGGGAGGAAGAAGAGGAAAAGTAGGCGGAAGAGGAGGAAAGAGGAATAGGAGGAAAAGAAAAAGGAAGAGGGGGAGGAAGAGTATGAGGAAGGAGGAGGAAGAGGAAAAGGGGAGGAAGAGAAGGAAGAGGAAGGGGGAGGAAGAAGAGGAAAAGGAAGAGGAGGAGGAAGGGGAAGGGCAGCAGAACCCCCCCCCCATCTAAAGTCCCCCCCCACCGCCACCTTCCTGTCCGAGACCCGCAGCGCAGCCTCTGAGGCTGCAGCTCAGCCACTTCTACGGGCTTGGGAAAAAAAAGTGGGGGGGGGGGCACGGGAGAGAGAAGGAACCCCCCCCTCCCCCTCCCGCAAAACCGACTGACCGGCTCCAGGTCCCCTTTCCTGGGGCTCCCAGAGGGATCTGGAAGAGATCCCAGCCCGGGGGCGGTGGGGGGTCTGGGGTGGAGGCCCAAAGAGGAGGAGGAGGGGGAGGGAGCTGAGAGCCAGCCAGGTTGGCTCTGGGGTGCAAAGGGAGGAGCCAGTAAATTACACCCCCCCTCCCTCCCTTAAGAGGCTGGGGAGTCACCCAGAGGGGCACGCTGACCCCCCCCCTCCCCAGTTAAGCCCCACCATTGTTCCCCAACCCAGGAGGAGGGTCTTTGCCCTCTAGAACCAGACCCCCCCTCTGCCCCTCCCTCCCCACCCAGCTTGATTCTGCTCCGATCCCTGGGAGGGGGAGGGGCTTTTCTGTTCTCCCTCCCCCGCCCCCCCCCCTTGGGTTTCCTCCTGCTATGGGCTGCTCTTCCTCTTCCATGGGGGGGGGGCATTTTTAATGTTAATTTTAATTTTGACATTATTGACCCCCCCCAGGGTCCTTGCAAGGGCCCCCCCCTTGCAATATTACAACGCTGCTGTGGGCAGGCTTACAAGCCAAGTTGCCTTGTCTCTACCCCCCCCCCCCCCCAAAAAAAGTGAGCCATCTATTTTTACAAAGCCCCCCCCCCCCCCCAGCCCCAGATTGTTGGAAGCCCTCCCCCCTCCCCTCCCAAGGGACACCTGGGCCCATTGCTCTCCGGGGCCGGCCCGGTGACTTCAGGCCAGCAGGGAGGGGGGGTGGGGAGTCTGGAGTTCCTCTGGCCCTCAATAGCCCCCCCCACCAATAGGAGCCACTAGGGGGCGCTTAGGCCCTGCGGGAGGGGGTCCTTCTCTTGCCCTTGAAAGCAGCTGCCAGGGGACCCGAGAGGGGCCAAGGGACAGCCGTGGGTCAGAGGGGAGGGGCCCCACTGAGACACCACCCCCACAAAGGAACCACAGCTCTTTGGGGGTGGGGGGGATCAGGATGGGGCCACTGGGAGAGACCTTCTGCCCAAAGAACCGGGAAGACGGCGCCCCGAAGACTCAGGGTTGTGTGTCTGTGTCTGTGTATTTGTGTATGTGTGCAAGGAAACAGCTCCCCAGGCAGCGCGGCTGTTAGGAGAAATACGACGGTCGCTGCCAGTCCCGAAGCTGCCAGCCAGTATGGGAACCCGGTCCCGGTCGATGGTCCAGGATGCCAGCGCTCAGAAATACGTTCCAGAACTGGAGTAGCAAGTAACACATGTGTGTGTATGTGTTAGTTGGAACCCCTCCCTTTCTCTCCCACCTGGCTTTTCCAGACACAGGAGGCTGCATCTCCCCCCCTCCCCTTACATACACCCCCCCCCCCAATGCCCCTAAGCCAATGGTAGCTCAACTTTTTTGGCACCCGTGCCGATAATTGTGCGCGCGCGCGTGCTCACCACGCACCCAGACGGCAATGCGTGCTGGGCCTCCCCCCCCCCCCGCCCACGCACACCTCATACCCGACAATCCGCTGCCGGGTGTCGGCGCGGTGGGGTTCTTCCGCGTACCGAGGGGAATGGCTCCGCGTGCCACTTGGGGCACGCGTGTCCACGGGTTCGCCAACACGGCCCTAACCAACCAGGCATCGGCTGCCACTACAAACGGGTCAGGCAGAAGGCGCGACGTCGCCTAACGACGACAACAAAGGCCACCACGTGTGTGTAAAAGTACCTTTAAGGCAGCGATGCGGCTGTGAACGACGGCAGAGCGATCGATTTCCCCCCCTCTCCATCCACACCCTGCAGTCCGGGAGCTGCTTTCGCGGCCCCGTCGATTGGTTACATGGGGTTGTAGAACCGGGGAGGGGAGAGGGAGGAAGGGTGGGGCAGGGTGGGGGGGCCTCCTCAGGGGCGATTCCTCCTGGCCCGGCCGCTGCAGGGCCGCTTGCTGAGGTTGGTGAGGATCTGCTGCTGCTGCGGCCGGAGAGGCACCACGAAGCTGGTGGGGGGCAGCTGCCCGTTTCCGTCGGCCGCCACCCTCCCCATGAAGACATAGCTGGCTCCTGCGGAGGAGTGAGAGAAAGAGGGAGGGGGAGAGATGAGCCGGAGGCAGAGGAGGATCCCGAACTCAGCCCAGCAGCCTGGACTCCCTTGCCCGAAACTTCCCGCTGTTCCCCAGTGCAGTCGGGCCCCGAATTTCGGCCACTTCCGCCACAGTAGCGACGTCGTGCCAACCTCTCTCACCTTTCTTGAGAATAGGGCACTGCCTGCAGGGCACTTCCAGGCGCAGGGGGGCTTCCGGGAGGAGGTTCAGCGCCCCCGTCTTGTAGGCCTGGGTGACGGTGATGGTGGCCGTGAACCCGCTCCCCTCTCTTCGCTGGAGGGCTTGGACGGTGCCGCTGACCACTGAAAGCGAGAGATGGAAGGGGGGGGGAAAGGGGGGGTGTTGTGGTTCGCCAGTCGCACGAGTTCTCGGAGGGACGAGGGGCCCGGCGTGGGGGTGCAGGGACGGGGCCAGGACCACCGGGGAGTGGGAATTGGGGAGGGCTGGCAGCAGTGAGGAGGAGCACCCCGAGGAGCCTGTGCTCAGGGTTGCTCTAACGAAAGAGCAGCTGCAAGCAGCCACGGGAGACTCAGGAGTAAGGGCTGCAAAGTGGTGGCCTCTCCCTTAAAGGGATAAAAGCCAGCCTGAGCGACCGGAGTTCTTTGCAGGAAGCAACGACGTTCTTGTCCTTTAAGCCTTATAGACATTCAGACTCTCTTTAGTTGATGTTTGGAGACTTCTTTGTGTTTGAACTATTTCTTAGTAACTTTATCTAGTGTTCTTGGCAGCCTTGCATCCAGGGTGGATAAAAATCAATGATTTTTTTTAAAAAAAATCAGATTTTTTTAAATTTAAATCGGATTTTTTTTAATTTAAATCGGATTTTTTTTCAATTTAAATCGGATTTTTTTTAATTTAAATCGGATTTTTTTTTAATTTAAATCGGATTTTTTTAAATAAAATGCTTTTTGAGGAAAATATATTACCATCCAAAATATATTACCATCCAAAGGTTATTCCATCATGAAATAAAGATTAATTTTTTTAAATTATGTAGAATAAGGCTGTATATGTGTAATTTTTTTGGTAAATCCATTCCATTAATCCATTCACAATGTCATGCTCTGCCAGAGGTTTTTTTTTAAGATTATTGGGCAGTTTCTCTGCCTCCAAGATCTTATCACAGATGCTCGGTTTACTTTTAAATTGTTATTATTAAGGTAATAATTATTTTTCTCCTTCCTAAGTCCAACAGAAAAGTTCTCCAAATACGAATGATTTAACCTATTAAACTGGGGATTAAAAAAAAAAACTAATATGAAAAGTTGTTAGTCTACAAATCTTCATCTACTTGCACATTAAAGTTTACGCCAGCAAAAATTAGTCTTTATATGTAGAAAAGGTTTCAATCAAGCCTTGCTGACTAGTGATTTAAATCGTGAATTAAATCAGTTTGATTTAAATCAGATCCACCCTGCTTGCACCGCCTTCTTATCTGGCACAAATTACTTTTTAATTGGGTTTTACTGGAACGGAATTCGTCAAGAATCGTTCAAAGGTTTTGCTTTGATCTCTGTTTGGGGTTTGTTTGCAACAGGGTGAGTAGCTGGCAGGGAAGGTGGGCCTGAGCCTGGGCCCAGGAGGTGCCATGCAAGAATTTGGGACTCCCCCTCCCTCCCTCCCTCTAATCCTGACTTTACTCCCACCGCTGGGGGGGGGGGGGGGGCGCTACTGTGCAATGGCACCTGGTGCTGGTGAGGATTGGGGGGGGGGGTGTCTCCCCGCCCCGGGAAGGGAAGCTCACCAAAATCGCTGGCGCAGAAGTTGGACTGCAGAGTCCCCGTCCGTTTGCAGCGTTGCGGGCAGGTGGTCTCACCTAGGGGGGGGGGGGGGAGCGGGAGGGGGGGGTGGGGAGAGAGAAGGAAAAAAATACAGACTGAATAGTCAGGAGCCAAACTCCGTCAAGGACCTTCGAGTAGTCATCTCTTTTTTATATATATATAATAACAAACTTTATTAATTATACAACTAAAACAACAAATACATACACAACACACACAAGGGAATATCTATCTATGCATCTATTTATCTATCTATCTATCTATGCATCGATCTATCTATCTATCTATGATCCTATCTATCTATCTATCATCATCTATCTATCTATCTATGCATCTATTTATCTATCTATACATCTATATCTATGCATCATCTATCTATCTATCTTATCATCTATCTATCATCTATTATCTATCTATCTACTATCTAGCTTATCTATCTACTATCTATCTATCTACTACTATCTAATCTATCTATCTATCTATCTATGTATCTTATCTATTCATCTAGTTATCTACTATCTTCTATCTATCTATATATCTATCTATATATCTATCTATCTATCTATCTATCTTCGTATCCTATGCATCTACTATCTATCTAGCTATCTATCTAATGCATCTGCTATCTATCGATCTATCTATCTATCTATCTATCTATCTATCTATCTATCTATATATCTATCTATCTATTGCATCTATCTACTATCTATCTATCTATCTATTCTCTTCTATCTATCTATGCATCTATCTATCTATCTATCTATCTATCTATGCATCTATCTATCTATCTATCTATCTAGCTCTATCTATCTATCTATCTATCTATCTATCATCTATCTATCTATCTATCTATCTATCTATCTATGCATCTATATTATCTATATAGCTATCTATCTATCTATCGCTATCTATCTATTAGATCTAGCTATCTATCTAGGCATCTATCTAGCTATATTATATCTATCTATCTCTATCTATCTATATCGATATCTATATCTATCTGCATCTATCTATCTATCTATGCATATCTATCTATCTATCATTAGAGCTCTATTATCTATCTAGCTATATATATCTATCTATGATCTATCTATTATCTATCTATCTATCTATCTATCTAGATCTATCGTCTATCTATCTATCTATCTATCATCTATCTCTCTATCTATCTATCTATCTATGCTATCTATCTATCTATCTATCGATCTATCTATCTATCTATGCATATAGATCTATATCGACTCATCTATGTATATCTATCTATATCTATATATCTATGCCATTATCTACTATCTATGCATCGATCTAATCTATCTACTACTATCTATCTATTATTATCTATGCATCTATCTATATCTATCTATCTATCTATATCTAATCATATATCTATGATCTATCTATCTATCTATGCAATCTATCATATCTATGCATCTATCTATCTATTATGCATCTATCTATCTATCTATCTATCTATCGATCTATCTATCTAGCTTATCTATCTATCTATAATCTATCTCCCCTATCTATCTATCTATCTATCTATATGAATCTATCTATCCTATCTATCTATCTAAAAAAAAAAAAAAAAATTTTGCTATCCCCCCCCCTATCTATACTATAATATCATCAGCTATCTATCTATCTCTTCATCTATCTATCTATCTATCTATCTATCTATCTTTATCTATCTCTATCTATCTCTTCTATCTATCTATCTATCTATCTCTCTATCTATATATCTATCTATGCATCTATCTATCTATCTATCTATCTCTATCTATCTATCTATATCTAGGAATCTATCGATACTCTATCTATTATCTATCTACTATGCATCTATCTATCTATCTATCTATCTATCTATGCATCTATCTATCTATGCATATCTTCTCTATCTATCTATGCATCTATGCGAGCTCTATCTATCTATCGTATCTAGCTTATCTATCTATAATCTATCTATCTATCTTAGCTCTTCATCTATCGTATCTATCTATGACTCTATCTATCTACTCTATCTATCTATCTATCTATCTATCTAGCTATCTATCTATCTATACTATCTCTTGCATCTATATATCTATCTAGCATCTATTCTATCTATCGAGGCATCTATCTATCTATTTCTATGCATATATAGTATCTATTAATCATCTAGCATCCTCTATCTATCTAATCTATCTATTGCATCTATCTATATCTATCTACTATCTATCTATCTATCTAGATCTATCTATCTATCTATTCTATCTACTATCTATCTATCTATGCCTCTATCTATCTATCTATCTATCTATCTAATCTACTATCTCTCTATCTATCTATCTATCTATCTATCTCTATGCTCATCTATCTATCTATCTATCTATCTATTATCTATCTATCTATCTGCTATCTATCTATCTATTATCTATTAATCTATCTATTATCTATCTATCGATATCTATCTATCTATCTAATCGATCTATCTATCTCTATGCAATCTTTATCTATCTATCTAGAGCTATCATCTATCTATCTATCTATCTATCTATCTATGCATATCTATCTACTATCATCTATCTATCTATCTATCTATATCTATGCACTATCTATCTATGCATCTATTATCTATCTATCTATCATCTATCTGCTATCTATCTATCTATCTATCTATCGCTCTATCTCTATCTATCTAGCAACTATCTATCTATCTATCTATCTATCCATCTATCTATCTATCTATCTATCTATCTATCTATCTCCCTCTATCGCATTATCTATCCTAGTCTATCTATCTATCTATCTATCTACTATCTATCCTATCTATCTTCGATCTATCTATCTTCTATCTACTATCTATGCTCTAGCTCTTCTATCTATCTATCTATCATATCTATCTATCTATCTATTTGATCTATCTATCTATCTATCTATCTATCTATCTTCTTCGTCTATCTATCTATCGATGTCATCTTCTATCGATATCTATCATCATCTATGCTCTATATATCTATCTATATCTATGATCGATTGATTATATCTATCTATGATTATCTATCTATCTATCTATCTATCTATCTATCTATCTATCTATCTATCTATGCATCATATCTATCTAGCTATCTATAGGCAATCGATCTATCTATCTATCTCCATCTATGCTTGCATCATCTATCTTGCATCTATCTATCTATCTATCTATCGATATCTCTATCGATATCTATCTATCTATCTATCTATCTATCTACTATCTATCATCTATATCTATCCTATGCATCTATCTATCATCTATCTATCTATCTATCATATCTATCTATCTCTATCTATCTATTTAGATATCCTATCTATCTATCATATATATCTATTCTATATATCTATATTGATATATCATATCTGATCTATCTATCTATCTATCTATCTATCTCTCTATTATCTCCTATTCCATTATCAACTAGATCTATATATTATTTATCTAGCGATCTATCTATCTCTATTCCATTATTAACAGTTCTGTCCTTATTTGTGATTGTTATTTCAATTGCCAAATACCAAATCGTTAACAAATAAAAAATACAAATATCTAGTACAAATACTACCACTTTTTCAATTTAACAATATTTACTGGAGTAGTCATCTCTAATGATCTAAGTGCTAGAGCCCACTGTAACTCCATAGCCCAAAAGGCGTTAAGAGTTGTTCACCTAATCCTATGTAGCTTTTTCCTCTGATACTATCACACTACTAACTAGAGCATACAAAACATTTGCTAGACCAATACTCGAATTCAGCTCATCAGTCTGGAACCCCCATTACGTATCTGATATTAACACAGTAGAGAAAGTCCAGAAATATTTATTTTATTTATCGATTTGATTTGTCAATCACTTACAAGATAATAGATATAAGTATATACATAGTTATGAATACATGTTATTTCACAAGGAGAGTTCTCCACTCCTCTACTCATTGGAGAATACCATATGCCACCAGATTCGAAATGCTAGACCTAGAAAACCTAGAACTACGCCGCCTTCGCTCCGATCTAAGTATAGTACATAAAATCACACATTGCAATGTCCTACCTGTCCATGAATACTTCAGCTTCAACCATAACAACACAAGAGCAAAACAATAGATACAAATTCAAGGTTAACTCCACCAAACTTGATTGCAGGAAATACGACTTCAGCCACAGAGTGGTCAATGTCTGGAATACTCTCCCTGACTCTGTGGTTTCTTCCCCAAACCCCAAAAAATTTAACCTTAGACTATCTACTATGGACTTCCTCACCCCTTTCCTAAGAGGTCTGTAGGGGGCGTGCATAAGCGCACCAACGTGCCTACCGTCCCTGTCCTATTGTTTCTTTTATATTTTTCTTATAGGTACCCATTTCATGTATTCATAACTATGTATATACTTATTATCTTGTGATTGACAAATCAAATAATTAAATAAATTTCCAAGTGCTTGTCGGGAGCAATATTATTTTTATATTATATCACATTATTTTTCTTATATGTACCCATTTCATGTATTCATAACTATGTATATCCTTATACCTATTATCTTGTAAGCGATTGACAAATCAAAATAAATAAATAGTAATAATAATGAAAGTTCCAAGGCAACGGCTTCACTCTGCACATGTTCTGGGGCCTGCTCCAGGCCGGCTTCAGCACCAGCACACCTATTGGGCTCAGGACAAGGGCCAGGCTGGGTGCAAAGCATCCCCCCCCCCTGCGCCCCGCACCCCGTTCTCCAGGGGGCTTACCTGCAGCGGAGGCTGTGGGGCCCGCGGTGTCGGGACGGGCTTGGGCTGTCGGTTTGGGGCGCGGGGCCGGCTTGGGTCGGCCTGCAGGCTTGCTGGGGGGTTTGGCCTTAGCGGGGGGCGCTGGCTTCTCGCTGCCCTGCGTGGGCTTGGAGCCGGGGAAGACCGGGATGAGCGGCTGGGCCTCGGTGCCGCCCTCCGGCTCGTGGCGGCCCTTCATCACGTAGGAGGCGGAGAAGCCGTCGGCCGTCACGCTGAGATCCGAGACGAACTGGACCAGTAGCTCGTTGCCATCGGAGCGGATGGAGCTGCCGGGTGGAGGGGGGGGGGGAGGAAGGCAGAACCTTGGTGGTGCAAGCTGTTCATCATCTAGCACTTAGCTCAACGGCCTGCCATTAGCGCCGGTTCGAATCCCACCAGGCTCAAGGTTGACTCAGCCATCCATCCTCTCGGGGTAGGGAAATGGAGGACCCAAGATTGTTGGGGGCAATAAGCTGACTTTGTAAAAAAAATGCTGCTTGGGGGGGGGGGGGCAAAAGCCCTACTAATAAGCAGGCATATACAATGGAATGAAGGCTATTGCCGAGCACTTAGCGTGGTGCTCCATAGACTGTAAGCCGCCCGAGTCTCCGGAGAAGGGCGGCATATAAATGTTGATAAAATAAATAAATATCTATCTATCTTATCTATATCCCTATCTGTCTATCTATTTTCTATCTATGTCTATCTCCTGTCTGTCTGTCTGTCTGTCTGTCTGTCTGTCTATCTATCTATCTATCTATCTATCTATCTATCTATCTATCTATCTATCTATCTATCTATCTAATCTATATATCTATCTAATCTATCTATCTATCTATCTATCTATCTATCTATCTATCTATCTATTATCTATCTATCATCTATCTATCTGTCTGTCTGTCTATCTATCTATCTATCTATCTATCTAGCTATCTATCTATCTATCTAACTATCGAATCTCATATAGCTAGCTATCTATCTATCGATCTATCTATCTATCTATCTATCTATCTATCTATCTCCTATCTATCTATCTATCTATCTACTATCTATCTATCTATCTATCTATCTATCATCTATCTATCTCCTATCTGTCTGTCTGTCTGTCTGTCTGTCTGTCTGTCTGTCTGTCTATCTATCTATCTATCTATCTATCTATCTATCTATCTATCTATCTATCTATCTATCTATCTATCTCCTGTCTGTCTGTCTGTCTGTCTGTCTGTCTATCTATCCTATCTATCTATCTATCTATCTATCTATCTATCTATCTATCTATCTATCTATCTATCTATCTATCTATCTATCTATCTATCTATCATCTACCTACCTACCCATCCATCCATCCATTTATCTATCTAACTATCTATCCATCTATCTAAGGGCCTTGGTGGTGCAGGCTGTTAATCATCTAGCACTTAGCTCAACGGCCTGCCATTAGCGCCGGTTCGAATCCCACCAGGCTCAAGGTTGACTCCGCCATCCATCCTCTCGGGGTAGGGAAAGGGAGGACTCAAGATTTAGCATGGTGCTCCATAAAGAGTGTAAGCCCCCCTTGAGTCTCCAGAGAAGGGCGGCATATACATGCAAATAAAATAAAATTAAAATAAAATAAATAAATAAATAAAACACACCCCAAGTGCCCAGAGCACCTGAGTCCTTTTGGGGAGGGCCCCCCAAAGGCTTTATGAGAAGCCCTCCTCCTCCTCCGCCCCCTGACCTCCAACCTGGAATGAGCGGAGCTGCCACGAACGTAGGTGTGTGTGTGTCTCTCTGTGTGTCTATGGGTGGGTGGGTGGGTGTCTTTGTGGGCGAAGCTGCCTTACCTGGGCGACGTGTCGCCACAGAACCTGCCCACGCGCCGCGAGTCGTCCTGCTCCCCGCCGTTGAAGACGGCCACGTAGTCGTAGCGGCAGTAGGTGTCAAACTCCACGTCAAACTTGCCGAAAGTCAGGATGATGACCTAAGGCCGGAGGGGCGGGGGGGGGGGGGGGGGGAGGAGAGAGTCGAGGAGTGTGTGTGGAGTTTAGCCCCCCAGGAGAGGGACAGCAAAGCCTCCCGCCCCTTTTTACCTGATCCCGCGGGGCGATGATGTGCCAGGAGCAGCTGATGCCAGGCGGGTAGTCGCTCTCGGGCCAGTTGGGGGTCTTGAGGGAGCCTTGGCTTTTCTCCAGCTTCCCCCCACAGAATTGGTTTTCTGCAAGACAGGAAACGGGGACGGGGGAGGGGGCTGGTGAGAAAAGGAGCCCCTCCCCCCCCCCCGGCAGGGTCTCCTCCAGCAAGCGGGGGGGGGGGGGGGGAGGTTGGCAGGAGAAATTCTCCTTTTTATTATATTTATTTAGTAGCTCCATCCCCGTGGTTTGCTTCAAAATGATGAATTCTTTCTTTCTTTTCTTTCTTATCTTTTTATTCTTTCTCTTTCTTCTTTGTCTTTCCTTTATATCTGTCTTTTTTTCTTCTTCTTTCTTTCTTTCTTTCTTTCGTGGTTCCTTTTTTTCCTTGTCTCTTGTTCTTTCTTCTTTCTTTCTTCTATCTCTATCTATCTACTAGCTACTATCTATCTATCATCATCTATCTATCTATCTCTCTATCTACTATCTATCCATCCATTATGCATCTATCTATCTATCTCTATCTAGTCATCTATCTATCTATCTATCTATCGATCATCATTCTCGCTAATCTATCTATCTATCTAGCTAGCGATCTATCTATCTATATCTAGCCTATCTATCTATCTATCTACCTATCTATCATCTCTATCTATCTTCTAATCTATCTATCTATCTAATCGCTCTCTCTCTCTCTTCTCTCTCACTCTCTCTTCTATCATCTATCTATCTATCGATCTATCATCTATCTATCTATCTAATTTATCTATCTGTGGTGGGGGCAGTTTTGGGGGATAGATAGATGCCTACCAGCAACCCTGGTATTCATCTGGCTAGCGTCATGTCATGTGTGTGAGAAAGCAGAGGGCTTTTAGAAACTGAACGAGTATTTGCTGCGTGAGCAAGGCAGAGACAGCAAGGAGCCGGGCGTGGCTTAGCTCACTGTTCTGCAGTAAAGCTGCTTGGTGCTGACCCTAACCCGAACCCTAACACATCAACACACCCCCACCGTAGATGAGGACCATGCCCCTGATTCTCCTGACGCTTCTCCGCGCACACTGTTGAAAACTATCTTTTTTCTCATCAAGCCGTTCTGGCCTAATGGTTTTTAGGATTTTTAATTTTGGTTTTATCCATCAAAATTATCTTTATCGATCGAGTTTTGGCTTTTAAAAACTTCTTATAATTTCAGTCTGTCATATTTGGTCTTTTAACGGTTCTTCATTTTGTATTGTTCCCGCATTTTATTTGGCTGTGCAACCGCCCTGATCCCGTCAGGGAAACAGGGCGGTATTATATATAAGTACGGATCGATAGATTAGCTAGATAGATAGATTGAAGATAGAATAGATAGATAGAAG
>CM042840.1:149338298-149402099 GCA_023653725.1 Bungarus multicinctus
ACACCCTGAGGCGTGCGGGGCCTTTCGGTGGAGCCCTCCCTCTGGAACGAATTACCCGAGGGAGCTGAGGAATCCTATGACCTATTAGCCTTCCGGCACGCGCTGAAGACCCACCTATTCCATCAAGCCCCTCTGGCCTAGAGTTATGGGTAGGGTTTTTAAATTGATTTTAACTGCTTTTAACTTTTTAAACTTTTTAACGTCACGGTTTGTTTTATCCTCAGCCACTCATGGAATCTTTTTAATTGTATTTTAAATATTGTACTGGATTTTTTTTTTTTTTATTTGGCTGTAAACTGCCCCGAGTCCCGTTGGGAGATGGGAGTGGTATATAAAATTTGCAAGAAATAAATAAATAAATAAACAACTAAATAAATGCAGAAGGGCTGGTCGAGGGAGGGAAGGCTATGGCAGAGGACGGACGGATGAACCGACAGACACACACAGCTCTGACCCCAGGGCAGCCTTGGCTGGCTGGAGCTGTAGAGCAGGGCTCTCCAACCCTGACTAAGGCCAGAGTTCGGGGAGTTGAAAGCTTCCAGGCTTAAAAGTTGGCCAAGTGAACCCCTGGACCCCCACCAGCCCCATGCAGGGACCGCCTGCTGGACTGGGGAATGTTGCATAGCCCCCGGGACCAGCTTGGGGAGGGGGGAGCTATGGGCACCCACCTACCCACCACCCACTTGGCTTTTTCGGTGCAAACTCTGGCTGGCTCTGGAGCTACTCTAGGAAGCCGCAGGGCAGCCTACAAGTCAGAGCAGGCCCAGCCCAGCTTCCCAGTTGGGCGGTTGGGCAGAGCCACCCGCGGGGGGCGGGGGTTTCCTAAAAGGCTCTTGCTGGAGGCCAGGAAGGGCACCAAGAACTGCTACCCAGGAGTGATTCAGCTGAGATTTCCGGGAGTCTCCAGGAGGCAGGAAAGCTTGCATCACACACACACACAGAGCTCTGCGCAGGCTGAAACCAATTCGGGGGAACCGGGGTGCAGTTTGGCTCAACAAAGTGGCTGGGATGGTTGGCCTGCCCGAGGGCTTAGCGGCCCCCCACCCCCACCTCTCTGCCTGGCCGACCGCGGAGAGTCAGCCGGGGTTGGAGGCTGCTGCCGGTCCCTCGCCCTGCCCGCCTGTCCTGTGGGCTGCCTCCCCGCAAGGCGGGCCCCCGGGCAGCGGCGTCCTACGGGCGGCTCCGAGGGGGTTGAGTCATCCCCCCGTCCCCGTCCCCGCCCCCCCAGGTGAAGGCCGAGGGGCGTCGGGGCTCGCGGGCGCGAAGGTCTACCTGCCGACGGAGGGAACACGGCGGGTCAGCGGCCGGAGGAGCGGCGGAGCGGCGCTGCCCCGCCGGGAGAATCAAAAAGGGAAAGGGAGGGCCGCAGAGGAAAGGGCTGGGCTGGTGTCCCGAAGAAGGAGGGCCCTTCGCCTTTTGGGAAGAGAGAGAGAGAGCGCGCAGCGCCGCCCAGCTGACGCAGGAGCCCCCGGGGCATGTGCAGAGCGCCGCCCCTGGCTCGCCTGACCAAGGCTGCCGCTCCGGCCGCAGGAGAAACTCCCGGGAAGCCTTGGCCGGAGGGCGCGGCCGCTCCCCGGCCGGGGGTTGGGTCTCCAAGGAGACCCCTCGCTTTCCCAGCTCCCTCCCGAGAGGCGCCGGGCAAGCCAGTCCCCTCCGTCCCTTTCCCCGGGGGGGCAGCCCGGGATTCCTCGGACGGCTTCGCCTTGCTTGGGTCGGTCCGTCCAGCTGGAATTGCAGCCTTGCTCAGCCCTCCTCCCCATCCCTCCCCGCCGCCGTGGGTAGGATTCCTGGCGGGGGGGTGGGGGGGGAGGATATTTAAGGGCAGTTCACAGACGCGGGTCTCCGGAAGAGCAAGTTCTTGAGTAAACTTGGGTGTTTTTTAGAGGTATGAATGCATGCACGCGTTCGCTGGACTCAGGTCTGCACACAACTCTACCAAATCTTGGGGGGCCACAGAGCCCTCATTGGGATTTGCACCCAGGGCCATCTCTGGTTATGGGCGCGGTGGTTCCCTCCCACCTCCCTCCCTCCCACTTCCAAACCGCCGGGACGGGGCGGGCGAAGAGGGGGGCGGCTCCAGCCCAGCGAGCAGCAGACCCCAAAAGTCGCCCCGGATCGTGCCAGGCGGGCGGGAAAGCCGACTGAACACCCCCCTCCCCCCCACGGTCGCAGGGGGCTGCGGGTGGGCGGCCCGTCTCCTCCGGGGACTCCCTGGCGGGGGTGGGTGCCCATAGCTCCTCGGGGGGGGGGGGGGGCTTGCCCCTCCCTGGCGCCGCGGCTGCTCTGGGACAGCCCCCCCCCCCCCCCCCCCGCTCGCCCTATAATTGCAAGGTTCTCAGCGGCGGCTCCTCGGCCGGCCCCAAACGGGAAGGGAGAGGAAAGAGGCGGCTTGGAAAGAGGCCGGTCGGGACCCCTCAGGATGGGCTCCAAGCTCCGCAGTTGTTTTCCCCGCGCGCGGCGCGGGCGGGCCGGCCAGGCGGAGCCCCCGGAAGGTAAGGTGGCGGGACTGGGGTGGGCGTCCTCCCTCCAGCCGGCGAGGCGGGGAGAAGGGGGGGGGGGGAAATCGCCGCCAAGCCTTCCCTTCTCTCTCCTTTCCCCCCCCCTCCCAGCACCCTCTACCGACGGGCCCGACGTCGTGGCAGGCCGGGCACGGTCCCCCGCGTCCACCAGCAGCGAGGGCGAGCCGCAGCCGAGCGGCCGGGCGTACTTCACGGGCAAAGCGCGCCTCTCCTTCCGTCACCAGCTCGACTCCGAGAGGGACTCCACCAGCTGAGCGTCGGCAGAGGAGGGCAGAGACTCCCGTCCCTCCCCCAGGAATAAACGGCACGACTCCCACCGCCTCTTTCTCTCTACTCTTCCTCTCCAGCCCCCCCCCCCCCCCAAAACCAAGCGCGGGAGGCTGTCTGGAGCAAGGCGGGGTGGGGGTAGGGGGTAGGGAAACTTTGGCTCTTATTTGGAGGGAAAGGCTGTCTGGCACAGAGCCAGCCCCTGCACCCCACCCCTGCTGCAAGAAACGGGATAAACACCGGGCCCCTCCCAAAACGTTGGGCCTCTCCTCCTAGTCTCAGCCAGAAGAGGGTGGAGCTGGTGTGCCCCCTCTTATGTCAACATAATCACAGCTCGAGGAGGAGAAGGAGGCAAAGCCCAGCTGGGGAGGGGGGGTGGAGACGGGTGGAAAGGGCCCCCCACCCTCTGCTGGTTGTAGCAGGGAGGCAAGACGTGCTCCTTTGCCCTCCCCAGATTTCTGATTTTCCTAAATTTCCCCAATGGGACCCTGTTAAGCCCCCTTTTTTTAAAAACCTGTGTAATAAACCCCTTGGAATGGGCCTGGATGTTGTGTGAAACCGGGCCCGCTTTTGTCCCAGGGAAGGAAGACTGGACTGCAAGGAGAGCAGAAGGGCTGCTCTTAGCAGGTAGCAAAGGATGCGCCCCCCCCCCCCTCCCCCATGTCCCCCCACCCACCCTTCTTCTACCCCCACTGCAAGAGAAAGCAGGAACCACACAAAGGGAGGGAGATTTTCTGCCTTTTAATACCCACCAAAACACAAAGCAGGACATTCCTGTCCCCATGAAACAGCGTTTCCAAGCGTCACGGGGGGGGGGGAGGAGGCAACCCCCCTTTCCCCACCCCCACCCCATCTCAGATGGAGGAAAACCGAGGCAGTTGGTCGCCAAGGATGACCTTGCGTTCCACACCGTCCTTGGTGATGGCAGCCAGGCGGATGACGCCCCCACTGGAGCCGTCGCGATCCATGGCCAGGGCGAGGGCTGCAAGGGGAGAAGGCAGGAGGAAGCAAAGTCACCCCCTCCCCCCTTCCTCAGAAACTTGAGTGACCAGGGGGGAGAGGGGGGGGGGAGAGCCTCCCCTTCGGCCCTGGGGTTGAGGGGGTGGGGGGGGGGGAAGGCCGCCTACCGTTGGCTGTGAAAGTCAGGCATTCCTCCTTGGTCATCCCGGGCTTGTAGGAAAGGTCCACGAAGCCGTAGATGTAGGAGCTGCCGGAACCCCCGATGGAGAAGGGCTGGCGGACCATCATGCCCCCCATGGGGACAGCATACACCTGCAAGGGAGGGGGGGGCAAAGGGGGGGGGTCAGGGAAGGGGAGGGCTGGCTGCTTGCCCAGGGGCCGGTTGGCACCCAAGGGGGCAGCAGCTGGGTCCAGGCGAAGGTCCCTCCACCCAGGGGGGGGGGGGGTGTCATCCAACAGGCAGAGTCAAGGACGGGGCTCCCACAAGGCTCATCCCCCCCCCCACCCGCTCTGAAGCTGGGGAGCACACGGCTGCCCCCTCACCTGTCCCCCCTTCAGCCTGTCCCAGCCGGCCACCAGGATGCCGGCCATCAGTTCCTCCCGGTACCGGTAACACGTCGCCTTGAAAAGGCTCGCCGCCGTGTGCACCAGGGGCTGCTGGTCCAGCTCGATGCTGCGGGGGGGAGGGGGGGGGTGGGAGGGAAGGCGAGGGTCACAGGCAGCCCCCACAAGCCCCCCTTTCCCAAGTTCCCTCCTTTTCCAAGCCCCTTTCCCAAGCCCCCCCTCCCCAACCCAGGCAGGCTCCACCGGCGGATCAGCGGCTCGGGGAGGGGGTGGTGTCCTGCCGCCCCCTCCCCTCCCTCCCCCGGGGCCCGCGGCGCCCCCTCCCCGCCATGCCCACCTGTGGAAGCCCAGCTGGTAGGCGACAGCGTCGGCGACGGCCTGGGTGTCGGCAGCGGAGCCGGAGCGGCAGCAGAAAATGCGGTCGTGGATCTGGGTCAGCTTATCCGTGACGCGGTTGGCGATGTAGGAGCTGCCGGGGCGGCACGGCCGTCATTCCCACCCGGCTCGGCTCGGCTCGGCTCGGCTCGGGACCCCGCTCCCTTCCTTCCTTCCCCAGCCCGCCGGCCGCTCTTACCCGGTGGTGGTGCGGGAGTCCGCCCCGATGACCACGCCGCCCTCGAACTCCACGGCCATGATGGTGGTCTGCAAGGAGGGAAGGAGGAGGAGAAGGAGACTCAGCCCGGAGAGCCCCCCCCCCACCCCACCCCCGGGCTAGGACCGCCGCCCCGCCGCCGCCCTCACCCCGGTGCTCTCCGCCTGGTGAGTCCAGTCCGGGCAACCGCCCGCCAGTCCCAGCTTCGGACCCGCCGCCGGCCCAGTCATCGCCATCGCTGCCACCGACACCGCCATCTTGGCCCGAGCGCCACACTGACGCAAAAACGCCGACGCGCGCCGGCACGACGCTTTACGGCCCCGCCGCCTTTGAGGGGGGGGGCGGGGGCAGGGCGGCGCTGTGGGTGCGTTTCCGTTGGGCTGGGGCCGCTCTAGCCTCTGCCGTTTCTATCCCTCTGAACCGAACCAGGCTCTGGAGACGTCCTAGAGCGGCGACGTTTGGCCCGGCTGCTAAGACTTCCGACAGGTTTTGCCGGAAGTTAGTTAGTTAGTTCATTTTATTATTATTGTTGCTATTATTATTATTATTATTATTATTATTATTATTGTTGTTGTTGTTGCTATTATTATTATTATTATTATTATTATTATTATTATTATATTATTATTATATTATTATATTATTATTATTATTATTATTGCTATTATTATTATTATTAATAATAATAATAATAATATAATAATTTTAATTTTTATTTTTATTTTTATTTATTTATTATTATTTATTATTTATTTCATCAAGCGATTATAAGATAACAGGTATAAGTCTAAATATGGTTATGAATACATGGATAAATATAAGAAAAATAAAATATAAAAGAAACAATAGGACAGGGACGGTAGCTCATGCAGGCCCCCTACAGACCTCTTAGGAAAGGGGTGAGGAAGTCCATAGTAGACAGTCTAAGGTTCAAGTTTTGGGGATTTGGGGAAGAAACCACAGAGTCAGGTAGAGTATTCCAGATATTGACCCACTCTGTGGCTGAAGTCGTATTTCCTGCCATCAAGTTTGGTGGAGTTAACCTTGAGTTTGTATCTATTGTTTGCTCTTGTGTTGTTATGGTTGAAGCTGAAGTATTCATGGACAGGTAGGACATTGCAATGTATGGTTTTATGTACTATACTTAGATCGGACCGAAGGCGGCGTAGTTCAAGGTTTTCTAGGTCTAGAATTTGGAGTCTGGTGGCATAAGGTATTCTGCAACAAGTAGAGGAGTGGAGAACTCTTCTTGTGAAATATTTCTGGACTTTCTCAACTGTGTTAATATCAGATACGTAATGTGGGTTCCAGACTGATGAGCTGTACTCGAGTATTGGTCTAGCAAATGTTTTGTACGCTCTAGTTAGTAGTGTGATATTACCAGAGAAAAAGCTAAGTAGGATTAGGTTAACAACTCTTAATGCCTTTTTGGCTATGTATTTACAGTGGGCTCTAGCACTTAGATCATTAGAGATGAGTACTCCAAGATCCTTGACAGAGTTTGGGTCATCAACAAGGTCTTGACTATTCAGCCTGTATTTTATTTTCTGATTTTTTTGGCCAATATGTAGGACAGAGGATTTATTTGTTGAGATTTGAAGTTGCCATTTGTTTGACCATTCTGATTATGACTATGTGTCAAGGTCTTTTTGGAGGGTAACAGTATTGTCTGTGGTGTTGAATAGCTTTACACCATCAGCGAAGAGAATGCTGAATGCCACCTCTGGTTTAGTCTGAAATTCCCTGGGTCCATTTCCTCCCCTATTAGAAGTTATTATCTGTCACCTTCAGCTTCAACCATAACAACACAAGAGCAAACAATAGATACAAACTCAAGGTTAACCGCACCGAACTTGATGGCAGGAAATACGACTTCAGCAACAGAGCGGTCAATGTCTGGAATACTCTACCTGACTCTGTGGTTTCTTCCCCAAACCCCAAAAACTTTAACCTTAGACTGTCTACTATGGACCTCACCCCTTTCCTAAGACATCTGTAGGGGGCGTGCATAAGCACACCAACTGCCTACCATCCCTGTCCTATTGTTTATTTTCTATTTTTCTTATATGTATCCATGTATTCATAACTATGTTTATACTTACACCGCCCCTGTCCTATTGTTTCTTTTCTATTTTTCTTAGATGTATCCATGTATTCATAACTATGTTTATACTTACACCGTCCCTGTCCTATTGCTTCTTTTCTATTTTTCTTATATGTACCCATTTCATGGATTCATAACTATGTTTATACTTAGACTGTCCCTGTCCTCTTGTTCCTTTTATTTTTTTCTTATTTTTCTTATATGTATCCATTTCATGGATTCATAACTATGTATATACTTATACCTATTATCTTGTAAGCGATTGACAGATCAAATCAAATTCTAAAATTCTGCATTCATGTCTTCTGGTGTTTCCCCCCGAGCGGCAGGATTTCTCAAAAGATCCCAGTCGGTGGCTCCGAGGTGGCAGGGGGGCCTTGATCCATTCAGAATGGCTCCTAGGAATTCTCTCTCTCTCTCTCTCTCTCTCACACACACCTCTCTTTAAATCTGAATTTCTTGTCTGCTCCCCGAAGGGCCGTTTTGGACAAGCGGGGCACTGTTTCTTTTTGTGAAAGAGCAGGTGCAAAAGAGGGATTTAAACCAGGTTTAGCTCCCCCACCCACCCACCCCGATGCTGTCGCCATCTTTTCTCCCCAGTGGTGAGTGAGCTCCCTCGACGGTCTCCTTGACTTTCCTCCCTCTCTCTCTCTCTGTCTCTCTCTCTCTCTCTCTGGACAGGCCCCAAGAAGCCTTTGGTTATTTTTGGCATCCACCACAAGCCTTATCTCAGGATCCCGGCCTTGCAGATTCAGCCTCTTTCCTGCTGTGCTGCATTCGTTATCTGTCCGACTTTTTTTTGTTTTTAAATGCTTAATTCTTTTTGGGTTTCCTTTTCAAGGAGGTCTTTGTTCAACCTCCCCTCCCTTTCCCCCCCCCCCTCCCCTCTCCTTTTTTTTACAGATTTTTTTTTTATTTCTTAAACAAACATACACAGACAAAACATAGAACATAAAGCCATCTTCCACTTATGTACAGTGTGGGTTGGTTACAAGTCTTTTGTGCATCATCTCCATAGTCCTTACTTATAGTTTATATAACTTGTCATATTATCCATCTAATATATATATATATAGATAGATAGATAGATAGATAGATAGATAGATAGATAGATAGATAGATAGATAGATAGACAGACAGACAGACAGACAGACAGACAGATAGACAGATAGATAGATAGATATGTGGATCTTTGGTTCTTCGGGTTTTCTCCCGCGTAGAATTGGAAATATCTAGGCAACGTTTCGATGAAGTCTCATTCATCATCTTCAGGCTTGTGTCTTCGGCCTTGTGCTTCTCAGAGTGATGTGAGCTTGCAGCTGCTTCTTCCTTTTAACTACTAGTGGGGGTGTGACTTGATTGGGTGGGGGCTTGGCTATGTTCTGATTGGGTGGGGGGGTCTTCTCATTGGTTGGGGGTTTGGCTGTGTTCTGATTGGTTGGGGAGTTGGCTGTGTTCTGATTGACTGGAGGTGTGTTCTGTTCTGGTGGGGGTTTGGTTGTACTCAGCAAACACACCCCCAGCCAACCTTCTGAGTTCTAATCTTGTGACACACCCAAACACACTAAGACCTGCATACCTGTACCCATGAAAGTCTACGAAAACTTATATATATATATTTAATTATTTATCAGCTCAAAACTTTACACACACACACATATATATATATATGTGTGTGTATGTACTATATCTATATATATATGTGTGTGTGTACTGTATCTATATATATATACTTTATTTCTATATATATATTGTATATATATATATATATATAATCATTGTTAATCATTTATTTGACTATAATTATTCTTCCGTCATTTTAAGTGAGATATTCAACATTTTAAGTGAAATTATGTTATAACTTTCATTGCCTCATCCTAAATCCATAAGACATTTCTATGTTATATTCTCTACATTTCTATTATCCTTATATTGTAAAATTCTCAAAAAATATTTCATTTCCCTATTTTTTTTTGTCTAACCACGGAGAACATCAATCCCATATCTTGTAACATTGTTTATCTTCTTCTCCTCTAATTTCAAATCCATAATTCTTCAAATTCTTACACGAACGATTCCGTCGGGGAGGCCCCGTTAACCTCCTTTTGCTGAATTGCTCAACTCTTTTGAACCGTTTGTCTCTCGAGGATTTGCAGCCCTGGATTGCAACCTCCTTCCTGTTTTTTCTTCTTCTTCTTCTTCTAGCTCAGGGTTGTGACACTCAAGGCCCGCAGGGTGTTTAGATGGGGCCCATGGGGGGCCACCCTGGAAACAGCGGAAGGAAAGACCCGTTGGCGCCTCTGCCCGTGGAAACGGCGCTCCGCTTTTTTGCTGGCAGAGGGATGCGGGAGGCCGTCGGAGCCGAAAACGGAACTCGGGAGCCCATGTTTACTGGCAGAGGACTCGTACACAGGACACCACAGGGAACCCCCCCACTCACCAAAGAGTGAGGTCGAGCTGGCCACGCCCACCCCGGCTCCCGAGTTCAAACACAACCTTGATACAGGTAACAGACAATCAGAGTCGGAAGGGACCTTATAAGTCATCTAGTCCAACCTCCCCCCTACACCATTTCTCAATTATATCAAGACTGATCCCCCCCCCTCTTTTAGCTGGTGGAAGTCGGCTCTCTTGACCTCTGATTACGGCCAAGGCATGCAGGGGCATGACCTCTCCCCCCCCCCCCCCGCCCAGCCGAAGCCTGATTATGGCGTGGAACCCCAACCACCCGCCTCATCGCTCTAGGGCGGCATCGAAGGGGCCCATTGGAAGTACCGATTGCAAGGACCCAGCAACCAGACAAGAGGGGCTCGCTCTGGGTCGGAGGGCACTGCCCGCTTCCCTGCACAGAGAGCCCAGCCCCTGCATCCTGCCTTTGCCCAGGGAATAGAGGGGCAGGCGGTGCCCAGGTGCAACACAGCCCAGAGGGGGCGCTCTCACCCACCTTGGCAGGCGAGATACGGTGCCACTTGCTGTACAGATGGAAAAGGTTCCCAGCTGGACCAGCAGAGGGCAGTCATGAGGCACACTTTTAAGGGCTGGGGTCCCTGGGTGGGCAAAATTCTCCCAAGGTCCTTTATTTATGTCTCCCCCCCTTCCCAGAATGGAACCACTGGGCACCTCCAGGCGCTAATGGGGAGGGGGCTGCTTTCGGGGGGGTCCATGGGGCAGGAACAGCGTCCCCCATGAGAGCCACTTTCTGCCCGGAAGAGAGACCCTCTGGCCAGAGGTGGGGTTCTACCAGTTCTCACCTTTTCGCTAGAATCGTTTGTTAACCTTCTAAGCAGTGCAGATAATCGGTTGTTTGAAAAAAATTCCTGGCCTAATCCTGTAAGGAAGGCAGGAAGGCAACATTCTGGGGTTGCTTACGGGAAACTGCCTCTCCATTCACCCTTATTCCATTCTTGGCAGGACTAGACTTCCTGTCTCAGGAACTTCTCTGGAATTTTTTTCCCCTCCTTTGCTGGTACTTTGCTTGTGTGGAGGGACCATTCAAAGTTATAATGGAACTGGAAAAAGTGACTTATGACCATTTTTCACACTTATGACTGTTGCAGCATTCCCACAGTCACGAGAGGGGGGGGCGAGGAGATGCGTGCCTCGATGTGAGGGATGTTGAGTTGGCCACGCCCAGCCAATGACATGACCCCCAAGCCACATCCACCAACTTAGCCATGCCCACGGTTGTTAAAAATTTGGAATCCCACCCCTGCCTCTGGCCCCGCGTCGGTCCTTCGGGTGGCCGGCCCGATTAGGGCAGGTCCAGCATCCCATGGGCGGAGTAGAGTTCTTGCGTGACGTTGTACACCCGGCCCAGGTTCTCCACCGTGGTCAGGATGAGGGCCCCGGCCGCCAGCTGCTCAGCCCTCATGATGGTGTGGTACAGCTCCCGGCGGGAGGGCAGAGCCAGGAAGGCCAAGGCAGCCGCCTGCTGCACCCACCAGCTGTGGTAGGGGGCCAGGGCCACCCGGTAGGCCTCCGCACACATCCGGGAGGGGCTCTCGTCCTCCCGGCTGGTGCCCAGCCTCCGCAGGAAAAGCTCCAGCCATTTCAGGGCACGGTGAAGGCGCAGCAGCGTCCGGCAGCCTGAGGGAGGCAGGCGGGCCGGCAGGGACTGGAAGCCCACCAGGCCCGAGGCCAGCTCGAAGTCCACCATGGACTGCGCGGTGCGGTAGTGAAGGCCCTGCGGACTCTCCCGATGCCACTGCATGATGCCGATCTTAGACTGGGCCTCCTGGGAGATCAGCCCGAAGGCCGTGCCCAGCGCGTCCATCAACCTGCAAGAGGAGGACAGCGACATCATCCTGCGAAGGCTGCAGCCACACATTCTCCCTGCTGCCTGGGCTGGCTGATGCCCAGAGGGCCCCCCCCCCTCCCAGAGCTACCAGTCCTGCAAAGGCAGAGGGGCTGCATGGCACTCCTGGCCAAGGGTCCAAGCCACAGGGCACTGCTGAGGCCCACAGTGGGAGGGAGTCAGGCCGAGCCCCCCCTGTGCTGTCCAGACAGTTTAGAGTTGATAGGATTTGGGATAGTTAGGAATTGTGAGCTGTCCCCTTAAGGGAATGCATGCTGGTAAATGTAGGTAAGGCATCCTGGGAAATGTAGTCCATGTCATGTGGTCACATCTGTAACCCTGATTGGTCGCTAAATTGACCCTTGTTGGGTTGGGGGAGGTTCCTTCACTCTAGCCTGAATCCTTTACCATGCAGTCACTTCAATCCTCATCATGGGGATGAGAGTTGTATTATCTTTCTACACCACAGTTCAGATCTGCAAAGGGTTGGACGCTAAGAAGCACCTCGTCCTAAATGTGAGTTGATAAGGATGCCTAATGAAACCAATAAAAAGGACTTTGTGTGGATGCTTACGACAATTCAGATCTGCAAAGGATTGGACATTCAGAAGAACCTCGTCCTAAATGTGAGTTGATAAGGATGCCTGAGGAACCGATAAAAAAGACTTTGTATCGATGCTTTGTGGAGTTGCTCTGTCTGTTTTATGCCATCCAACTATTAATAAGCAGAACATCCCCCTCTCTTGCTGAAAGGAGAGGCTCCCCTGCCTTGTGAAGGAGGCTCCCTCACGCCCCCTGTGGCTCCTGCAGGGGCCCGTGGAGGGAAGAGTCCCCCTGGGGTGGGCAGTGGGCAGAGAGGCCCACCTGGGCTCTGCCCTTGTTCTGTATTTTGGGCCCAGGTTTCCCCGGGAACCCCCCCCCTTTGCTGTCCTCACTTGAGCAGCTGCCTCCAGCCGTGGAGGTATTCTCCCAAGAGGATTTCGCCCCGGGGGGAGACGCTGGCCAAGAACGCCCTCTGCAACTGCCGGATGTCAAATTCTTCGCCCCAGAGAGGGAGGGGGGCTGTCGGGGTCCCAGCGGGGGCGGGCACAGGGCTGGGCTGCAAGAGGGCAAGGAAGAGTGGCGGTGGGGGAGGGAAAGGATTAAAGCCACCCACCCAACCCCTTCCCCCCGCCTCAAAATACGGTCCTCAAAATATCGTCTGGCCCATTTCACCATATCGAGGGCCCTTCGGAGTTGCTTCAACCTTGCTGGGATTTCAACGGGGGAGGGGCTTCCCTGCCCTCCCTTGCCCCCCCACCCCAACTGCCTCAAAAAACTCCAGAGGGTGTTTAGCTCCCCTCCCAGCCTCCCTCTGCCCCCCCCCCCCCCCCAATCCGGCACTCACCTCTTCCTCTTCCTCCTTGGGCAGCGTCTGCCCGAGCCACGGGCACCGGTGCCCCTCCCAGACACAGGGTGCCAGGGAGAGCTTTGCTGCAGGAGGAGAAGCGCCGTTGAAAGAAACAGATAATAACTCAAAAGTACTTTTGAATCGCAACCTTATGCTCCCAATAACCAGCAAGACCTACTCTAGCAAAATCTACATAATAAAATAATTGAGCTGGATGAAGCTAAGATATGCATTCTAGGAGATTTCAATGCAATTGTAAATACTGAACTGGACCATAAAACACAGAAAACAAACAAGAAAAACAAGAAAATATGACCTAAATCTTTTTTTAAGGTGGTGGAGGAGCTGAGTATTGAAGATATTTGGAGAGAATTGAATAGCAAAAATAGACATTTTACTCAAATAGACATTTATCATTTTCTCTGGTAATATCACACTACTAACCAGAGCGTACAAAACATTTGCTAGACCAATCCTCGAATACAGCTCATCAGTCTGGAACGCACATTACGTATCTGATATTAACACAGTGGAGAAAGTCCAGAAATATTTCACAAGAAGAGTTCTCCACTCCTCTCCTCGTTGCAGAAGACCTTATGCTACCTTATGCCTCCAAATTCTAGACCTAGAAAACCTAGAACTACGCCGCCTTCGGTCCGATCTAAGTATAGTACATAAAATCACACATTGCAATGTCCTACCTGTCCATGAATATTTCAGCTTCAACCACAACAACACAAGAGCAAACAATAGAGACAAACTCAAGGTTAACCGCACCAAACTCGGTGGCAGAAAATACGACTTCAGCCACAGGGTGGTCAATGCCTGGAATACTCTCCCTGACTCTGTGGTTTCTTCCCCAAACTCCCAAAAACTTGAACCTTAGACTGTCTACTATGGACCTCCTCACCCCCTTCCTAAGAGGTCTGTAGGGGGCCTGCATGAGCTACCGTCCCTGTCCTATTGTTTCTTTTATATTTTATTTTTCCTATATGTATCCATGTATTCATAACTATGTTTTTACTTATACCTATTATCTTGTAAGCAATTGACAAATAAATAAATTAATAATAATAATAGTAGTAATGATAATAATGATAATAATAATAATAATGGTCAAGAACAGACATGATTTGGATATCAACAGATTTAATACCTAATATTCAAGATGCAAATACGAACGTTTGGGCTGACCACAACCGAATAAGAATGGAAAGGACGAAAGAAAAGATCAAGATGGACTTTGAATGACTCAAGTTTGAAAGAAAAAGAATTGATTAAACACCTGGAAGAAGAGTTGGCTTTCTTCCTGAAAGAAAAGACTAGGAAAGCGTATACCAGAGGGATCATGATAACCTACCCAAGGAGAAAGACCCCTAAGAAGCGCAGGGAGGGTGAGCTGCACGCCGGGCTTTTCGGACCCTGCCCTCCCCCCCCCCCCCCCAGTGCCCGACTTACGGAGACTCTGGCTGGAGAGGTAGAGGAGGAAGAGGAAGACCCCCAGGAGCAGCAGCAGCTGGGAGGGGCGTGTGGGAGCCCCCATGTCGAGCCTTTTGCCTCCTCCGGGCAGGAGCAGCCTGGGGCCTTTGCACCCTGCCCTCTGCCCTCCCTTCCGGGCGAGATAAGGAAGATGACAAGAGGGAGGGGAGGATGAGGGAGGGCTGAGTTGAGCTGGGCAGGGTTCCCAGAGAGGCTTCCTAGGGGCAGAAGGCAGTGCCCACCCCCCCCCCCAGGAGGGGAAGGGAAGGGCTGGGAGGGCTTGAGCAGGGGACCCAAATGGGGTCAGGAGGGGGGGCCTGTCTGGGTTTGGGGGAAACGGGGCTCTGATGAGACACCCGGCCCTGGATTGGGGGGGGGGCTTTGCCAGGCAAGGGCCAATCTCTCCAGGCTACCCACCCCCCACCCCACAGGGGCCTGTGGGAGCTGTGCCCCCCTGAGTCCCATTTGGGGCATCCAGGCCGGAGAAGGTGCCCAGCACACCTCAGGAATAGCACTCTGATGCCCCCCCTCCCCCCGTGGCCTGGCCTGCTGCTGTTCATCTTTATTTGGGGGGGGGGGTTTAGCTGAGCAGCACTTCGAAGGTTTAGCTGCCCAGAGTGTTTGGGAGGGGCTGGCATAGGAGAGACACTCCCCGTGGCTCTTGGCACATCTGCCGGGAGACCCAGGCAGGGTGATGGCGGCTGCCAGCCCCACAAGGCCGGGGGTGGAGTGGGGGCGGGGGGCGGGGGGGGGGGGCTGGCTTGGGCCACAGAGCAGAGGTGGAGCCAAGGGAGGGAAAGGCCGGGGCAATGGCCAGGCAAAAGGGCCGGAATCGCCCGCAGGACCAGCCGGGCGAAGGGCTGACAGTCCAGTCAGGAGAGTGGCAGCCAGTGGGGGGGGGGGGGGGGGGGGGGCTGGGGAGGGGGCTGGCTGAAGAAGGGAAGCATCCCAGGCAGGTTTTTTTGGGGGGGGGGTGTTGCAGCTGGCAGCGGAACCGGGACCCAGGTGGCACCTCCTGCGTGGAAGCCCCTCGTGCCGCAGAGTTTTTTAAAAACAGAAGTACCGGGAAGGGATCCAGATTGCAAAGCCCACCCCCCCCCACTTTGTGCCAGGGAAGAAAGGGAGAGGGAGGGAGGGGAGGAGGGGGGGGCTGGCATTTCAAAGCCTGGACTTCAGCAGTGGGCACGAAGCCCCCCCCCGCCCCCCCTCCAGGCAGGAGAAGGACAGGCTGGCACATTCCACTGGTGTTTGTGTGTGTGTGGGGGGGGGAGATAGTGGGCCAAGATCCGACCCACCACTCAGACGGCCTCTGGTGACGCTCCCATTCAACGGTCAGTCAGGCACCCCCCCCCCTCTCTTTCTCCACTCCCCCCCCCCCCACCAATGGCATCATGGCCATGCCGCAGGCAGGGGGGGGGGCGCTTTTCTGCCCCCCCCCCCAGGGGGATCCTGACCAAGAGCTTCAGGCAATCTACTGAGGAGAGGGGTCTCTGCTTGGAGGTCCCTGCCAGGGTTCCTTTTCCCCCAACCCCCCCCCCTCAATGCCCCACCCCCCCCTGGACTCCAGAGTTCAGGAAGGGCCGAGGGCCACCACCACCACCTGCAGGCCTCCAGGCAGCAGCCGAGCAGCAAATGGGGGGGGAGGGAGTTATTTTTATTTTTATTTTATTTTTATTGTATTGTATTGTATTGTATTTTTATTTTATTTTATTTTATTTTATTTTATTTTATTTTATTTTATTTTATTTATTTTATTTTATTTTATTTTATTTTATTTTATTTATTTTATTTTATTTTATTTTATTTTATTTTATTTTATTTTATTTTATTTTATTTTATTTTATTTTATTTTATTTTATTTTTATTTTATTTTTATTTTATTTGATATAAAAGTTTTTTATTTATTTTTATAACAACAAGAAACAATCAAGCATATAACACCTTCTTCCTGCTCCACAGTGTGGTCAGTTGGGTACATCCTTCTTCTGTTGGGTGCATCGAATAATGTTATCATCCATATATTTATTTATTTATTTATTTATTTATTTATTTATTTATTTTTATTTATTTTTAACATTTATATACCGCCCTTCTCCCGAAGGACTCAGGGCGGTGTACAGCCAAATCTACCCCAATACATATACAAAAGTTAAAATGAAATTAAATAGTGGGCTGTTAAAAAGTTAAAAACCAACCCTCCCCCCCGGACATATTAAAACCCCAAATTGAAAATCCAAATTAAAAGGAGACAATTAAAATCTCATGTCAGCCCAGGTCAGCCCTGCTCGAAGAGCCAGGTTTTTAACACACGTCTGAAGGCTCTCAGGTCCGGGCTGGTACGTATCTCTGGGGGCAGACTATTCCAGAGGGCAGGGGCCCCCACAGAGAAGGCCCTGTTCCTGGGGGCCGCCAGACGACACATAGAGGCCGACGGCACCCGGAGAAGGCCCTCCCTGTGGGAACGCACCGGTCTGTTGGAGATCACCGGCAGAACGCGGTCCTGCAGGTAGCCTGGCCCAATGCCATGGATCCCATATAGTTTATGATCATGCCAATCAGTATTTTATATCGCCTGTTATCCCGTGTTCTATGATCTTTAGAATGGTTGACTTCCACTAGCATGTTTCCAATTCATTTTCTCACTCTTTATCGAACTCAGCCATTTCTCAAAGAACAATATATTATACTCTGCTTATATAATTCAATTCTGGGTGGGGTGGGGGTGGGGGTTGTTAAAGGGGTCTCTGCCGCTCCTTGTGCTCAGAAATGCAGGGGAGCAGCTGGTGGGGACCCAGCTGGAAGGGAGCCCCCCGGAGATGTCTCTCAGGCTCCCTGAATTGGCTCCGTCAGTCCGGCTGAGCCACGAAGGAGCCACGAAGGAGCCCAACCCCTGTTGCTGGCAGGGGAGTCTCTTCCCTTGGAGGGAGGGGCATCCTTTGCAGTCTGCAAAACGCGGGACCCCTTTGGAGGGGAGGGGAGGGGAGGGGAGGGTCTCCGGCGAAAACCTGGCTCCTGGGCCACCACCACCAATAAATAAATTTATTTATTCAACGTTGTAACATTGAGAAGCAAATTTCCAGTACTTTACAACATTGCTATAGCTGTGTTTCCATTGTAAATATCTTCTACTAACGTGGTTACACATCTCTGCGTGTGATTCTTCGTCCTTCTTAGGAGTTTTATACATAGGCATTTTATTCAGAGGGGTCAATGTCTGGAATATTCTACCTGACTCTGTGGGTTTCTTCCCCAAACCCCAAAAACTTGAACCTTAGACTGTCTACTATGGACCTCCTCACCCCTTTCCTAAGAGGTCTGTAGGGGGCCTGCATAAGCACACCAACGTGCCCACCGTCCCTGTCCTATTGTTTCTTTTATATTTTATATTTTATTTTTCTTCTATGTATCCATGTATTCATAACTATCTTTTGACTTATACCTATTATCTTGTAAGCAATTGACAAATAAATATATAAATCATTATTATTATGCCTTAGGGCGACCCATTCTCGCATTTGATGCTGTTTCAGCTCCTCATGGGGCGCAGGATTAACTCTTGGGCAGGTGGGGGGTGGGGGTTGGACTAGATGACCTAGAAGGTCCCTTCCAAGTCTGATTATCTGCTGTTAACCCAGCCACCCCTCCTTGCCAGACCCAGCCCCTTCCTTCGCTCCCCTCCTCCACTCGAACAGCACCCAAAGCAGCCCCTTGCCCCCTAATTGCAGGGTCTCCAACCTCCTGTAGTTATTCGGGGGGGTTCACCTGCTTTCCAGACCCTGATCAACATTGGGGGGGGGGGGAATCCCAAGTCCCAGCATTGGCAGAGAGGGAGGGGCTTCCCAACCCCTCCGTTGGCCTCCTGGGGACAATAGCTCCTCCCACTCCTTGGCTCTGACTGGTTTTCCTACCTGGGAGCCCCGGAGTTCCCAGCCCCTTGGACCTCCCCCCCCCCACTGGGGCCCATCCATGCAGGCCGGCCAGGTGAGGTGGCCAGGAAAGGTGGGGGCTTCCCAGGGCCCAGAGGGAGGGGCTGCCAACCCGGCCTTTTGTCTCCTTCCCGGAAAGGGGCTGGAGACCCCGGCTAAGGTTTCCGCGTCCCCTTTTGTGCTCTGCCTAATCCCAACCGGTTGAACCCGTCCCGTCGGGTGTGGGGGGAAGTGGGGGAGCGGTGGGATCTGGGAAGCCACTCGATCCTCACCTTCCGCCCACCCGGTGTGGACACCAGAGGCTATAAAAGCAGGGCAAGGGTGCCCCCCCACCCACCTTGCTCCCAGGGCTAGATGGCGCTGGGCACCATGGCGGCTCTGGGGCTGTGGCTCTTGGGGGCAGCCCTGGCAGGGAGGGGCGCTGCCGTGGAAAGCTGGCCCGTCATTGGGGTGCCCAACGGGGGTCCTTGGGGCGTCTGGGCCTGGCAGGAGATGTGCCCCCGGGGGACCCTCGCCACAGGATTCAGCCTGAAGGTAAACCTCTTCCCTGGGGGGGGGGGGAGCAGTCCCAGGCCCTGGGTGGGGAGGGCTGAGTCCAGGGAGGAAGCGTGGAGGGGCTGCCAGGGGAGGGGAGGGGGAGGGGAGGAGCCAGGGGAGGGGAGGGGAGGGGAGGGGGATGTGCCTGGGCACCTACCGAGTGGTTCCTGGATAGCCCTTGGGTTAGCAGACCCCTCCCCACTTTCCTGATTCAGGAAGTGGCTTCCTGCCCTTTGACCCCCGGCTCCACCTGGCCCTGGGCCTCTGGGGAGGGGAGGGGAGGGGAGGGGGATGTGCCTGGGCACCTACCGAGCGGTTCCTGGATGGCCCTCGGGTTAGCAGACCCCTCCCCACTTTCCTGATTCGGGAAGTGGCTTCCTGCCCTTTGACCCCCCCCGGCTTTCCCCCTGGCCCTGGGCCTCCCCTCCCCCGCTCTGTCCCTCCCTCCGTCCCTCTTTCTGGCTGTCCCAGGTGGAATCCTATCAAGGACAGGCGAAAGACGACACGGCCCTGAACGGCATCCGGCTGCATTGCACCCCTGGCGGGCAACGTGGGAAGCCGGAGTTCGAATCGGTGGAATCCCAGAGCAACGTGTGAGTCAGTGCCCGGGCAGCGGCCCCCACCCCCCTCCACTTTCCCCCCTCCTCCTCGGTCGCTGCTCTGCCCCAGGGCAAGCCGCCTCCTACCAGCCCCGCCTGCCCTGCCTGGGCCCCGGCATCGCATCAGGGCGTGTCCTTCCTGCAGCTGGAGAAGGCACCTGCCATGCCCAGGCCGCGCCCATCCTGGTACCCTCCTGGGCAGGGACAAGAGGCCTTTCTTGTGCCAAGGAGCGCCAGAGGAGGCGGCGCAAGGGGGGAGAGAGGGGAGGGGGCTTCCCGCAGCTGAGCCTCCTGGTGTCTGCTTCTCCTCAGGTGGGGCCGCTGGGCCGAGCCCCTCTGGTGCCCCCCTGGCAGCTACCTGACCGGCTTCTCCCTGCGGGCGGAGCGTGTCCGGCGCGGCCTCAGCGACTACATGGGCGCCACCAACGTCCGCTTCGCCTGTTCCGGCGGGGCCGTCCTAGAGGGGCCAGGCCTGCCCTGGGGGGAGTACGGAGCCTGGAGCCCCTCCTGCCTCAAGGGCCTGTGTGGCATCCAGACCAAGCAAGAGGCCATCCGGGGGGCCCTGGTGGACGACTCGGCCCTCAACGACGTCCGCTTCCTCTGCTGCGTCCGGTGAACGGTGGCCTCGGCATAGAGTGAGTCCTCTGGGTGGCTTGGCGCACGCGAGGACTGCCCCCCCCCGATCCGTTGGGGGAGGGGAGAGCCCAAGAACTGGCTTCCTCTCCAGGGGCCACCGCGTCTCATGGGGGGCCCTTCAGGAAGCAGGATGGGGGCCCCCAGATGCCCCTTTCCAGCCATCCTCACATGGACACAGCAGTTCCACCCCCTCTGCCCTCATGGCCCTCACTCCTTGTGGGAGAGGGAGAGCAACCTCTTTTGGAAAGCCCCCCCTCCTGCCCCCAGAGCACCCAGCAGGTCTCTCCCACCCTCCCCAGGCCAGATGCCCCCAGCTCAGCTGCAGGCCGGGTCCCGGAGGCCCCCGCACGGAAGAGGCTCCCCCTCCCCTCCGTCCCCCGGTCAGGGAGAGCGAAAGAGCCGCCCTGTTCATCGCCGTCCTTTTCTCCGCAGGTCTCACCAGTTGGGTTCCCCAGGACTCCCTCCCTGCCTCTCTCTCCTCCCACCCCCCAGTCTCCTGCCAAGAACCTTCGGAGCGGACGGACGGAGGCTACAGTTTATTTGGGGGGGGAGGGTCTTCCAATAAACATTCAAGATTGCACCCCTGCTGGCCAAGAGGTTTGGGGAGGGCGGCTGCTGGGTGGAGGAGTGGATGTCGATCGGTCGGCCGATCGGTCGGTTGGTCGGTCTCACAGGCCTTCCCCCTGCAGGGAGCCAAGAGGGCAGTGCCGGTCAGTTCACAGGGAGGCCAAGAAGGTTGAGAGTGTCGTGTCTGCCTCCCCCCCCCTCCCCACAAAGGCCACCAGCCCACTCCCTCCACCCCCCCCCCGCCCCATCCACGCCAGGCGCCTCCTCGGCTGCCCACTTACGGCTCGGTCGCTGTCTTTCCGGCAGTCGCCACAGACGGTGCCCAGGAGCCCGTTGACCACCTGGATGCCGCACAGCACCATCTCCAGCAGACTCAGGCCCAGCAGGATGGAGAAAAGCACGATGTGCCACAGGACGATGGACGGGGGCTTCACGCACACCTCCCACAGCGTCTGGTTCTGGAGATAGCTGTCGCTGTTGGGGGGAGGGGGAGGGAGGAGGCGGGGAGAGCTCAGCTCCAGAAAGGGGGGCACCTGGAAGGCCGCCCTCCCCCTCCCCGCGCAGCAGAGGCCTCGGCTGCCACGGTGGGCCGGGTGGGGCTTCCTGCTCACCTGAGACCCTTGAAGGGGGATTCCCACTTCCCGAGTTCGGTTTGACACCAGGGCCCGTCGGCCAGAGCGGTGGAAGAGACCACCAGGCAGTAGAAGGCCCCCAGGCCCCCCCAGATGGAGCAGAAGACCGAGCGCAGCATCTGAGGGGCGGGGAGGAGAGGAAGAGGGGGTGAGGGAGGGCTCCTCTCTCTCCCACGTCCCCCCGTCCCCCCGTCCCCCCTCTCCCCCGGCAGTACGGGGCTCCGAACACCCAACCGGCCAGCTTTGCCAGGCAGAGCGGAAGGGAAACCAGTCCAGGTGGGCAAATTATCCGGTATGGAAAAGTTGTGTGAACCGAGGGTTGCCCAGCGGAGAGGAGAGACCTCATTTGCTTCACCACCTGAGCCCCTAGGAGAGTGTGTGTGTATGTGTGTGAGCCCCCTCCTCCATGGCTATGTGGGCAGCCCCAAGGGAGCATCTCTTTACTCCCCTCTTGCCCAGCCTGTCACTCCTATCCCTCTCGGAGGGCCAACTAGCTGTCGCTTTAGCCCCCTTGCCCGGCTGACTTGGGGAGGAGAGCTTTGAAGCCCCCCCCCCCCCAGACAGAAAGGGCAGGATTCCCATCAACGGTGGCATCCCTGCCAGCCAGATGAGCCCAGGAGGCGGAGCCATCAGGTGCACCAGGATTATGCAACTCCTACCCTGGAGTAGCCCCCTCTGGCTTCGGCAACGAACGCCCCGTGACCCCCGACGGGGGCCTGTCCACCTTGGGCTGAGCACTTGGGGGCTCAGCATCACAGGAGCCCCCCCATCCCCCCCTGAACCCCTCTCTCCCGCCCTCCACTTACCCGGCAACGGTTCCCGCAGCATCCGTAGCCGCAACACCCCTTCCCGCCAGCCCGGACGGAAGAGCACCCGGTGCAGAGAACCTGTGGAGGGGATTAAAGTGGCTAGTTTGGAGGGGGGCCCTCTGCCCAGGATGCCCCCTCAGGGAAAGCAGAAGCCTGGGAACCCAGGGCCGCCACTCCCCCGCGAGCGTCACCGGCTGGCACCAAGGGCAGCGCCCGGCTCAAAGTCCAGGAGGAACAGAGTTGAGCTTTGCGGGGAATCGGCTGGGTCTCTCGCAGCCCTTTTTGCTGAGGGGGGGGTGGGGGTGGCAGAGTCACGCCCTCCCCGGCTCTCTGCTTGCAAAGGGCCTGGAGGCAGGAGGGGCGGGGGTCTCTCTCTCTCTCCCTCCAAGACCCCCCCACCCCACCAGCCCTGGCAATCCAGGAAGAGTCCCTCCTGCAGAAGTGCGGAGGTGTTACCCTACGGGAGACCGTCAACCTCGCTCCCTTCTGGGCTTTTGGCTTTCCAGCTCCAGCGGACCCTCGCCCTGCACCCAGGCCCCCCCCACCTCCCCCCAGGGGTTAGGAAAGCCCCATCTGCACCACTCACCATCAGCCCCCCGCCGATGACGCCCCCCATGAGCCAGGCCTGCGTGGTGATGTGATCCGGCGTCCATTCCCTCTCGGCGTTGGGGAAGAACAGCAGGATGTTGGTGGCTATGCAGGCCAGGGCCGCGGTCACCAGGACGAGGCCCACCAGGCGGGAACACTTGCCGGTACACATGGTGAGCGAGGCTGTTTGCTCAGATCTCTCGGCCAAAGGGCTCCCCTCTCTCTCTCTCTCTCTCTCTTTCTCTCTCCGTCTGCCACTCCACCCTCCGGAGCTGTTCCTTCCTCTTCCAGGCCAGGTGTCCCCAAAGCCCTGGGAGGGGCCTGAGGGCCACACGGCAGCCCTTCCAGAGACGCAGGGCAGAGGGCACAGTCCAGGATCCGTGCCAGCCAGAGGCCGGAAGCCCCAAGCTCTGGAGAATGGGCAGCCCTGTTTGGGGCAGTATGGGTGTGTGGGTGTCGGCCTGGGTCTCCCGTTGGTCAGTGCTGCCCGCAGGACCCCTCCGCCCGGCTCTGGTCCCTGGTCAGCACCTGCTCGCCACAGGCCCCCTTCGATGCCCACGAGGCCCTTTCGGCTTCCCAAGACCCCCACCCACCCTTCCTGAGGCTGATTCTACCCCCCCCCCCCCACCATCCCACGGTTTGGGGGTGAGGGTCCAAGGAGGGGGGAGAGGAGAAGAGTCCAGGCCCCTCTTCTGTGCGGTCAGTGGAGGGCCCCATTTCACACGGGGGGGTGGGGGATGTTCCATTCTGTTGGAGGGGGGGGGGGACGCCTGATGCACTTGGCTCTTCCTTTCCTGGGGAGACACTGACAGGGGGCGCCTGCGTCTTTCCGTCAAGACTGAGCTCAAGACTGTCTTCCCAGCTCTGTGCTGGGAGGGGGGGGGAAGTGAGACCCCCCCCTCCTTGGGCCGAGGAATGGGAGGGAGTGGGTGTCCAGAGGAGGGGCCAGCACCAGCCCCAGCACGGGGAGGGGGGCCCTCTCGATTCTCACGGTGGGCTCGCTCGCCTTGGCTCTCTGGCCCTGATCCCGGGGCCCCTGGGAGAGACAGGACTGAGAGGCGGGGAGGGGGCCAGCAGAGGAGGGAGTGGGTGGGCAGTGTCAGCAAAGGAGGGGCATCGATGCCCCAGGCCCCTGCCTCAAGCACCAAGAAAGCTGTCCTCTGGCCCTGCAGGTCCTGGGGGCACGGGGTGGGCATTCTCAGAGGCCGAAGGGCCTGGCATCCACAGGGCAGCCAGACAACTGAAGAGAGCCCGGGATCCTCGGAGGCCATCTAGTCCAACCCCCTGCTCCAGGTGTCAACCAGCACAGAGACTCTCGGTGTGTCCATCCGTGCTTTTATTTCCTGTCCCCCGTCACTTGCGCCGGCGCCCTGCCGCACGGATCTGCCTCTTGTCCTTGCGCCGGCTCCGGGCCGGCTCGGCTGGCTCCGGGTTCCCGCTGGCCAGGAGCGGCTGCGGAGGGGGCCCCGAGCTCTGCCGGTGGTTGTTGGCCGAGGCCTTATAGATCAGGTGGAAAATGAAGGCGTTGCAGTACCTGGCCGGGAAGAAGGGGGGGCGGTCATGTTAGACGGGGGGGGGGGGGAGAGACAGATGGTGGCCACAGGGGGCCAGGAGGACTCCGCCCAGGGGTGGGATTCTACCGGTTCACACCTATTGGCTAGAACCGGTTGTTAACCTTCTAAGCAGGTCAGAGAACCGGTTGTTGGAAGAAATGACTGGACTAATCCTGTAAGGAAGGCAGGAAGGAAACATTCTGGGGTTGCTTACAGAAACTGCCTCTCCGTTCACCCTCATTACATTCTACTAGACTTCCTGTCTTTGGAACTTCTCTGGAGTTTTTTTCCCCTCCTTTGCTGATACTTTGCTTGTGTGGAGGGACCATTCAAAGTTACAATGGCACTGAAAAAAGTGACTTATGACCGTTTTTCACAGTTAACGACGGTTGCAGCATCCCCACAGTCACGAGAGGCCAGGCGAGGAGATGCGTGCCTCGATGTGAGGGATGTTGAGTTGGCCACGCCCAGCCAATAACATGACCACCAAGCCATGTCCACCCAGTCACATGACCACCTAAGCCATGCCCAACACCTAAGCCACACCCACAGAACCGGTTGTTAAAAAAATGGAATCCCACCCCTGAGTCCACCCACACAAGGCCCCGAGGGGGAGGGGCTCTGCCCCAAGGGCCACGCTGGGCTTCCCGGCGTGCCAAGATGGTGGCAATTACGCAGCTGCCTGCCGCAGAGGAGGGGTCCGAGAGCCCGCCTCGTACCCACCAGGGCATGGCGTTGTCAATGCCGGCTTGTCTGAAGGGAGAGCGGAAGGGGTTGATCTGGGCGGGGCTGGCACTGCCCCCCGTGGCCATGGAGACCGCGGCCTCGTCCACGGCACAGCTGTAGGCGCTGCATTCGGTGAAGTAAGCCGGCACTCGGAGGGACTGCGGGGCAAGAGAGGCGGCATCAAGGGAAGGCTTAGGCAGCCGCCGCGGGGAAGGGCCCCTGCTTCCTCTCGGGCGGCACCTCACCTGCAACCGCGGCAAAGCGCTCAGCCAGGTCTCCTTCAGGGCGAAGCCGGAGTTGAACCCTGGGCAGAAGAAGGGCGCAGTGGGGGGGGGGGGATGCCTCAGGCGCAGAGCCGGGACCCCTCTCCACCCTCAGCCACCCTCTTCCTCCCCCCCCTTTCTCCCCTCACCTATCACCAGGTCCGGTTTGGGAGCCTGCAGGAGGTGGTAGGGGCGGGCACTGAAGCCCAGCTGCAGCTCCCGGCGGCCTCCTTTGGCCCTGGGGGCCAAGCCCGGCAGAACGGAGACCCCCTGCTCTTCCTGAAAAGAGGCGGGGGGAGGGAGGAGGAAGAGGTGATCACCCAGTGGGGGAGGGAGGACGCCCATCATCCCCGACCAGATCGGCTTGGATATCCCTCAAGATCCACGTGCCAGATTGGCTCCTTTCTTTCTCTGGTGCTGAAAAGGGGAGGGGGGGGAGAAAGAAAGCCCCCCCCGCTTCTCCCGCCCCCCCCCCCCCCCCTTGCAGGTACAAGTTGAAATGGAGGCCGACTCACGTCTCTCTGCAAAAGGAACTGCTGGCCGTCCAACTCGGGAGGCAGAGTGTCCCCCACAAAGAGCAGCTCCAGAGACACGTGAGGGAGCAAGACAGACAGCTCCTGCGGGGGGCGCAGGGGACACAAGGAAGGAGGGAAGGAGGGAAGGAAGGAGGAAGGAAGGGAGAGAAGGAAGGAGGAAGGAAGGGAGAGAAGGAAGGAAGGAAGGAAGGAAGGAAGGAAGGAAGGAAGGAAGGAAGGAAGGAAGGAAGGAAAGAGAATACAAGGAAGAAAAGGAGGGAAGGAAGGAGGGAGGGAGGAATGGAGAGAAGGGAGAGAAGGAAGGAGGAAGGAAGGAAGGAAGGAAGGAAGGAAGGAAGGAAGGAAGGAAGGAAGGAAGGAAGGAGAATACAAGGAAGGAAAGCAGGGAAGGAAGGAAGGAGGAAGGAAGGAATGGAGAGAAGGAAGGAGGAAGGAAGAAGGGAGAGAAGGAAGGAGAGAGGAAGGAAGGAAGGAGGAAGGAAGGAAGGAGAATACAAGGAAGAAAAGGAAGGAAGGAGGGAAGAAGGAATGGAGAGAAGGAAGGAGGGAGAGAAGAAAGGAGGGAGGAAGGGAGAAAATGTAGGAGGAAGGAAGGAGAGAGAGAAGAAAGGAGGGAGAGAAGGAAAGAGGAAGAAGGGGAGAGAAAGAAGGAGGAAGGAGGGAGGGAGAGAAGAAAGGGAGGGAGGGAGATAAGGAAGGAGGAAGGAAGGAAGGGAGAGAAGAAAAGAGGAAGGGAGGAAAGAAAGAAGGAGGGAGGGAGGGAGGAAGGAGAGAGGGGAGAAGGAAGGAGGGAGAGAAGGGAGAAAAGGTAGGAGGGAGGAAGGAGGGAGGGAGAGAAAGAAGGAGAGAAGGAAGGAGGGAGGAAAGAAGGAGAACACAAGGAAAGAAAGAAGGAGGGAAGGAGGGAAGGGAGAAGGAAGGAGGGAGGGAGGGGAGAAGGAAGGAGGGAGAGAAGAAAGGGAGAAAAAGTAGGAGGAAGGAAGGAGGGAGGAAGGAAGGAAGGAGAGAAGGAAGGAGGGACAAAGGAAGGAGAACACAAGGAAGGAAAGAGGGAGGGAAGGAGGGGGAAGGAGGAGAGAGGGAGGAAGGGAGAGAAGGAGGAAGGAAGGAAGATTGCAAACAGGCAGGCATGTTTGGGCCTCCTTTTTAAGCCGGGTCACCCCAGCCGCCGTCCTTCCCCCTCCCCCTCGCCCCCCCTGTCCCCCCCAATGTCCCTTGGGAGGGGCGAGAGGCAGGCGTGTCCAATGGAGGGAGCCCTCCTCCGTCCTGGACTACAGCTCCCATCTCTCCCAGGCTGCCGAGCCCCTTCCCTACCCAGAACACCATCAGCACGCCAAATTCCTTCCCGGCTTCCACCAGGTGGATCTTGAGGGACTGTTTGTTCAAAATGTTCAGTTCTGGGACTGGAAAGGAAAAAAAAGGGGGGGGGGGGCGGAATTAGCGCCCCCCCCCCCCGCAGAAGCCTTGGAGGCTGGACCCCTCCCCCCAGCCTCGAGGGGAGGGCAACTGTCCTCAGCCCCTCCCCCAAGGCCTCCTCCCTTCGGCCAAGCACTGGGCCGGATCTTGTCCCCGTGACTCTCTCCCCCCCCCCCGAGGCTCCTGCAGGGGGGGGGCAGGTTTTGGGCCCACCCCCCCCCCTCCTCTGCTGCTGAGGGACCCCCACTCACAGTGCTGGGGGGCCAGCTGAGTGATGATGTAGTAGGCGGTGAGGGGGTAGGTCAGCAGCACGGCCAGGGGGGCCCCGAGAGGCAGCCCCCGCCATTGGTAATACTCTTTCCAGGAGGCTGGGGGGGGGGAGGAAAAGGGGGAGGGGCAGAGCGATCAGAGGGGGGAGGGGTCTGGGGAAGCAGAGGGGAGGGGAAAGGGGCCGTGCTTCCCTCCCCCCCCCTCACCAAAGAACGTCCGGGGCGTCGGGGGTTCGGGGGGCACTGGGGGCAGCGCCGTCCCTCCTTCCGGCCTCAGCGCCTCGAAGGGGTTGCCTGCAGGGAGAGAAAGCCCCCCCCAGCCCCAATTGGGCCAAGTGAGGAGACCCCCTGCCCTCGCCCCCCCTCCCCTCCTTGGGTTCCTGGGGGAGGGGAGAGAGTTTGGCCACTCTTGGTGAGCCAGGCTGTGCCCCTTACTCCCTATTCCCGGTGGGGAGGGGTCCGCACGGCCTCTTCCACCCACTTCATCCCTTCCTTCGAAGAGACCTCCAACCAGGGAGACTTCAACTCCCAGAATCCCTCTGCCAGCGGCCTTTCCTGGGGGGGGGTTGAGGTCCACAGGTGTGCCAGGTGAACTCCGTCGTGCCTGGGCCTGGTTCTTGGCGCCTGGCCCTTGCAGCCCCTACTCACCGCTCTCGAGGAAGGGCACGGGGGTCCTGGCGGAGCCTTTCTGCAGCCCCAGGCCATAGTCGGGGGCTCTCACCAGCATGCTCTCCGCCACCCAGTAGCCACGGGTCAGCCCTCGCGCGAGCAGAAAGCCCTCCTTGTTGAAGGTGTCGCTGGTCACCTCTGAGGAGGGAAGGTAGGCTGGCACCCGCAGCTGAGCCCCGCCTCCCACCCCCCCGGCCAGGTCCCCCTCTCCGGGATGTGGGGTAGGGTGGGGGTCCTACCGGCAGTGAAGGTGAAGGGGAGGTTGGCGAGCTCTCGGGCGTGGCTCATGTACCCGGCCATGCGCTGGCACCAAAATTGGTGCCCGATGTCCTCGGGGCTGCGGCTCCAGTCCAGCTTCCGGCATTTCTCCGAGCAATAGAAGACGGCGCGGCAGTACTGGCTGCGGGGGAGAAAGAGATGGGCACGAGGAGGGGGGGTGGGAGGGATGGGATGGGCACAAAGCTGGCCCAGTGGAGGGGCAGGGTAAGCTGCCCAGAATACCAAGGTTCAGAAGGGGCTTCGGTCTGTCCCACGTCAGACCCAGGGGTGGGATTCAACCGGTTCTCCCCGATTCGCTAGAACCGGTTGTTAACCTTCTAAGCAGAACCTGGTTGTGAGAAGAAATGACTGGGCTAATCCTGTAAGGAAGGCACGAAGGCAACATTCTGGGGTTGCTTACGGAAACTGCCTCTCCGTTCACTCTGATTACGTTCTTGGGCAGGACTGGACTTCCTGTCTCAGGAACTTCTCTGGAGTTTTTTTTAACCTCCTTTGCTGGTACTTTGCTTGTGCGGAGCGACCATTCAAAGTGACAACGGCACGGACAAAAGTGACTTACGACCGTTTTTCACGCTTAACGACGGCTGCACCATCCCCACAGTCCCGAGAGGCCAGGCGAGGAGATGCGTGCCTCGATGTGAGGGATGTTGAGTTGGCCCCGCCCAGCCAATCACATGACCACCCAGCCACGCCCAGCCAGTCACGTGACCACCCAGCCCCGCCCACCACCTAAGCCCCGCCCACAGAACCGGTTGTTAAAAACTATGAATCCCACCCCTGGTCAGAGCCCCCAAACCTTGAGGCGGTCTGGAAAGGAGAGCCCCCTCCTAACCCCCCCCCCCCCAGCTCAGGCCAAAGGTTGTGACCAGTGTGTCTGTGTGCGTCTTTGTGTGTGTGTGTGTGTTTGATTCCGTCTGCGCTCACCAGGCTGTGATCTGGCCTTCAAAACTGTGTCTCTTGCACACGTGACAGGCCCTCACCCTAGTGGTGGGGAAGGAGAAGCCGGGCTTGGGGCCCCAGCCCTGCATCGGGCCCTTGCTCATGCGGACGCCCAGGCGAGCAAGCAGAGGCTCCAGGGACCTGCCGGAGCAGAGGGGGGGAAGGGAGAGTCAGTGGGAAGGAAGAGGAGGAAGAGGAGCCCCCTCCCCCCCAAGCGCCCCCTCCTCTCCCTCTGGCCGCTCACTTGTGCAAAGCCGGGTCCCCCACGGTCAGCAGCTTCGGCCGGCGAGGCTCCCCGGAGCCCAGGGGGCAGAGCATGCTGTAGGCGAGTAAGGCGAGGGCCCGAGTCTCCAGGGGTTCCTGCCCGGCTGGGCCCAGGAAGCCCCCCAGCAGGAAGTCGAAGCCCAAAATGGTGCCGTATTCGTCTGTCACCAGCAGGAGGTACTCCACGCGCCACAGCGGCTGCCCTGCCGGAGCACGAAGGGGGAGGGGAGGGAGGGACAGACGGGGTAGGGGTGGGGGGGGGCAGTTTGGGGTTCAGGATCTCGACACCCCCCCCCCCCCGCCAACAGCCCCTCCCCTCCTCGTCACCAAGGCCACTAAATCCAATGGGGGGGAAGCTGGCTTTTCCCTGGCACAACTGGAGGATGGATGGGTCGGGGGTGGGGGGAGAGGAGAGGATGGGCAGCTGTGGGTTGGGGTGGGGAGAGGGAGGGAGGGGGGAAGGAGGGGGGGAGGGCAGGGCGAGGCCAGATAGGCTCAATCGTAGGTGGTCAAACTCTTCCCGGGGAAGCAGCAGGTGAGGGACAGAGACTGAATGAGTTAAGATGTCCTCCCAGCTTACAAGCCCCCCCCTGGCCTGACCCGGGGAGGGAGGAGGGGGGGGGGCTAAGCGAAGGTCAAAGGTTAAACCCAGCCCCGCATCCTTCCTGGGCGAGAGGGGGAGCTCTCGCCTCGCCATCCAGAGGCTGCGAGTTCGAGCCTAGATAGGTCGGCTAATGTTTGGCAGAGACTAAGGTTCCCTTCCAACTCTTACGACTGGAGTAAGTAAGTAAGCCGACCTGTCTCCGGGCCGGCGGCCTCTTCCTCCTCCTCCTCTTCCTCCTTCTCCTCTTCTTCCTCCTGCTCCTCCTCCTCCTCCTCCCCGGCCCCCACGAAGGTGATGAAGCGCTCCAGATCCTGCAGGGCCAGGGCTTCCTCGCTGTAGAAGCGACCGCCCAGCTGCTGCCCGGGGTCGGCCACCGAGAAAGCCAGCTTGCGGTTGGGCAGCAGGTGCAGGATCCAGAGAGCCGGGTCGGGCGGCAGGCGGCGGAGGGAGCTCTCCTGCCTCTTGCGCCGTTCGCTGCCCCGCCGGCAGACGGCGTCCAGCAGGAAGCGCTGGTACCAGCCGAAGAGAAGCTCGGCAAAGTCCAGGATCTCGGCCCGGTAGCCGGTCACAAACTCCATGCCTGCGGAGGGAGGACCCCCCACCGTCCCCCTGGATCAGCCAGCACTGCTCTTCCGGAGGGGCTTGGGACCCCCTTCCCCGGGGCGGTGTGAGTTGTAGGGGGTCCTTGGCCCCCGGGAGGGGCAGCCGGCTTCAGCCCATTCCCCCACAGGGGCTCAGGGCCGGTTCCCCCCCTTCCCAGCCTGCCTCCTGTCTACCTGAAGTAAGTACGGCCACCTTTCCAGTCAAAGGTAAACAGCTAGGGGTTTCCCGGGTTGCGCTGCGACATCAGGGGTTCCGGAACCCCACCTGCCTCCTCCTCCTGCCCAGAAGCCACCCCCCTCCCCTTGCCCCTCCCTGGCCGAGGCATCTTGGATGGGGCCTGTGCTTGCCGCACCGTCGGGGGGGGGGGTTCTGCAGGTCCCAGAGGCTGCTCTGGGGTCTTGGAGGGGCCCCCCCAGAGGCCAAGGGCAGGACCCACGAGAGATTTCCAGGCGGGAGACCCGGCCAGGCGAGCGAATTCCACCCTATTGAGACTTAACAAAATGGTGACGCAGGGGTGGGATTCAAAGTTTTTAACAACCGGCTCTGTGGGCGTGGCTTAGGTGGTGGGTGTGGCTTGGTGGTCACATGACTGGCTGGGTGTGGCTTGGTGGTCATGTGACTGGCTGGACTTGTGAGGCTTGGTGGTCATATAATTGGCTGGGCATGGCCAACTCAACATCCTTCACATCAAGGAAGGCATCTCCTCGCCTGGCCTCTCGGGTCTGTGGGGATGGTGCAACCGTCGTTAAGTGTGAAAAAGGGTCCTAAGTCACTTTTATCAGTGCCGTTGTCGCTTTGAATGGTCGCTCCGCACAAGCAAAGTACCAGCAAAGGAGGAAAAACAAAACTCCAGAGAAGTTCCTGAGACAGGATGTCTAGTCCTGCCCAAGAATGTAATAAGGGTGAATGGAGAGGCAGTTTCTGTAAGCAACCCCAGAATGTTGCCTTTCTGCCTTCCTTACAGGATTAGCCCAGTCATTTCTTCTCACAACCGGTTCTCCCAACTGCTTAGAAGGTGAACAACCGGTTCTAGCGAATAGGTGTGAACCGGTAGAATCCCAGGCCTGGACAAACCCTTTTTACAGCCTAATCAATTGGATTTCTTTCCCCCCCTCTGAGTTTCTTCCTCCGCCCGTTAGCCCCCCCTGAACCCCCCCTCTTCTTTCTGATGCTGTTCCCCAGGCAGCCTCTCTTCCCCACCACCCCCTCCCCACATAGGATCCCTGCCGAGACCTCCTCTCCTGTGTTACGGCATCCTCAAGTGGGGAGGGCCCCCCGGGAGGCCATCCAGTCATCCCTAGGACCTCCCCTACTCACCTGCATCCAGCCACTTTCTGACCTGCAGAGCCCCCTCCCCCCGACCCTTCAGCTTTCTCGGGAGGAGGGAGAGGGGGCTTCCTTGATGTCCCAGGGATTTGAGGGTGCTCAGCTGGGGTTCCCCCCAGACCAGGGAGGGGGAGGGCATCACCCTATGCCCTCCCCCGTGGCTCTGCCCGCCCCCATTGCCTCAGCTAGGTGGGGAAGGGGGAGGGCCTCTTTTTGAGGGCGGAGACCCCCGGGGACAGCGAATCTGAAGGCGCGGCCATTTGGCCATGGCACCTAGGTTGTTCTCCTTCCCCCTCCCCACCTGGGCTGGGTCTTCTTCCCCTGGCCCAGCAGAGACCCCCACTCCTCACCCTTCCTGCCTCCGCTGGACCTCCCCCTCCCCCTGCTCCAACCCCTTCGCCACACAAGCACAAAGGCCGGGCTCCTCCAAGAATATTTATTGACAAGCCGTCGCTCGGCATCCTTCCTTCCTCAGTCCAGGGCCCACAGCACCACCGCCAGGGCGGCCAAGCAGAGCCCGGCTGGGGGAGGGCCGGCCCCGCCGCCGCTCTCCAGGTCAGCCCAGAGGTCTTGCTCCTTCTCGTGCTGCAGGGGGGGCCTGGCGGGGATCTGGGGCACGTGGAAGGGGCGCCCGTCGTGGGCCGAAGTCTGCTCCAGCCAGGAGTGGTAGTGGGAGACCTGCGTGTAGACCCCGGGGCTGCGGGGCGCCGCGCAGCTGCGGCCCCAACTCACGATGCCCACTTGGTACCAGCGCCGGCGGGTGCCGTAGCCGCTGTGGCTGGGCGGGAGGCACATCAGGGGCCCCCCGCTGTCCCCCTGCAGGGGCGAGAGAGAAGCAGGGAGTCGGGGAGGGGCCGGGGGGGGGTCAGGAGGGAGTGTGGGGGGAGGGAGCAGGGATCACACACACACACATATATTGAGGAGGGGTCCCTTCGCCTCCTCTACGGACCCCTGCCACAGCAAGCAGGAGTCTGGTGGGGCTGCCCCAGGCCTCACCCGGTCCAGGCGCTGGTCAGCCGTCCCGGGGATCCACCTGGCAAAGAGTCTGACCCGGGCGTTGGTTCTTTGGATGGTGAGCCTGCCCCGCTCTCCCCTCCACAGGCCCCTCTGAGTTGCTGCTCCCCCCCCTCCCAAGGCCGGGCCCATGGCATGGGGGGTGGGGGTTGTGGGGGGGGGCAGCCAAGGGGGTCCCTACCTGGCAGGCGTCCCGGCCGCCCTCCTCAAACCCAGCGCACACCATGTTCCTGGTGAGGGATTGCAGCCACCGCAGGCAGAGGTTCCAGTCTACCAGCCCCACCTGGATGTCCAGCAACTCAAGGGAGCCGTAGTCTAAGCCTAGAGGGAGGAAGTGGCTTGGCTCTCATCCTCTGAGAGTCTCTCTCCCCCCCCCCCGCCCTTCCTGGGCAGTGGGGGAGGGGAGGGCGGGAGGCAGGCCAATTTTTATTTGATTTTTATTTGTCAATTGCTTACAAGATAATAGGTAAAAACATGGTTATGAATACATGGATACATGTATATAATAGGTATAAGTATAAACATAGTTATGAATCCATGAAATGGGTACATCTAAGAAAACTCAGGCACGGACCTGAGGGCCTTCAGGCGCGCGTTAAAGACCTGGCTCTTTGAGCAGGCCGGCCTGGGCTGAGATAATGATTTTAAATTTGATCTCCTTTTTAATTTTAAATTGGGTTTTAAGGGTGGGGGGGGTTTCTTAATTTTAGTCTGCAGCTAATTCTAATATTTAATTACTTTTTAACTTTTGTATTTGTGGGGTTTTTAGACGAGCTGTTCACCGCCCTGAGTCCCTTGGGAGAAGGGCGGTATATAAATGTAATTAATAAATAAATAAATAAATAAATAAAACTAAAAGAAACATTAGGACAGGGACAGTAGGCACATTGGTGCACTTATGCAGGCCCCCTACAGACCTCTTAGGAAAGGGGTGAGGAAGTCTATAGTAGACAGTCTAAGGTTCAAGTTTTTGGGGTTTGGGGAAGAAACCACAGAGTCAGGTAGAGTATTCCAGACCTTGACCACTCTGTTATTACTGAAGTTGTATTTCCTGCCATCCAGTTTGGTGCGATTAACCTTGAGTTTGTATCTATTGTGTGCTCTTGTGTTGTTATGGTTGAAGCTGAAGTATTCATTGACAGGTAGGACATTGCAATGTGTGATTTTATGTACTATACTTAGATCGGAGCGAAGGCGGCGTAGTTCTAGGTTTTCAAGGTCTAGTATTTGGAGTCTGGTGGCCTAAGGTCTTCTGCAACGAGGAGAGGAGTGGAGAACTCTTCTTGTGAAATATTTCTGGACTTTCTCCACTGTGTTAATATCCGATACGTAATGTGGGTTCCAGACTGATGAGCTGTATTCGAGGATTGGTCTAGCTAGCAAATGTTTTGTATGCTCTAGTTAGTCGTGTGATATTACCATCCCTTCTGGATCCCTTCTGGGCCCACCAGCCCTTTGCTGGCTTAAAGGCACGGGGGGGGAGGGCACTTTTAATATGCCTTTTCCTTTCAGGAAAGGAGGAAAAACAACATCTCAGTGGAAACGTTTGCAGCTGAATCCCAAAGGCACGAGGAGGCCTGGCCAGGCGTGGCTCTCTGCCTATCGACAGGCCGAGCTGACCATGGCCAGAGGGAGGGTTATGAGGGTCAGGGTGGCAGGGAGGGTCTTCGAGGCGAGTCCCCCAGCCACGGAGGCCAAAGGGCGGGCGGTGGGCCTGTCGCTCCAGGTTCCTTCCCGGGCAACTCCCAGGGGCTCCTGTCTACCGATGGAGCCTTAGCAGAACCAGAGAGAGGGAGCCCAGGGCCCAGGGCAGCAGGTGGACATTGGCAGGACATCGAAGGGGCCGGAAGGGAATGCCAGTCAGAAGCGGCAGTAGAAATGGAACTCTGATGAGCAAGCGGGTTGGGCTAGATGACCCTGGGTGCCCGCTCCCCCATGGTTCCGTGCAGGGTGTCCCTCCCTTCCTCTCTGGTGCCCAACAGGCAGCTCCCCTCTGGGGCAGTCCTTCTCGGCAGGCAGCGAGGCCCCCCGAGCAACCCTGCCAGGAGCGTCCCAGGTGCCCACCGTGCCACGCAGAAGCCCCCCCCCCCTCCCCAGCTGTGGACAGGGGAAGGCCGCCAGTAATGGGAAAGCTCTGCTTGACTCCTGGGGGTGGGGAGTGGGGGCCTGGGCAAAGGGACGGGGTCCTGGGGTTCCTGCTGGGGGAGGGGAGGGGACAGGGGGGGAGGGAGGGCTGGGCTCACCGGCTTTGGTGAGGCCCCAGCCGGCCACAAAGCAGCTCTCCCACATGTTGTCGTCGGGGACGATGGTGTGATCCGGCAGGCAGAGAGCGGTGTGGAACCAGCTGTGGGCGATGGGCTTCTGCAGCAGCAGCAGTGCCAGGTCGTTGTCGTAGGTCCTGGGGTTGTAGAGCGGGTGCAGGTGAATCTTCCGCACCCAACGAGTGACGTTGTTCCGGCCCAGGTAGTTGCTTCCGGCCGCCACCCGGATGCCTTCCCTGTATGGGGTGGAGGGGGAGGGTGGGGGAGGGTCAGAGCAGCAAGGGGTCTGCATGAGGAGGACCCCCCTGCCTGGCACCGAAGAGCCCCCCCCTCTTTCCCCTCCCGTGGGCACGGAAGGCTGGCAAAGGGGTGGCAAGGAGCCCCTGGAGCCAAGGGGGCGCAGGGCAGGGCCCGCTCTGGCCACCAAGGGAGGGGCCACGCTTCCAGGGAAAGAGGGAGGCTCTGCTGAGAAGGGCTGCCCCCCCCCCCTCCCTGTGCCAGGCCAGCCTCCCCCTCCCCCCCCCGTTACCTCCTGTCGGTGAAGCAGTGAGCTGCGGAGAGCACCCACCAGGGGTGCACGATGCTCCCCCCGCAGAAGTGGTAGGAGCTGGTCTGAATGCTGACCACCCAGGGCCACTTCCCGGCAGGCGCCTTCGCGCCCCCCACGATGCGGGCGTTGCCCAAGAGGGAGGCGTGAGGCGCATCGAAGTCCGGCCGGTAGCCGCAGCCTAAGAGAGACGAACGGCCTCCGTGTTAGGCGGGCCCGGCGGACTCCGCCACCCACCCATCCCCCTCCGTGCTGGGCTCAGTGAAGTGGCCAAGGGACCCCGCCAATCCGTGTCAGAGAGACCCCACTCTTCGGGGCGGGGGGGAATTGGAGCCCCACACGGCTCCCCTGGACCCTTGAAGGCGGGTTGGATTTGCCAGGCCAGTCCAGGGGCTCGGAGCCCGCTGGGGTCTCCTGTGGAACAGCTGGCCATGGGATTGCCCCAACAAGCACCGCTATGAAGGCCTGGGGGGGCCACGGGGCAGCCTCAGGTGGGCCAGCCCTTGCCTTTCGCTGCCCCTGGCATACATCTCAGGTCGGCTGTGACCAAGGAGGGGTGTGTGTGTGAATGCTTCATAGGGCCCCTCTCCTCCCTTCTCCGATACGCCCCCTCCCCCCCCAGACACCTTGTGCGCGAGCACCGCTCCCTTGCAGCAGGAGCAGGCACACCAGCAGCACCAGGGAGTCCATGCGGCATTCCCCAGCCGGTGGGCGTGCCCTTTGGGGTGGTGGGCGGGGCTCCGGCCACACCCCGCAGTAGCATCACAGAGCTTCAGGTAGTGACCTCACTGGCGCGGAACCGCCGCGCGGCCCTTCCACGGGTGGGGGGGGTCTCCAAGGCCAGAAGATGGGGCTGCAGGGTGGGCTCCCTCGAGGGCATCGTTCACAGCGGCCAAGCGGAGAGCCTCCAACCACAAGACCCCTCGAGGGGCGTCTGGACACGTGCGAAGGCACCGGATTTCGGGCAAAACGCCGTAGCCGATTCGGGGCACCCTAGTTTAAGCAGGCGGCGGCCGAACCGGCTATCCCTCCCTCCCCCTGCCAGAGATGGGAAGGGCAGAGCAAGGCGCCGCCGCCCCGCCCCCGCCCGGGCCAGGACTCTGGACAGGACCCGTTCCACCCTCCCAGGAAGCGGCCGGGGGCGGCGCGGGGCAAAGCAGGAAGGCCGGGCGGGCAGCGGGCAGCGACCTCAGCCGGACCTTCTCCTCGAGGGGCGTCGAGGCCGCGCGGAAGAGCCGACTGGCCCGACTGGTTGAGTTCTGGAAGCGCGGCTCTCCCGGCTGGGCGCCTTTCGCTTTCGGCCCCGGGGAGAGCGCAGGAGGAGGAGGGCTGGCGATGGCGGGTTGGACTAGATGACCTCCAAGGTCCCTTCCAACTCTGATTCTATATGTTTCGCCCAGAGGCGCATCCCGCTGCTGCCCGCCCGGCCAGGTGAGGCGCCCTGGCGACCCTTTCTGGAGCCCCGGGTCGGAGCCGAGGTGGGGGGGGCGGCGGGGGCAGGAAGTGGCGCCCCCGTGCCCTCCTGACCGCCGCTCGGCCTTCCGCAGCCCTGGGGAGCCGCCGCTGGTCAAGCTGTTCCCCGACCGCTTGGGGTCCTGAGAGCGCTGCAGGGTCCTGATCAGGTGAGCTCCCCCATCCCAGCTTATCGCTGAGGAGGGGGGAGAAGCTTGACTCTGCCCCGAAGGGAAGGGAGGGGGCGGGAATGAGATTTCCCCTCCCCCAGTACTGCAGAGGCACCCGAGAGAGGGCTCCGTTGCCGGCCTGGCTGCCTTCATTCATTAGTTCATGAATCAGCAGGCTTAAAACCCAGCCATCACACCTACAGCCTCCCCACCCCCGCCACCCCTCAAGGAATCTGCCATAGAGGGACTCTTGGGGGAGGGAGGGGGTGTACAAGTAAAACGTTAAAGGCGTTAAACAGAATGTAAAACTTTATAAAAGTTGGGGAAAGAGGGAAGGCTACTTAAAATTGGATAAAGTTAAAGGGTGGGGTGGAGTTTTCAGGGAGTAGGCAGCCCCAGGCAAGAGGGGTTAGGGTTAGGCCAGAGCCGGGTCTTCAGGTGTTTCTGGAAGGGGGGGGGGCACTCCTTCTCTGGGAAGAGACTCAGGGGCAATGGCAGGGAAGGCACTCTCCACTCCCCCCCCCCCCCACCAGTGGGAACTGGTAGTCCAGTGGGCCCTGTGGCATCCTTTCCCTGCCCGACCTATTTCCTTTCCTGCTCAAAAGGGAAGGCAGCTGTCAAGGTCAGCTCCCCCGAGAGGAGTTCCCACCCCAGCCCCACCAGCCATCCCCCCCTTCAGCCTGGCGGTCAATCTCGGGGGTCCCACCAGCACAGCAAGTGCCAGACTTGACCCCCCTCCCCCACAGTGGCCTCCCGAGCCCTAGAGAGTGTCTGGAGTGTGGTGATGTTCTGGAATGGTAAGGCCAGGTGTGCTATTCAGACAGTTTAGAGTTAATGGGATTTGGGCTAGTTACTTAGGAATTGAGAGTTGTCCCCTTAAGGGAACACACTGTGGTAAAATGTAGTTAAGGTATCCTGGGAAATGTAGTCCATGTCATGTGGCCACATCTGTAATCCTGATTGGTCACTGAATTGACTCTTGGTGGGTCGGAGGTTTCTTCCCTCTTGCCTGAACACCCAGCCTCGTGGTAGCAGCTCTACCCCCTGCCTCTGCGACTATGGGATAGAAAGATTACTATCATTTGACACTACGATTTCAACTGGGCAAAGAATGGGACATTCGATGCATCTCGACATAACTGTGAGTTGCTAAGGATGCCTGATGAACCAATAAAAAGAGACTCTGTATGGACGCTTCCCACAATTCAGATATGCAAAGGATTGGACATTAAGAAGAACCTCGTCCTAAATGTGAGTTGATAAGGATGCCCGATGAACCAATCAAAGAGACTCTGTATGGATGCTTTGTGGACTTTTATCTATCTGTACAGGATTTGGATAGGGCAGGACAGGCAGAATAGTAGGCTTATGGGAAGGGCACTCACTCCTGGTCCGATGGATGCCGTGGCTGAGGCCATCCCCACCCGATTTGCCCAAGAGGAGGGTGTGCCAGGGTGGCACCAGACTGCTGTCCTGTCCTGTCCAGGCTGTGCATCGTTGGCCTGCTGTGCTGCTGGAGACCCCCCGCCCCCCCCGGGAGCCCCCTGACCTCTGAGCCACAGGTGGGCTCTCCTTCCTGCCCAGATTCATCCCCTCGGCTGCTCTGGTTCCCCTCGGCATTTGGGATGGCCGGAATAGAAAAGGGATGGGGGGGGGGGGGGAGATGCCTCTGCAGCCGCTATCTGGAAACCAAGGAGGCCGCCCCCCTCCCCACCCTTTGTCAGACAAGGCATGCCAACCCCCCCTCCTCCCCCCGGGGCCAGGAATCGTGGCAAAGCAGAAGGGAGGCTGCATCATGCACTTGGGCCCAACTGGGGGAGGAAGGGGAGGCAAGAGAGATCAGATGCTGCCCTGCCCACCTTCCCTGGGACCCTTTTCCGGGGTCTTTCTTGGGCATCCCTGCCCCACAGGCCCATGCCCCCATCCATGAGGAGGCCTGGGGGGGCCCGTCTCCCACCAGAGAGGCTGCCCTCCCTTTGAGGCTGAACCCTAACACTCGCATGCCGGTTCCGAAGGGCCCTCAGACCCAGAAGACGGACCCGAATTTCCAGGGGGGAAAAGGCACGCAGAGGTTTTTGAAGATCTCAAGGGGGGGGGGGGGAAGAGGGAAGGGCTGATGTTCCAGCAGGCAATTGTTGGGGAAGAGTTTCTTTGGAAGGGGGAGAACTGAGCCCCCCCTGTTAGGGGTCTCTCCCCTCCCCTCCACATGGAAGTCCCAGCCTAATGCTTCAATCCAACCATTCTGGAGCCAATTCCGATTCTCTCTTTAAAGGTGTGCATGTTTGCAGAGACCCAGAGGGGCCCCCACCTACAGCCCCCTCCCCCCCCCCCAGCAGATGCAGCCGCTGCCTCAGGCTGGGGGGGAAGGGGCTAAGGGGAGGGGGCGGTCGCAGAAGGAAACTTGGACTGGGGAAGATCCCCCCCTTCAACGTTGGTGGCTGTTTTTATGGACTTTTCACCTTTTCCTTCTGACAAATAAAGGGGTATTTTTGTTAGAAACAGAGGCCTCCTTAATGCCGCCCCGATTCAGCCGAAGCAGTTTCCCAGGGACAAAGACTCAACGTCTGCAGGTGCTTCCTTCCCCATTTCTCCTACCACTTCTGGTCCTTCAAGGGGGTTTCTGGCTGGGAACCAGCTCAACTGGTCTCTGTGTGTGTGTGTGTGTCTGTGACATCTTGCTCCATTCCCCCCCCCACCGACCCACCCAGGATGTGGGAGGCTGTCCGGAGAGCAGAGCAACCTCTTTAGAGGGCAGCTGCACCCACCCAAGAGGCTGCTGGCTGGAGGAGCGAGGGGAGGGGGGGGGAGTCCGAAGACCATTTTTATTTCTTAAACTTATGATCAACTACGTTGCCCATGTCAGAAGGACTCGTTCCCAGGGAAAAGAATACAGCTCATCGGTCTGGAACCCGCATTACGTAGCGGATATTAACACAGTGGAGAAAGTCCAGACATATTTCCCAAGAAGAACTCTCCGCTCCTCTACTCGTTGCAAAATATCTTATGCCACCAGACTCCAAATTCTAGACCTAGAAAACCTTGAATTACGCCGCCTTCGCTGCGATCTAAGTATAGTATATAAAATTATATATTGCAATGTCCTAGCTGTCCATGAATACTTCAGCTTCAACCATAACAACACAAGAGCACACACAATAGATACAAACTCAAGGTTAATCGCACCAAACTGGATGGCAGGAAATACGACGTTAGCAACAGAGTGGTCAATGTCTGGAATACTCTACCTGACTCTGTGGTTTCTTCCCCAAACCCCAAAAACTTGAACCTTAGACTGTCTACTATAGACCTCACCCCTTTCCTAAGAGGTCTGTAGGGGGCCTGCATGAGCTACCGTCCCTGTCCTATTGTTTCTTTTATATTTTATTTTTCTTATATGTATCTATGTATTCATAACTATGTTTTTACTTATACCGTCCCTGTCCTATTGCTTTTAATTTTTCTTATAGGTACCCATTTCATGTATTCCTAACTATATGTTTATACTTATACCATCCCTATCCTATTGTTTCTTTTAGTTTTCTTATATGTACCCATTTCATGTATTCAGAACTATGTTTATACTTATACCTGTTATCTTGCAAGCGATTTGACAAATCAAATAATTAAAATAAATAAATCGGTTGTCAACTTTTCCAAGTGCTTGTCGGAAGCAATAATATTATTTTTATATTATATTATATTATTTTTCTTACATGTACCCATTTCATGTATTCATAACTATGTTTATACTTATATTGTCCCTGTCCTATTGTTTCTTTTTATTTTTCTTATATGTATCCATTTCATGTATTCATAACTATGTATATGCTTATACCTATTACCTTGTAAGCGATGGGGGGGGGGGTTTCCTGGGGAGGGGGAGGCAGGGCGGGGCAGAAATGGGGAACTCCCGGTTGCAAATGGGAGCCAAAACACCTGGAGTGCTGAGGCCTTTGGGCAAGTTTCCAATAGGAAAATGGAGGCCCCCAATCTTTTTAACGAAATTCGCCTTGACGGGATCCTGGTGGAAGATTACTATTATCCTGCACCCACCGGGAGCTGCCTTTGGGGGGGCGGCCCAAAAGATCCCTCCCTTGTCCCACGTTGCTCCACAGCTGGGCGTGGAGTGGTAGTGCTGGGGAGCCTGGAGCAACTCTGGCTCCCTCCCCCCCCCCCCAAGAGTCCTTTGGGCCTGAAAGCCCCCAAGAGGCCCCACCTGGCACCTTCTGCTTTGCCCACCGACACGCCAGGAGAGATGAGAAGTGCGCTGTCCCAAGCCAGTCTATGGGAATTGGTATAGTTAACTTAGGAATTGTGAGGCTGTCCCTTTAAGGGAATGCATCCTGGGAGATGCAGTTTAAAGGTATCCTGGGAAATGGAGTTCATGTCACGTGGCCGCATCTGTAATCCTGATTGGTCACTAAATTGACCCTCGAGGGGTTGGGGGAGTTTCCCTCACTTTTGCCTGGACTCCCTCACTCATAGCAGCTGCTTTCTATGGCTACGAGATGGGTTAGGTTAGGAGATCACCATCTTTTCCCTGCACGGCAGGTATACAAAGGGGTTGGTCATTAAAGGAGAACTTTGCCACAAATGTGAGTCATGAGGATACCGGATGAACCAATAAATGTACTTTTGTTATGGACGTCTTGTTGAGTTTTATCTATCTGCAGTTGCACAGCTACTAAATCCTATGAGTGAGAGAGTCCAGGCAAAAGCGAGGGAAACTCCCCCAACCCCTCGAGGGTCAATTCAGTGACCAATCAGGATTAAAGATGCGGCCACGTGACATGAACTACATTTCCCAGGATACCTTTAAGTACATTTATCAGGATTGCACCCACCCACCCGTTAACCTGCCCCCTGGATGTCTTCAGGATCAGGTTGTCAGAAAAGGCTTCTGGACGAGGAGGAAGTAGAGACGGTTTTGGGGTGGCGGCCGTCTGGCATTTCAGGGCTTGGTGGAAAACAAGGGAGGAAACTGGGATCGATTGCCGACTTGGGCCCCCCTTGAGAAACCAAAGAGGAGCAGTCGGCCTTCCCGGGAAGAGACTGGAGCGCCAGGAGGCTCCGGCTTGGAAGGAGGGCAGCCGCGGGACGACACCATCAGCCCCGCCCTTTATGCCCTCCCCCCTTCCCCCCTCAACCAGCATTTCTCCTCCTTGGCAACGTGAAGGGGGTGGACTTCAACTCCCAGAATTCCCCAGCTGGAGAGGCCAGGGCCTAGCCACCAAGGGCCCCTTTTGCACATATGCCCAGCCGTTCTTTCCCTGGGCCAGCAAGACCCTGTGGGAAGGGGCAAGGTGGGGGGGGGGGCTTTCAAAGGGGTACAATACCTATCCTGTCTTTTGGTTCACTTGCTGAATATAGAGAGAGAGCTCTACAAATCAGATTATATTAGGTATCCTCAAGGTAACTCACGGTTATGTCGAGATGCATCGAATGTCCAATTCTTTGCCCGGTTGAAATCGTAGCGTAAAATGATAGTAATCTTTCTATCCCATGTTGCATCCCATTGTAGTAGAGGCAGAGAATAGAGATGCTACCACGAGGCTGGGTGTTCAGGCAAGAGGGAAGAAGCCTTCCCCCAACCCAACCCAGGGTCAATTCAGTGACCAATCAGGGTTACAGATGTGGCCACATGACATGGACTACATTTCCCAGGATACCTTAACTACATTTTACCACAGTGTGTTCCCTTAAGGGGACAACTCTCAATTCCCAACTAGCCCAAATCCCATTAACTCTAAACTGTCTGGACAGCACAATACCTTTCCGTCCATCTTGAGGATTTGGTGCTGGGTTGGCTCCAGATACAGAGCTCCTGGACAGGCCTCCACAAGTGGCAGCTCACAATTGGTGTGTGTGTGGTGTAAAACACCCTCCCCCCCACCATCTCAGCTCATCCACTGGACTTTGCTTCCGAACCAACCCAATTTATTTGCGGGGCTCCCCCACCACCCAGTGTTCGGGGAAGGAGGGCCGGTTGATGGAGGCAGGTGCAGGGAGCCACCGGCGCCTGCTCTCCTCCTCCTCCTCGGTGTTCGGGGAAGGAGGGCCGGTTGATGGAGCCAGGTGCAGGGAGCCACCGGCGCCTGCTCTCCTCCTCCTCCTCGGTGTCCGGGGATGGAGGGCCGGTTGATGGAGGCAGGTGCAGGGAGCCACCGGCGCCTGCTCTCCTCCTCCTCCTCAGTGTCCGGGGATGGAGGGCCGGTTGATGGAGCCAGGTGCAGGGAGCCACCGGCGCCTGCTCTCCTCCTCCTCTTCCTCCTCGGTGTCCGGGGATGGAGGGCCGGTTGATGGAGCCAGGTGCAGGGAGCCACCGGCGCCTGCTCTCCTCCTCCTCGCTCTCCTCCTCGGTGTCCGGGGAAGGAGGGCCGGTTGATGGAGCCAGGTGCAGGGAGCCACCTGTTCTCCTCCTCCTCCTCCTCTCCTGCTCCTCGGGGCTTCCTCGGTGCTACTGCTCCAGCATCTGCTCGCAGCCGCGGGCCAGCTCGGCCAGCTTGAGGCGGGCGAAGTCGACGCGCTTCAGGGCCATCTGGCAGTCCTTGCGCGCCGCGTAGCTCGAGCCCTCGTGCGGCTGCCGGGTGGCCACCTGCAGGGGGAGGGAGGGAGGGATGGAGGGAGGGAAGGGGGGGGGTCAACCGGGCCCTATGGCCCCCTCCCCTCCCCTCCCGGCCCCTCCCCTCCCCTGCTCACCTGCGTCAGGTAGCGGATCTGGGCCGAGAGCTCCGCCTCCACCTTCTGCACCGAGGCCCCGAACTGCGCCGCCTGCCGGTCCAGCAGCCGCTCGCTCGGCTTCTCCTTGGACAGCTCCAGGATCACCGTGCCTGCGGGGACGGGGGGGGGGGGGGGGGGGGAGAGCAGGTCAGAGGGAGGGGGCGCCCCCGGGTCTCCCCCCCTCCCCTCCCCTCCCCTCCCCGCCGGGCCCCACCTGCGCCCTGCAGCGCCGCCCCGATCTCGCGCTCCAGCTCCTCCAGCAGCCGCAGCCGCTCGTTGGCCAGACCCACGCTGTAAGCCGCGGGTCCCCCCGCCGCCGCCGCCGCCGCCGCCATCCCTTCACTGCGCCTGCGCCCTTCCGCGGCTTAGAAAAAGCAAGGGACTGCAAGTCCCGGCGAGCCTTGCGGCGGGCCATAAGCCATGCGGCGCGGAGGCTGGCGGGAGCACGTGAGGGCGGAGCTGCAGGCGCGGGAAGGGCGCCTGCGCGGACTGCGCCGCCTGCTGGAGCGACGTGAGGAGGAAGCCGGGGGGGGGGGGGAGGAGGAGGAGGCGGGGCTGACGGGCGGGGTCCGCGGAACGCGCCGCCACTGGAAAGGCCCGAGATGACTTTCTCCCCCTTCGCCTCGCAGACCAGCAGCTCCGGGAGCGGTTGGAGGCGCAGCGGGCGGACGGAGGCGCCTCGGGGTAAGCGTGGGGGCGGGCGGGCGGAGAGAGGGCGCTCCGGCCGGACTTGCGGTTTAAACGCCCTGCCGGGCTCTCTTGCAGGTCTCCCGCGGAACCGGCCGGCCTCCCGGGGCAGGAAGGCGAGGTGAGGGCCGGGGGGGACCCGGGAGGACCCGGGAGGACGGGGATCGTCTCCGCGGCCCCCCCCCTCCACCGACGCGCCCCCGTCTTCTCCGTCTCAGGAACAGCAGCAGCAGGTCGCCCTCCTAGCGGAGCTTCTGCGGAGCGCCGAGGCCGAGAACCGCGAGCAGCGCGCCAGGTAGCCCTTCCCCGGGGAGGGGAGGGGAGGGGTGGGTGGGCGTGGACCCGGTTCCCGGCCGAGGGGAAGCCCTGCAGCGGCCCCTCCCCACCCCACCCCCGAGCCCCTCCGGCGGTTGCAGAGGAACCCCCGTCCCCTTTTGCAGGGCGGCCTCGGGGGTGCGGGGCGGTGTCTCTCCGGCGCTGAGCCTTGCCCGCCCTGCCAGGTTGGGCTGCCTGGCCCGGGATTTGGCGGCTCTGACCCGGCAGCACCAGGAGGCCGAGTGCCGCGCCTGGACGGCCGGCCGGGAGCAGGAGGAGCTGCGGGCGGAGCTGAGCCAGACCCGGGAGCTGCTGCGGGAGACCCAGGCGGGAAGGCTGGCCCTAGAAGCCCGCTGGTTGCGGGAGAAGGCGCTGGAAGCCACGCGGCTCAACCGGGCCATCGAGCAGGAGGAGAAGTGAGTGGGGGGGGGGGGGGGGGGAGGCGGAATAGGCAGCCCCCCCCCACCCCGCAGAAGTGGAGCTCTGCAATCTGGGTTTCCTCCCCCCCCACATCTCTCTCCTCTCCCCCCCCTTTCAGGTACCGGAGGAAGGTGTCCCATCTGCAGGAGAAGCTGGCCAAGGCGAGGGGCCAGGCTGGGCAGTGAGTTTCCCTTCGTGGCAAGACCCTTCCCCTCACCCCACTCCCTGGCAGCCTAGCCCTCTCCCCCTCGTGTGCAAACCAGGCCTTTCCCCACAAATCTGCCCCCTAAGATGCTGCTGCTGGGGGGGGGGGGAGAAGCCTTTGCACAGCCTGTGTGTGTGTGTTGGGGGGGCAGCCGTGGGGAGCTGCAGCTTTTGAACCTCTCCTCCCACCCACCCCCCTTCCCCCTTAGGCCTGATGTGGAGTCGGATGGCAGGGGGGGCGGCAACCTCAGCACCTCCTCCCAGGAAGAAGAGGCTGAGGTAGGCAGAGGAGCCCTGTGGGGGGGGGGAAGGAAAAGAGGAGGAGGAAGGAGGTGGGGATGCATGAAGAGGACTCAGGCAGTTTCTCTGCTAGGTGCCTGGAGGGGGGAGCCGGTCAGTAGAGGAGGAGCCCAGTTCCAATCCGGACCCCCTTCCCTGGGGAGACAGGTAGGCGGCTGATGGGATATGTGTGTGTGTGGGCACACAAGTGTGTGAGTCTCGGGGACCACCCCTGCACGTCTCTCTCGGCTGCAGGGCTGCTGCTTCTGCGCCTTGAGGAGGGGGCAGCTGCTGGGAGCCCCCTGAGGGACAGGAGAGGCAGCCGCAGACACGGGAGCCCAAGAGTCGCTGCTCCTCCTCCTGGTTTGGGAATTGAAGGGCTGGGAAGACCCTCTTGCAAGGCGCTGCAACCAAGAAGGGGGTTTCTTTCTGCCCTGCCCTTTAGAGGCTGCGGCCCAAACGCCAGCCGCCTCCGCAGACCCAGGTTGGAATCGAGCTTGCTGAGCAGAAACGCCCCTCGTGCATTGCAAAAACCTCCCCCCCCCTTTTTTCTTTTTATGCCCGGGAAATGAATAAAAAAAATCAGTTGTAAGTTCACGGTTTTATTCACTTGCTCTTTGCTCTGGCAGCGCAGCCGGTCCGTGTGCCTTTCGGGGGGGTGCAGGCTGACTTGGGGCCGGAGCAGCAGGAAGCTGTCCTGAGCCCCAGAGCCAAGGCCGCCCAAGGCCGCCTTCATCCCTGCTTTGTTAAGGTGGTCCCAATTCTACTCTTGGGAATCTTCCGAAGCGTTTAAAATAGTAGCTATAAAAGAGAGACCTTGAATTGGGGGGGTGGGGGTGGGGGGGGGAGAGGAGACAACAGCGAAGTGGTACTTGAGGACGGGACCATCTGACAGTAATGCCCAAAAAAAACAGACTCCAGTGCGCGAGACGGACGGGTTGACGACGGGAAGGAAGGAAGGAAGGATCCGTATATACATCAAAATATTCTCTCGGAAAAGTAGGCGGTGGAAGCAGGAAAAGAAGGGAGGGGAGAAGCCGGGAGGACCCCCCCCCCTGATTTTAGTCACATGAAAACCCCAACCCCACTACAGCAACAGGGGGGGGGGGGAGAGGAGAAGGTCACTGGCTGGGATGCTTTTGAGGGGGGGGGGGGCCCTTAGCAGAAGTAGTCGGCTTCCTCGTCCTCCTTCATGCCTTTGAGACGCAGCCGGGCGAAGTCCTCGAAGACGATGTCGTCATCCTGCCCGTAGCTGGGGGAGGGAAGGGGGGGGGGCAGATTCAGTGTTTGAGGGTGGGGAGGGAATGCTCCTGCTTCCCCCCCCCCCCACGCCCCTCCACCCGACGGCTGCCTCGCGGCTTCGGGCTCAGGCAGGGAGGGGCTCTGATGCGAAGGGGGCTTTTCTACAGCTGCCCCAGTCGCTCCGCCCCCCCCTCCTCCCCACCCAGTCCACCACGAGGGGTCGCTGCGCTCGGTGACCGCCACCCCCCGACATGGCAAAAGACCCCCCCCCCACCCCTCTTACTTGGGCTCGAACTCGATCAGGTTGGCATCGACTGGCGCGTCCGATTCTGGCACATCTGGGGAGGGGCGAGAGGGGAGGGGGGAGGGTGAAGCGGTTGCAGAGAACGGGCCCTGTTTTGGGGGGGGCAGGGGAGGGGGCCTCACCTGCTGGGGGCTGCGTCGGGGAGGGCTGCTCGGGCGGCTTCGGGTGCATCAGGACGAAGGGCAGCTCTACCGCCACGTCCCTGGCGGGAGAGAAGCAGGCTTGGGTCAGCCTTCGGGCGCAAGGCCAGGCCCCCCCCCCCCCCCCGTCCCCTTCCCTCCAGGGACTTACCCTGCCCGGGAGACCACCAGCTTCACTTTGACCCGGTAGGACACCAGGATGCCCAGGACTTCCTTGTTGATACCCTCCGTCACGCTGCCAGGCAGAGAGAGACGAGGGCTGGGTGGGGGTGGGACGATACACAACCCTCCCCCCCCCCTCCAGAAACACAGATCCCCGGCTCTTGAGCAGCAGCCCCACAAACCCAGAGTCTGCAGGGCCCCGGCCTGCCCCCCTCCCCTCCTCCACCTCCCTTCCCTCCCCTCCGGCCAAGATGGCTCACATGGTGGAGGAAGCCAGGTTGGTGTCCTCGTGCTTCAGCTTCCCATCCAGCGCCAGGCCGCGCTTCTCTCGGTTGTTGGTCAGCAGCGGGGTGAGCGTGTAAACCTTGCAGAAGGTGGAGCTGGGGGCCACCTGGTCTCTGGCAGGGGGGCAGGCGAGGCGGGTCAGAAACACACACACAGGACCCCCCCCTGAGCTTCCTGGACAGAGCTGGGAAAATGCAGGTCTCTTTCCTCCCCCCAGATGTTTCTGAGAGATGCTCTTAAGAGGAAGAGGAACGAGAAGACGAAGGCCCACACAGGGCTCCAAAAGGGAATATTATTAATAATATTCCCTTATGCCACCAAACTCGAAATTCTAGACCTAGAAAACCTTGAACTACGCCGCCTTCGGTCCGATCTAAGTATAGTACATAAAACCATACATTGCAATGTCCTACCTGTCCGTGAATACTTCAGCTTCAATCATAACAACACAAGAGCAAACAATAGATACAAACTCAAGGTTAACTCCACCAAACTTGATGGCAGGAAATACGACTTCAGCCACAGAGTGGTCAATGTCTGGAATACTTTCCCTGATTCTGTGGTTTCTTCCCCAAACCCCCAAAAACTTTAACCTTAACCTATGGACCTCACCCCTTTCCTGTCTGTAGGGGGCGTGCCTACCATCCCTGTCCTAATGTTTATTTTACTTATTTGTGTGTGTGTGTGTTAGGTTTGTGAGCTGATAAATCATTAAACAAGGGAGACTAGGATAAATCTATTTCGAGCTACTTAGCTCTCATCAGCTAACCATACCCTTCCTGGGATTCGAACCAGGGAAGGATTACATGTGAGGCAGTTGTAATTGCCATATATTCTAATACGCATCCATGTATTCGTAACTATGTTTATACTTATATACCATCCCTGTTGTATTGTTTCTTTTAATTTTTCTTAGAAGTACCCATTCCATGCATTCATAACTATGTTTTTACTTATTCCTGTTATCTTGTAAACAATTAACAAATTGACAAAGAAATAAAAATAAATATATAAATATATTATTTTTTCTTTTTCTTATACGTATCCGTGTATTCATAACCGTGTTTTTACTTACACCTGTTATCTTGTAATCACTTGTCAAATAAAAATAAAATTAAATATTTGCTCACTGCGGAGGGGAGGGGAAGGGAGGAGATACTCACTCCTGCTCCATCTGGGCCACTGGGCACTTGTATTGGGCGGTGCTGAAGAGGCAAATGTCTGCGTATTGCCGCACTGCCGGAAGGGAAAGGAAGGCAGGTCAGTCGGGGAGACCCTCCCCCCCCCACTTGCTTAACCCAGGGAGGGGCCGAGCAATCACCCAACACCCCCCAACGGAGGGGCTGGGAGAAGGCAGCACATGCCCTGCGGGATCCGAGCCCCCCCCCTCCCACCCCAGGGGTTCTGCTCTGGCTCCCTATAAGAGGAGACCCCCCCCCCATACTGAGCAACCCTCCCCCCCCCCAGGCTTCCAGCCAGCAGGGCCCCTCCCTACCGGCCACTTTCACTTTCTTGACGCTTTTACTGGAGTTGTTGGTCACGTGGACGTTGACGCTGATTGGCTCGCCGTGATAATAAAGCTGAGTCGGGAGGAAAACAGGCGGGACGCGTCAGCCGCTGGACACCGACCCCCCCCACCCCTCCACCCCCGGCCCCTCTTCAGCCAGGACGACTTGACCAGCCCTGGGGCTGAGTTTGCTGGGGGAGGAAAAGGGACGACCTGGAGAAGGTCAAAGCCAAGCCAGCTCCACTGCCGAGTCTTCGCCGTCTCTATTTTTGGGGGCAGAAAATGATCCTGTGGATTCCCCCCCCCCCCACCGCCTGGCTCTCCTGTGCAAACTCTGGCTGCCTTCAGCCTCTGGATGTTTTCTAAGAGGCCCGTTCCTAGCAGCCCAGAGGCCACAGGTCCCGAGCGAGGAACGAATTGCAACACTTGAGGAAGTGGCCGAGAGCGTCCGGAGCCGCGTCCGTTTCCTGCGACGCTTCCTTTTGGGTTAGAGGCGCAGAGGACTTCCCCTGCCGGGCAGGCGGGCTCCCCTCCGGCTCTGCTAGGGCTTACCTCCTTATCCAGGGAAGCCTCCAGGTGCAAGGAACGGTCGGACATCAGGAAGTGGCGGGTGTTCTCAGCCATGGGCTGCGGGCCGGGCTTCTCGGGGGCGTACTGGACCTTCCGGATAACCAGGCGGACCGAGTTCCTGGCAGGGAGGGAGGCAGTCAGCCGGGGGGAGGGCTGGGGGGCAGCTGCCCAGGCGGGGTTGGCAGGGAGATGCCAGGAGACGGGCAACCCAGAGGCCTGTGCCAGGCGGGGGGGGGGGGGGGGCGCTCTGGGGGATCTGGCTGCTCACCCACCTCTTGTGAATCTTCTCTTCCAGGTTTTTGGCACAAAATGCCCGAATCTCAAAGTCCACGCCACAAGCCTGCGAGGGAAAAGGGTCCGTCTTGAGGACTGGGGCTGCCAGTCCTATCACTTGGGGGGGTGGATGGGGGGGGGCTTCCGCCCTACCACCTGAAAACCCACCTTTCCAGTGTCCTCGGGGCCCGGCTGCAGCGTCACTGAACACGGCAGGTTCTGGGGGATCTGTGGAGGAGAGAGGAGGGGGGGCGCGTTGGAGGGTCTTGGCTCTGCTTGGGACAAAGGGCAGCCCCCCACCCCCCCGGCTCGGGAGGGGTCGGCCGGCTTACCATGAAGCTGAAGGGGTGGGCGTTGGCCCCCAGTTTGCGCAGGAGCCTCTCCTGCAGGCGGGTGAGGGGCTCGGGAGTGCTCTCGGCGGCGGGGAAGGCCTGCCAGGAGGCCAGGAAGAGGTCCTTGCGGAAGGAGAGGCCCAGGACATCCAGATCCTCGCGGCCATAGCGGAAGGCACAGGTCAGCGTCACGAAAACTGGCCCGGAGGGAGGCTGAGTTAGAGGGCTGGAGAGCAAAAGGGGAGGGGGGCATCCCACCCGGAAGCCAGGGGGCTTGAGAGCCCCCCCCACGGACAGTCCGAAGCGCAGAGTGTGGAGGACTTCAGCGGCCCGTTGAGCTCGGAGCCTCAAAAGGGCAGCCGGAGACCGTTCCATGTTTGTAATCCATGTCACTGACGGCTTGAGGTCCCCTTTCCTCCCCCCCCACTCACTTTAATGCTGCCCGGTTGTCCAGCATCTGTTCCCTGCCGGGCTGCTTCCCACAATGGCCAAAGGCAGCCGTGGGCCCTTGGAGGGTCTTGTCTTGGATGGACGGATGGACGGACGGACAGAAGGAAAGCAGCGGAGGCCAGGTTCCCCTGGCAGTCTCCCCAAACCTCACCTCTTCCAGGCTGAGCGCATCCCCTCCTCCCTCAGCGGGAGGATCCCGCCAAGATCCCCCCCTTCCGAATGGACGCCGGACTCACCTTTCCGCTCCTTGAGATATTCCGGGTCAACCAGAACGACGCCGTCTGACACGGAGAAAGGAGGGAAGGGAAGGGGTGGGGGTCAAGAGACAAGGAACACAGAGCAAACTCCTGGCTCCACCACCTCCGGGTGACCCACTGAACCCTGCCTTTCACAGCCACAGAGCCCCGTGGCAATGAAACCCCCCCCCCACCCTCCCAGAAATGGCAGCCCAGCGCCCGCCCGACAAGTTTCAAGTGGAACCATTTCTGGGCCGAACCCTTCAAACAAATTCTGCGTCTCCACACACCGCCCCCCTTCCGGGACTTCACAGGCAACTAGGCTGATGCACCAACAACACCACCTGAACTCGGGTGGCACCTTCTTTGGGTGAACACAACACAGCTGGAGCCCGCACTGTCCCCAGCTGCCCTCCTGTTTTTGCAAAGGAAAACCCTCAGGGGGGCCCTTTCTTACGTCGCTCGCTCGCTTACCAACGGGGTCAACTCTGTCCAGGTGATCCACAAAATCCCTCTTTCCCAGGTAAACAGTGAGCTGGTGGAGACAAAGGGCAGGGGATTGTGACTCCCCTCCTGATAGGCCGCTCCCCTCCCGATTTGGGGCTACCTTTCCTCTGGCTCATAAGCTGTCCTCCGGCGCAGGACAGTCCCCAACACCTGCGGCTGCCCAGAGGCTTCCGATACACCTGACCCAGCTCCAGGGGCTCCATCCTGTTTCCCTCCCCCCCCAACAGCCACCAGGGCAGCCCCCTCCCCATCACGCTGAGGTTTGCCTGCACCTGTGGCTTCGCCTCTCTGGGGACCCGCCTGGCCCAGGAGCATCGCCTAGGGAGATCCTGGGTGTCAACAAGCCTCCAGCACCACAGCTGCCACCCCAGCCCCACCCTGGCCCGGCAAGGGGCCTTCTCACCACCTGCCTCCCTTCTCTACTCTGCCGTGGTGGGCAAGAGGAAAGCAAGGGCCCCTCCTCAGGTGAACGGGGCCTGTCCCACCTCAGGGCTCTCCCCCCTGCCCCACCCTGAAGAGGGGGCTGAAGCGGCTTGCTCCTCCACTTTCTTCCTGTCCCCTGCAGGGGCCCCCCCAGTCAGCAGCGCTCAGGCAGGCAGGCTGTGCTCGGGAGGAAGGAAGCTGCCCAGGCGGGGAGGAAGAGGACAGGAAGCCACCATGGAGGAGGAGGAGAGGGAGGGGGAACCTCACCCCAGGCCCTCAGGAGCCCCTTCAGGAGTCAGGGGGGCCACGGACGGATGGGAGGGGGGGGGGGAGAGCAGCCTAGACCCCCCCGGCCCCCTTTTTGCTCCGCCTGGCCTCCCCCCCCCCTCCCCCGCCTCACCAAAGGCCCATTTGGGGTTGCAAAAGGGGGGGGGGGGGTTGCAAAGCAGCTCGCCCTGCAGAATGCTCGCTGGCTTCCCCCCGGCTCGTTCCTCCAAAGCGGCAGGGGAGCAAAGCCCAAACCGCAGCCGGAGACTTACTTTGGAGTTGGGGCTGGACTTTTTGAAAACTCTGCGGCCGAAAAAAAAAAAAAAAAAAGGAAGGAAAAAAGAGGATGTGGCCGGGCAGAAGTTAAAACAACCCCCCCCCCACCCACAACCGGTCCCACACACACACACGCCGCCCCGACCCCCTTTCCCCAGCACAGCCGGCCCGCCGGGAAGGGAGCGCCGGGCAGCAGGTGCGACGCCCGGCGGAGAAGGAGAGCCGCCCGGATCGGCGGGAGGGGAGGGGAGGGCAAGGGGGGGCTCCCCTCGGGCCCTGAAGGCGCGTCCCCCCCCCCCACCCTTCCCTCGCCTGTCTCCGGGGCGCGGCGGGCATCCGGAGCGGGCTCCCGGGGCCCGTTCCGGGGACTGGGCGCGGGGGAGAAAGGCCGCCCGGCACTCACCTGGTGCCCGCTTTCTCCCCCATGCCGGCGGGGCGGCTCGGCTGCGCTGCCGCGGCTGCTACTGGCGGGGCCGCTCTGGAGGCGCGGCGCGGCGGGCGGGCGGCGCGGACCGCAGGGAAGCCATGCCCGGGCCGGCCGCCGTCACGTGGGCGCCGAAGCAGCCAATCGCGGGCCAGGCCCCGCCCTCCTCGCCGTCGTCTCCTCCTCCTCCTCCTCCTCCTTCTTCCCCCCCCCCCCTCCCACCGGTGCAGGGCCTCCCTCCTCTCCGCCTCCCAGGTCCTCCCGCGGTTCGGCGGCGGGGGAGCAAAGGGGGGGGGGGGGGTCTCGGGGCGTGGCGGAAGGCGGCGCGGCGGCCTCTCGTCGCTGGGCGTTCGGGGCCTTCTTCCCGGCATGCCCCGCGCTGCAAGGCGGCCCCGCCCCCTCCATCCCGGCCCGGCGCGCAGGCGCAGTCGGCCTCAGGGCTGGCGGAACACGCGATGGCGGCGGTGGTGGTGGGGCGTCGCGGCTCCTCGTCCTCCTCGTCCGCCGGCGCCGCCTCCGCCTCCCCCTCGCCGCCCTTGGCGCCCTCGTCGGGGCTGGCGCTGGAGGCCTTGGCGGGGCTGCTGCTGCCGCGCCGGGGAGCCTCGCCGCCGCCCCCGGGGCTGGCCGGGCTGGTGCGCTGCGCGCGGGACTGCGGGGGTCAGGCGCAGGTGAGCGGGCGGGGGGGCGGGTAGCTCCTGCGCGCGTGCAGAGCGCCGCCCTCCCTCCCTCACCTCCCTCCCTCCCTCCATTCCCCCCCCTCCATCCCCCCCCCCCCTTCCCGCCGGCCCGGCCTGAAGTCTCTGCCCGCCGCCCCCTCCCCTCTTCCAGGCGTCGCCGTCGCTGAGCAGCCTGCTGGTCCTGAGCAGCGACCGGATGAGCTCTATGAAGACTCGGTGAGTGGCCCCCAGCCCCCTTCCCGGTGGGGCCCTCTCGCCTCGCAATCGAGAGGCCGGGATGCGAGTTCGATCCTAGGCTCATCAAGCAGGGGGTTGGACTAGATGACCTCCAAGGCCCCTTCCCACTCGGTGATTCCCCTCCCGCGCCCCCCCCCCCTCCGCCGGGGCTCATCAAACGGGGTTGGACTAGATGACCTCCAAGGCCCCTTCCCACTCGGTGATTCCCCTCCCGCGCCCCCCCCCTCCACCCGGGCTCATCAAGCAGGGGGTTGGACTAGATGACCTCCAAGGCCCCTTCCCACTCGGTGATTCCCCTCCCGCGCCGCCCCCCCTCCGCCGGGGCTCATCAAACGGGGTTGGACTAGATGACTTCCAAGGCCCCTTCCCACTCTGTGATTCCCCGCCTGCGCCCCCCCCCCTCCACCCGGGCTCATCAAGCAGCAGGTTGGACTAGATGACCTCCAAGACCCCTTCCCCTTCTATGCTGCCCCTCTCTGGCCGGCCGGGCGGCCTGACTTCTTCTCTCCGGGCAGGTTCGAGGGCCTCTGCCTGCTGTCGCTGCTGGTGACGGAGAGCGGCTCCGAGACCTTCGCGCAGAACTGCCTGGGGTGGCTGCGGAGCCTGCAGCACCTGCTCCAGGTGAGTCTGGGGGGGGGAGGAGGGCCCCCCCTCCCTCCCTCCCTCCCTTCCTCCCTCCCTCACCCTCACCTGCCTTTCTTTCTCCTCCCCCCCCCCCCAGTCCCAGGATCCGCCTGCCACCATGGAACTGGCCGTCCCGGTTCTCCGTGACCTCTTGCGTTATTCGGCCCAGCTGCCCGAAGTGGCCCGGAACATCGGCACCAACCACATTCCCGGGCTCCTCACCTCTTTGCTGGCCCTCAAACCGGAGGTGAGAGCCTTTCCCCGACCCCTCAGATTGGGGCCCCTTCCCGGAAGGCCCATCCAGACTGACCTCTTCCTCTCCTTTTCCTCCCCTTGTTGCCCAGTGCCAGCTGCCCATCCTGGAAGGATGCCAGGCCTGCATGACCTTTTATCCCCGAGCCTGTGGCTCCTTGCGAGTAAGTGCCGGGCGCGAGAGCAGGCCCAACGTGGGCAGCCGCTGCTCCGACCTCCCTGCTCACTGCCACCTTTTTCACACACCCCCAGGGCAAATTGGCCACCTATTTCCTGTCTTGCATGGATGCAGAACTGCCTCACCTGCAGCAGGTAAAAAAAACTCTGGTCTGTGGGGCCGGTTTGGTTCCTTGGGGCGGGCAGGCGGGTGAGCGAGCTGGTATTTGTGCCGCTGCTGCCGGCGTCAGAGGCCAAAAAGGGAAGCCTTCCAGTTTACTGAATTTCCAGTTTTTGGATCCTCGTGTGCCCGGCGCTTGCGGGGGCCCAGCAGTAACAGCCGGCGTGGCTATCGGAGCCGGTGAAGGTCACCGCGAGGCAGCCGCTGCGGGGGTTGGAAGCGTTCTCTCTGGGGCCTCTCGTGCTCTTTGCGATCAAGGCAGAGTGCAGGGAGACGACGGCTTCCTTTGAAGGCGGTGCAAAGTTCTGGGGTTGCACTTGATTCTTCCTCCCCTCCTCCTTCAATGGCATTCAGCGGTGGGCCACCTTCAGCTTGCCAGGGCTCAAACTGCGCCAGGGCTGTGCTGGGATTCTTCCTACCCGGCGGTGGGAAGAGTCCGTGTTCTGCCCCTCGGCTGCTCACGCCACCCGTACCGCTTTCCTTCCTCCCCCAGCTGGCCTGCGAGTGCTACGCGCTGCTGCCTTCCCTGGGCGCAGGATTCGCACAGGGGCTCAAGTACCGGGAGTCCTGGGAGCAGCAAGCGCATTCTCTGGTGGCCACGCTGCACCGTCTCCTGGGCAGGCTGTACGAGGGGGCCGAGACGGGTGAGTGGGCCGCCTTGGTCCCCCAGCGGTAGCTTCCCGGCCTCCGCTTGAGCAGGGGCTTCTGCCGGAGGGGACCCCGCCTGTCGCTGGGCGTCTGACTGAAGCCGCGGTGCCTCATTGAGCCCGGTTGCGTTCCCATCGGCGGGGGGGTGGTGTGGGGCAGGAGCAGCCGATGGCCCAGCGCTGACGCCCTGCTCTTCCCTTCAGAACCGCTGCACTACGACGGCCCCGGAGAGGAGATGCTGTTGCCGCCGCGGGAGCAGGAAGCCAACTCCCTCCTCCTGGCGAAACGCCGGTTTGCGGGCTTGGCCAAATGCCTCTGCCAGATGCTAAGGTCAGGCCTTGACCCGCTGCCCCTCCCTCCCTCCCTCCCTCCCTCTCTGGCGGCCCTGCCACGCCGGGGACACCGTCTCGACCTGCCCGTGTCTCCCCTGCTCTTTCAGGAACGATTTTGGGGCGCCCGTCGCGGTCCCTGCCCAGGCCATCTTGGATCTCGTTTGCCGAACCCTCGACGTTTCTGTGAAGAGCATGGTGAGGGCGCCGGGGAGCCCCCTTGGCTCTGGCAGGGGCTGGGTTGTCAGCCAAAAGGGGAGGGGGACCCTTTGGGACGAGAGCGACCCAGGAAGGAAGCGGAGAGAGAGTTTGCAGGAGGAAGGTTTTTTCACAGCCTTCATGGACCACCCCCCACCCCCCGTGGCCCTCTGGGTCAGGATGCCGAGGGCCGCCCAGCGGTCTTAGGAGGAGGGAGTGAGCCGTGCTGGGATTACCCAGAGAGGAAATGCCTTCGTAATATGGGGAGGGGGATTTGAATAGCTTTTGTAGGGCTTTGAGGTTAAGAGTTAGCCGGGCCGTTTTTGCACAATCAGGCCCCCTGGAAGACCTGAGGGGTTTGGCTGACTCTCCCCCTGTTTTCAGAGCTGGTTTGGGGAAGGACCCCTCCGGATGCTGCTGCTCCCCTCGATCCACCTGGAGGCCCTGGATCTCTTGGCTGCCCTCATCTTGGCGTAAGTTGTGGCGGGGGGGGGGGGAGGGAAGGGGGTTGGGGGCGCCGAAGGCTTGTGCCGGATCCTTCAAAGCAGGCGGCCTCTCCTCTCTCTCCTGCAGCTGTGGCCCTCGCTTGGTGCGGTTTGGGGGAGTCCTCAGCCGCCTCTTTCCCCAGGTGCTGAACATGTGGCGGGCTGGCCAGGATCTGCCCTCCCCTGGGCTGCAGCGGCCTTACAGGTTGGTGATGGAGGGTGTTACGATACGTACGGAATAAACTCTGGAGTAACAAGGATATGCACATGGAAATGTTAATGAGAGTAGTTATGAATAATTATTCAGCCACACACAGAATACACTGAATTGAGTTAAAGTTTGTTTTAAGAAATAACACAGTCCAATAAACGGTCCCGGTCATATATGTTTAACAGTCTAAAGAATATCCAATTACAAAGTCTTCTTACCAGTTGCCTTTGTCATTTCCAGTAAATAAAGATATCAAAGTATAAGCACAGCATAAATACAACAAGAGAACCTTATTTACAAGACCGCATTCTGCCATTTTCCTCTCACCATCCAGTGCACTGCCACAGGGAGGGTCTCTTGTGGGTCCCTTCGGCAGCTATGTGCCGGCTGGTGACCCCGAGGAGTAGGGCCTTCTCTGTGGGGGCGTCCGCCCTCTGGAATGGGTTGCCTCCGGAGTTACGTACGTACGGACCTGGGGACCTTCAGGCATGCCTTGAAAACCTGGCTCTTTGACCAGGCCGGCTTGGGCTGATTTTAGATTTGGGTATTTTAATTTTTATATCAAATTTTAGGGTTTAAGGGAGCGGTTTTAATAGTTTTCAGCCAGGGTCTTTAATTTAATTTAGTTTTAACTTTTATATATTTAATGTTTTAATTGTATGGCTGTGCACCACTCCGAGTCCTTTGGGAGAGGAGCGGTATATAAATAAATATTATTATTATCATTATTATTATCATTATTATTATAGTAATAGAACGTCAGAGACAAAATGTCAGAGGGAGCAAACTATGATCTCTAGCTCCCTCTTGTGGTAATTCACAGTACAATCAACCAATCGGAACATAGTACAAATCAATACAGTAACTTGGTTTTAAAGCTACAAACATACATTGTTGGTTTATATATTGCCAACCCAACTAATTGGTGGACAGATTCCTAATGGAGGGTCTCTGGGCATGCTGCTGGTAACATTAACCCCTCCTGACCCACCTTACAGAGATTGCTCCTCCCCTGCAGGAGCCTTGGGCCCTGGGCTCCCTCCCTCCCAGGCCAGCCGCCTTTGCTTGGCCCTCTGCTCTGGGCCTGAGTCTCTTCTCCCACGGTCTGGCCCTTCGGCTGGAGCTGCTGCCAGGGGTGCCCTCACCTACCCACCTGGGGAGGCAGCATGATGAGGAAACCCTTCCCCCCCCCCCCCCAAACTCCTGTCTCCTCAGTGCGGTTCGGGCTCGGCTGTACCAGGTGCTGGATCTGTGGGTTCAAGTGGCCGGAGCAGCTTCTGGGGTCCTGCTGGGACACAGCAGTCAAAGCGACGCTCTGCTGGGACACTTGATCAACGACATCAGCCCCCCAAGCGACGCCCTGAAGGTGAGACCCCCCCCCTCTTCTCCCTTGGGGGTAGGCCAGAGGGCGGGGCTGCCCTCTGTTGAGGTATTCCCCATTTGGAGAATGAGTGCTCTCAGAGAAACGTAGTGAGAGCGGTGACGAGTAACACACAAACAGCACACAGCTACACTGTGTAGTAAAATGTAGGTTTTACTTCTAGTAAAACGGGTCAGCAAAGTCCAACACAGTCCAAGTCATGCACGTTTATAGCAATCAGTATTCAGTCCAGGGATAATCCAAAAAACAAAAGTCCAGGATTATAAAGTTGAGTCCACAGACTCACAGCAATCCGAGCAGAACGAACGACAGTCGGCAACACAGCAATAGGGAAAAATGCAAGAACACGATACAAACCAGGTTTCTGGCTCCCTCTGATGGCCGTTGGGAGGAACCACACCCAATTACCGTTACGGCATTCCCTTAAAGAGACAGCATTAAATGACTATTCTGGTTTATGTATTTCCAACCCAACTGTTAGGTGATTAATATTCCTAACACCCTCCCTCACGTGTTTTGCCTTCCCTTCTCCCGCCCCCCCAGATCCAGCCGAGCCCCGCTTCAGAGGGGAAGCCCAGCGCTGCCAAGAAACCCAAACTTTCTCCGGTGGGCGACCTCGGATGCCCGTTCCGCAAACATGACCGTCAGGCCAACAGCGACGTGTGCCTGGCAGCCCTGCAAGGTGACTTTTGCCACTGGGCGGCTCTTGCTGGGCCTGGATTGCTTTTGGAGTCCAGAAGCTTGGGTATGGGGGGGAGAGGGGTGCATATGGGAGGGGGGGCTCCCCCTTCTGTCCCCCTGGAAGGGGAGCCCCCATCTGGGCTGGGGCCCCCTGAGCAAACCTCTCTTCTCCAGGCCTCAGCCGGGCCATCCTCCTCTCGGGCTGCCTGATGAAGGAGCAGCTGCACACGGTGAGCCAGGCCAGTTCCCATCCCCTGGGGGGGGCGGGGCATTGGCAGGGCAGCAGCCCAGGCGGCCAGGATAAGGCAGATCTGTGCCAAGGGAGGAGGGCCCCTCTGGCTTCCTCCAAGCGCCCGGAGCAGCTCAGCCTCCTGGCTCCCTGCTGAGAGGCCCTGTCTCTCTGTCCCCAGAGGCTGCAGGAGCTGGCTGTCCCTCTGCTGATCCGCCTGGGCCAGGCCGACCTGCCTCTGGGCTCTCCCTACGCCAGCGCCAGCTGCCGGCGTGAACTCTACCGACTCCTGCTGGCCCTGAGCCTGGCGCCCGCCCCCTCCTGCCCCCCGCCTCTGCACTGCGCCCTCCGGCTGCTGAGCCAGGGCCGCACGGATCCCAACCTTCTGGTGAGCAGCCGTTTTCCTCTCCCGGGATCGAGGGACCCCTGGCGGAGCTGGGCTGAAGACCCCAGGAACCTCCTCCTCTGCCCGGGGGGGCCCAGCCTGGCATTGGTATCCATGCTTTGCCCTGTGGTGATGGTGCCTGAACCGATGGTGCCTTCTCCGGGGCTGCCGAGAGGGTTGTGGATTCTCCCCCTGCCCGGCATTCCGCCTCTCCCCCCTGCAGGTCTCCTCCTTCTGCACGGAGGCCTCCGTCATCTGCAGCGCCCTCCTTCACCCTCGGGTGCCCTCCCTGCAGCTGCCCCTCCCTGCCCCTCCCGCCCACTTGCCTGGCTCCTCGCAGGTCTCCCCGGCGACGGCAGCAGCGGCTGCGGCTGCCACCCTCTCTCCCTTCTGTCCGGCTGTCCCAGGGGCCTTCCCTGCCCTCCGGCCCCTCCCTCCGGCCCCCGGGCCTCTCCCTGTTAGCTCGCTGGGCCTGCCCCTGTCTGGGCTGGCTGTCCCCCCGCCTCCTCCCCCGCGCCTCCTCCCCGAGGAGCCCCTTCCTCCTCCCTCCCCGGGCACCGCGGAGGCAGCTGCTCTGACCCCCGGAGCCAAGCTGCGGCGTTCCGTCTTCGTCCATTACGAGAAGGAGGAGGAGGAGGACGTGGAGATCTCCCTGGAGAGCGACTCGGACGACAGCGTGGTCATCGTGCCTAAGGGGCAGCTGGGGAAGGCAGCCGGCACCCCGAACTCAGCCCCAGGCCCTGCTCCTCCCGCCCCTCCGCCGGTGCCCCCTGCCCCCCCTCCTCTCCCCCCCTCCCCTTTGGTGGCCTGCGAGGAGGCCCCCTCGGAGCCCCCAGCGCCCCCGTCCCTGGCGATGCCACCGCCTGCATCGGCAGCACCACCGGGGCCACCGTCTTCCCCGGTGGCAGTAGCTGCCGAAGCCCCCTTGCCGGCTCTGCTGGAGGAAGACCCCACCGTCATCAACATCAACAGCAGCGAGGAGGAGGAGGAGGAAGACGAAGAGGAGGACTTCCCAGAGGACGAAGAGTTCCTGGATGAGGAAGAAGAGGAGGTGAGGGTGGGCTGGGGTAGCGGTGGAGGCCCTGGACCTAAAGCCCCCTCCCCTGCCGGTGTGGGGAGGGGGGAGTCCTAACTCTCGTCCTGAGCTCAGCCCCGGCTGTAGGGTGGACAGTCCCTTGGCAGAGCAGTTGCTCTTCTCTGCTCTCTGTGTGTGTGTGTGTGTCAATAGTTTTTCTCCCCCGGCTGGCCAGGAGGAAGAATTTGATGAAGAGGAGGGGGACTTTGAGGAGATGGATGAGGAGGATGACTTTGAGGAGGAGGAGGAGGAGGGCCTGACGGAGGAGGAGGAAGAGGAGGAAGGCCTGACGGAAGAGGAGGAGGAGGAGGAGGCAGGGCTGCCTCCCCCTCTGCCCCGAAGGAACGAAGAGGAGCCTCCTCCAGCGCTCCTGCCTGCCCTCAAAGGGGGCCCCCTGAAGCTGGAGGAGGAGGAGGAGGAGGAGGAGGACAACGGAGCTGGGTTGCTGATGGAGGTGGACGAGGAAGCTTTCAGCCCCCCGAGGAGGAGGAGGAGGAGCAGCAGGAGGAGGAGGAAGAGGAAGAGGAAGGAGAGCGGACGGCGGGGGCCCTGCTGCTGCTGAAGGCGGAGGAGGAGCCGGCCTTGCCTCTGCTCCCTGGGGCCCAGACCCTCCCTCTGCCTCCCCTGCAGGAGGGGCCCAGCCCCACGGACCCGGAGGGCCCCTCTGAGCAGAAGGAGGCAGCCCCGGCGGGCTGTGTGCCGCCGGAAGAGGCCGCCCAGGCAGGCTTCAGCGGGGACCGGGCGCAGGGCGACCCAGACTCGGCCGCCGGGCAGGGCGAGCCGGAGAAGCTGCTGCAGCCCAACGAAGAGGTGGTAGAAGTGAAGGAGGGAGAGGTGAGAGTCAGGGGAGGGTCTGGAGGCAGGTCTGGAGCTGGGCTCTGGGTTCGAGAGCAAAGGGGCAGGCCCTCCCACCTCCACCCCCCCCCCCCCACAGATCTGCTCACCGGCCTGATGTTGCCTCGATGGCTTTCTGGGCAGCATGGAGGGACGCCGTTCCCTGTGGGGCTTCTGGGTTTCCTCGCTCAGCCCTTTACGCCGGGGTTGTCCCAGGGTCCAAGCATTAGAGGGGGGGGGAAGGTCTTGATTCAGTTCCACTTGGTCAAAAGCACCCTGGGAGTTTGGCTCTTCCTGGCCTGGGTGCCCTCAGGGCAGAGAGAGGCCCGGGCTGTCCGTGGTCAGAGGATGCTAGCCGCTCAGCCCCACTCCCTCCTCCCCCGGGGCTGGGGTGGGATAGGAGGGTCCCCTGCGTGGGGCAGCGGGTCTTCTGCCAGTTGGCAATTGCCGTGGGACGCCGGCTTCTGGGCCCGGCAGCGACATTGCAGGAGGGCAGGAATGGAAGGGTTGGGTGGCTGCAGCCCTCCGTCCGGATCTTGGCTCCTGGGCCCCGATTTGGGTAGGTAGGTAGGTGGGTGGGTGGGAGGGAGGGAGCTGCGGCTTCTGGTCAGTCTTGACCGCCCCCTGAAGAAGAAACCCCTCGATGACCCCCCCCCCCTGACTGACTGGTGGGGACTTTGGGCCGGTGGGCCCGACTAACGGTGGCTCTTTCCTTTCCCACTCCCCAGGCCAGACCCCTGGATGAGACGGAGGCCATGCTGGCGGACTTCGTGGACTGCCCGCCGGACGAGGAGAAGGAGCCCACCCAGCCCTGCTGCTGAGAAGATCGGGGGGGGGGGGGAAGATGGGCGGGAGGGGGGGGGCGCTGCTCCAAAGAGCGTTTTGCATTCGAGTTTTTTTTTTTTTTGGGGGGGGGGGTGTTAGTTTTATTTTTTTTGTACTTTCCAAGTTCAATAAAACTTTTTTCCCTGCTGCGTGTGAACCGCCTCTGAGTTGCTCTTCCGCGGCTCCTGGCCGGGGCGGGGGGAAGAGGAGACACATCGGGATTTTCCGCCGATTTGGACCCGGCGGCTTTTCCCGAAGGGGACTGTTCCATGTGACACCACCAGCGGGGGGGGGTGGAAAGGGGCGGAGATTGCAGGCGCCCTCTGCCGGTCAGCCCCTCCGGTCGGAATGGGCCGATCCGCGCGCAACCAACCAATGCGCGACTCCAGTGCCGCCCCAATCGGCCTCGTCCATCGTCTTCACCCGGCGCAGGGGAGGCCAACCAAGTGGCGTCGGCGTCCCCCCCGTTCCCTCGCGCGAGTGGTAGCGCTCCTCTGGTGACCTGCCAAGGGCAGCCGACGGCAGCATCTGCGGGAACGGTCGGCGCTATTCGGGGGGAGGCTCCGGGTTTTCCGCCGGGCTATGGCTTCGCTGCTGTGCTGCGGGCCGAAGATGGCCGCCTGCGGGATCGTGCTCAGCGTCTGGGGGGTCATCATGCTGGTAAGCAGCGCCCTGCCTGCCTGCCTGCCTGCCTGCCTGCCAAACCGGGTCGGGGGTGGCTGGGTGGATGGGTGGGTGATCGGCTCCCCCTTTGCCGGTGCTGACCCTGTCCGGCTCCCCCTTTGCAGGTGCTCCTGGTCTCTTTTTAACGTCCATTCGCGCTGTCCTGATTGAAGACGTGCCGGCCACCGAGGAGGAGTTCACGTGAGTCCCGTCTCGTCCCCCCCGCCTGGGAACGGGCTCCTCCCGGCTCTCCGTCGGAGGGGAGGGGAGGGCCGGGCAAAGCCCGGGTCTGTGGGTGCCCCTTCCCGCAATGACCCGTCCTCCGTCCCGCTCTTTGCTCCACAGCGACGGGG
>CM042840.1:149405099-149506911 GCA_023653725.1 Bungarus multicinctus
GGTGAGTGGTCGAGAGCAGCGGCCCAAGGGCTCTTCCCACCCACCTCACCTCACCTCACCTCACTTCACCCCAGGCCTGCCGGGGGTCGGCGTTGAAGGCAGGCAGACGTTGACCCCACAAAAGGATCTCCTGGCTACCGATGGCTTTGAAAGGGGCAGAGAAGAGAAGGGAGGAACACACACACACACATATAGACACACACCGGGGTTGGGAAAGGAGAGGGGGGGAGGGAGGAAGAGGAGGAAGAGGAAGACGGTGTAGTGCAACTTGCAAAGGTCCAGCAGCTTGGGCTTCCCTGCTTGGGGAGGGTGCGTGAAAAAGAGAGGGACTCCCCCCGAAGACGGCCTGCCGCCCCCCCTCCCTCCCTCCACCTCTTCTCCTCCTTCCCCGCTGGCCGCAGCTCCCTTCTGGGAGGCCCCCAGCGGTATGGGCTCCCTTGAGCGCTGCCAAACGGTCCTTGCAGGTTCCCCGCCGGCTGAGCTCGGTAGCCCCACGAGGTCCCGGATGGGACGCCCGGCCCCAGACGAGAAGGAGCTCCTTGGTCAGCTGCGCAAGGTAGGGGGGTTGGGGGGGGGGGGCTGGTGGGATCTTGGCTCTCTCTCTCTCACACACACACACACACACACAGAGGTGTAAGCAAGGGGTCCCCAAACCCGGAGAGGGGCCTCCGTGGGGAGGGTCGCAGCTGGAGGTTGGGGGGGGGTCTCCCAGAGGGAGGGGAGGGAGCGGGCACTGAAGCTGGGCGGGGCACACACAAACACACCCTTCCCAGCCTCTGCAGCCTCTCTTTGTCTCCTCCCGCCAGGCAATTGAGTCCCACCTGAACCTTTCGCTGGGTGAGGATTTGGGCGAGGCCCTGGCGGACGGGGTCGTCCTTTGCCAGCTGGCGAACCGCCTGTGCCCGCGCTCGGTGCCCTTCATCCACGTGCCCTCGCCGGCTGTGGTAAGGCCTCTCTCGGGAAGCGGGCGGGGAAATGGCGCTTGCTTGGGGACGCCCTGGCTCACTGGGCGCTCCCCGTCTTCCTCCTCTTGCCGCCAGCCGAAGCTGAACGCCGCCAAAAGCCGCAAGAATCTGCAGAACTTCCTGGCCGCCTGCCGCCGGCTCGGCGTCCCCGAGGTGAGCCCGGGCAGGCGGGCCCCGGAGAGGGAGGGGGGGGGGCTTTCCCCCTCCATTGGCATCGGGGCCTGCTCTTCCTCCCCTCCCCCTCCCCTTTTGCCCCTCCTGGCTTCTGTTCCATGTCGTCTTTAACGTCTCTCCGTGCCCTGTGTGTTCTCTCACCTGCCTCAGGTGTCTCTCTGTGGCGGCCCCGAGATTGCCCTCCTCCTCCAAGGCAACCTCCGCGGTTTCCTGGGCCTGCTGGAGGCCCTGCTCCTGCTCCCGCTGCACCCAGGGGCAGGGTCCCCCTTCCCGGGACACCTCGCCGGCTTTGGCGTCTTCTACGTCTGCGTCATGTTGCTGTTGTATTTTGCCTCTTGCCAGCTGTGTGGCTTCTTCTTCTGCTGCTGCTGCTGAAGCGCTCGGACGCTGCCCAAGTCCAGCCAGGAGACACCCCCCCCCCTGCGTTCGGGCCCGGCCGGAGACTCCAGCCCCTCCCTCGCCAGGGCTCTCTTGGCTTTCAGACTGTTTTAAACCAGTTTCGTTCCGTCCGTCACGCAGCCAAGTGGGTTGGGGACACTCAAGACACACACTCCCCGCCGTCCCAGGCCATCCCAGTCTATCTCCGAGGCTGCCGGTTCTCTCATTTGAGCCCTTGCGGTCACCACGCCTGTGCCTTCTCCCCGGAACTTGCCGCCGTGGCCTTCTCTTCCCAAGTGCCTCTGGGGCAGGGGGTGCCCATGGCATGCTCAGCCCACCCACCCCCAGCCCCCACCTGCCCACAAGGAGGCCTCTTGCCTGCTTTTGCCCCGCTGCCATCTCTAGGGTGTAAGAAGGGCCCACCTTGGTTCACTCCCCAGGTGGGCCACTCTCTCTTCTGAGCGTTGGGAGCCTTCGCCGGCTTTGACAAGGAGGTGGGCTCGGGTGGGGGGGGGGGCTCTTTTGCCCTCTGAAAAAGGGGCCCTGGGCAGGTGGGTCAGGTCCTTTTCAAGGGCTGTGGGACCAATGCAGGGAGACCTGGGCGCTAACTTGGCACAGTAGCAGCCATCCCAGGACCCTTCCTCCGTCTGAGGCTGGAGGGTCTTCCCTGGATGAGGGAGGGAGGGAGGATCCCCCCCATCTTCATGTGCCCCCAGCCCCTCGGCCTGCTCCCCCTCCCCCCCTTGGCCTTTGGAGTGTGGAGAAGAAACCAGTTGAGTGGAAATGCCTTAATGGGAGGAACTGGTTCCCCTGACAATAACGCTGCTGCCTTAAATATGTTAAATTATATATATATATATTATACACACACCACAAACACACACACACATGAGATAGACATATGTTTTCATAGATTTTCACGGGTACAGGTATGCAGGTCTTGGTGTGTTTGGGTCTTTTCCCGTGTAAGATTGAGAGTATCTTGGCAGCGTTTCGATGAGGTCCCACTTGCCATCTTCAGGCTGGTGCTTGCAGCTTCGTGTTTGTGCGAGCAAAGCGTGATCGGAGCTGCCATCTCCCGTTATATACTGGTGGGGAGGTTGGCTGTGTTGGCACAGACCCAGGATGTCACAACACTAGAACTCAGGTGGTCGTCACACAGCCCACGACCCCGGTCATTACAACCCAGGCGATCACAGCACAAGACCCCGGATGTCACAACAATAGAACTCAGAAGGTCATCACACAGCCCATGACCCAGGTCATTACAACCAGGCGATTACAGCACAAGAGCCAGGATGTCACAACACTAGAACTCAGGTGGTCATCACACAGCCCACGACCCAGGTCATTACAACCCAGGCGATCACAGCGCAAGACTCAGGATGTCACAACACTAGAACTCAGGTGGTCGTCACACAGCCCACGACCCAGGTCATTACAACCCAGGCGATTACAGCGCAAGACCCAGGATGTCACAACACTAGAACTCAGGTGGTCATCACACAGCCTACGACCCAGGTCATTACAACCCAGGCGATCACAGCGCAAGATCCAGGATGTCACAACACTAGAACTCAGGTGGTCATCACACAGCCCATATATATATATATATATATATATATAGGGAGACGGCTGCTCTGATCTCACTTTTCCTTGCACACAGCACACGCCTGAAGATGGTGAGGGAGACCTGGTTGAAACACCACTGAGAGATGCTCAATCTTACACAGGAGAAAACCCAAACACGCCAAGACCCGCACATATATGTATATATGTATGTACGATTTCGTAGATTTTTCATGGGTCCACCTCCCTGTATGGAGATTTCAGGCTCTTTTAACGGGAGAAACGTGGCCCGGATTTGTGTGTGTGTGTGTTGTGTTTTGAACCACTTGTACCATATTGTAAATATTTGGCCTTTCTATTTATCGTCTTCGGCTTCCAAAGGCTGCAGCCGCTGCTTCCTCCTCCTCCTCTTCCTCGCCACTTTCCCCCCCCCCCCCCTTTCCGCGGGTGTATTTGCCGAAAAAAAAAAAGAGAACTTTATTCCCAAGCAGAACCGCCGCCTCGTCTCGCTTTCTTCCCCGCCGCCGCCGCCGTCGCCCTCCCCGCGCGCTTCGGCCTTAAGGCCTGCTGACCGCCTCCCCCCCCCCCCCCCCCCCGCTTTCCCCAGGCCGAGCTCCGCGGGCTGGACGAGGAGGACTTGGTCGCCGCCGCGCAGGCGCTGTTGCTGCTGCTGCTGCCGCCGGCCGCCGACCGGAAGGCCTAATTGGACGGGGGGCGTGGGGGGCAGGGAGGGAGGGGGGTGGGTGGGAGTAGCGCGGGGCAAGCCGGGAAGGCGCGTCTTCCGGCGCGGTGACGTCATCGGCGTCGGCGGCGTCCAAGATGGCGGACCTGCTGGGCTCCATCCTGAGCGCCATGGAGCCCCCGCCCGGGCTGGACGACCGCGAAGCCCGGCGGGCCAGAGGTGGGTGAGGGAAGGGAAGGGAAGGGAAGGCGGCGGAGGGAAGGCGGCGGAGGGGCCCGGGTTCTCCCCTCCCCGCAGCTGAGCGTGTCTCTCTCTCTCTCTCTCCCCCCCCCCCCCCCCCATCCCCGTCCCCTCTCCCCGCAGAGCAGACCGCGCGGCTGCGGACGCTGCAGGAGCAGGAGAAGCGCCAGAAGGCCGCCTTCCGCAAGAGGGTCCGTCTCTTCTGCCCCCCCCCTCCCCTCCCCTCGGGGGACCCTGCGGGGGAGGGAGAGGGGGCGGCCACACACACACGCCCCCCCCCCCCCCCCAGCCGGCGGGGGTCTCTGACGGCGCTTCCCCTATATCCCCCCCCCCCCCCCCCCCATAGATGGAGCGGGAGGTCTCGGCCTTCCTGCAGGAGAGCGCGGAGCCCCGGCGCCGCTTCCGCCCCATGAGCAAGATCGAGCGCAGCATCCTGTGAGTGGCGGCCCGGGGGGGGGGGGGGAGGGAAAAGGGAGGAGGGGGACACCGGCTGATCTCCCCCCCCCCCCCAATCTTCTTCCCTCCCTCGGCTCTTACATCCTGTGAGGGGGGGGGGCAGGGAGAGGGGATGAGGTTCCCTGGGGTTCTGGGGGGGAGGGGGAGACGTTGGTTGACCCCCCCCCCCTCCTTCCCTCTCTCCCCCCCCCCCATGGCATTAAGTGAATGTGGGGAGGGAGGGAGGGAGGGGGCGAGAGATCTCCTCCCTTCTCCTTCCGTCCCTCCTTCCCCCCCCTCCCCGGTTCTGGCATCCTGTGAGGGGGAGGGGAGGGGAGGGGGTTGATGGGGGGAGGGGGAGACATTGGCTGAGCCCCCCTCCTTTCCCCCTCCCCCCCGACGGCATTAAGTGAGTGGGGGGGAGGGAGGAGGTGACAGACCCCCGTCCTTCCCCTTCACAGCCCTGCTATTAAGTGAGCAGGGGGAGGAAGAGGGAAGGGGGTGCTGGGGGGGAGGGGGAGACATTGGCTGACCCCCCCCCTCCTCTTTCCCTCCCTCCCCCCATGGCATTAAGTGAGTGGGGGGAAGGGGGGGGCGACAGACCCCTGTCCTTCCGTACTTCCCCTTCACGGCCCTGCTGTTAAGTGTGCGGGGGGGGGAGGAAGAGGGGAGGGGGTGCTGGGGGGGAGGGGGAGACATTGGCTGACCCACCCCTCCTTCCCTCCCTCCCCCCCACGGCATCCATCCCTCCTCACCCCCCCCCTCGGACGGCTCTGGCATCCTGTGGGTGGGGGGGAGAAGAAAGGGGAGAGGGTACTAGGGGGATTTGGGGGGGGGAAGCACCAGCTGATCCCCCCCTCTTTCCCTCCCTCTCCCTAACCCCCCCCCCCTCTTCCCAGGCACGACGTGGCGGAGGTGGCCGGCCTGGCGTCCTTCTCTTTCGGCGACGACGAAGACGCCCGCTACGTGATGCTCTTCAAGAAGGCAAGCGACCGCCCGCCCCCGCCCCCCTTGCCCGCCTTCCCCCTCCCCTCCCCGCCTGAGAGATAACCCCTTCCCCTCCCCCTTCCAGGAGTTCTCCCCCTGCGATGAGGAGCTGGAGGCCTACCGCCGCGGGGAGGAGTGGGACCCCCGGCAGGCCGAGGAGAGGCGGAAGATGAAGGTGTGCGGAGGGGCTGGGGGCTTTGGGGGGGAGGTGGGGGGTCTCCGGCGTCCCCCGTTGCTTCTTTCCTCCTCTTCCTCTCCCCCCCCCCCGCCCCCTCCCCGGCAGGAAGCGGCACAGCGGCAGGCGGCAGAGGAGGCTCTACGCGGCCCGGCCGAGGTGACCCCGCCGAGCGACTACAAGGACAAATACAGCCACCTGATCGGCCGGGTGGCGGCCAAAGACGCCGCCCAGGCCATGGAGGCTAACAAGGCCTACGGCTGCGGTGAGCGCGGAGACGGGGAGGGGAGGGGGGGAAGGCAGAGGGGGCAGGGAGAGAGGGGGGGGGTCTGGAAGCCCCTTCCTCACTCCCTCCCTCTCTCCCTCTCACAGTGCCGGTCGCCAATAAGAGGGACACACGCTCCATTGAGGAGGCCATGAACGAGATCCGGGCCAAAAAACGGCTGCGGCAGAGCGAGGAAGAAGCCAAGAGCTCCTAGGAGGGGGGGTGGGTGGCGAGGGACCCTGTTTGGGGGGTGGGGGCTGATCCCATGGGGGGTGGGGGGGGCTCTGCTGTGGACTTCTCCATCCTCCCTTTTTCACATACACCCCCCCCCCCCATGGAAGTTCTAGCTAGTTTTCAAAAAGAGAGCCGGGTTTCCAAGGCTGCTTTGGGCAAGGGGACAAAAGGGGGGGGGGAGGGTGCTCACTGGTGGGGAGGGGGGGGGAAACCTCTGTGTGAATAGGCATCTCACCCACCCCCACCCCCCAAAAACTTGCCTCCTTTTTAAAGCCAATTGAGCTCTGCTTCCCAGCCATTGGAGGAGGAAGAGGAAGGTTCCCTGTCTGGCTTAGTTGTGGGGCTGCAGCCCCCACCCCCAAATCTTCCCCCCCCCCCCCCACTCAACCTGCAACGTGGTCTTGGGGCTGCCCATGCAAGCCCTGGAGCTGAGCTGCCTTCCTCTTCTCCTCTCCTTGCTTTAAGTCCCCTCCCCACTTCTCCCTCCCCTCCGTCGGCCAAGCCCGCCCCCCCCCCGTTGTTTGCACAGCTGAGGCCCCCCCCCTCCCCAAAAAGAGTGGCCCCTTGGCTTCCTTGGGTGGGGGGGCAGACTGGACCGACCTCCTGGGCTCTGCCCGGACCCCTTTGGGCGGCTTCACTTAAGCGTGTCGGTGTGCCATGTGTGTGTGTGTATATATATATAAAACGTTGGATTTTTATTCTTCTCCTCCCCCCCTTTTTTTTTTCAGGGGGGGGTGTGTGTTTTGGGAGCCCCAAAGATGAAGGGGAGGGGGCCCAGGCTGGTTGCAACACCTGGGCGGAGGGGGGGGGGCATCGTGTACCCCAACCCATTAAACTCTTCCTGTCGAGTGCTACTCTCGCGTCGCCTCCAATTCTTTATACTTTCCTTTGCTCCAATTCTGGCTGGCTGGGTGGGGGGGAGGGTCCCACATTGGACCTTGGGATGAGCAGGGAGCCTGGCCTCCTCCCCCCTCCTCAAATTAGCCAGTGGGGGCTGTGCAGCATGAGGTGGGCTCCAGCCAAGGGTGGGATTCCCTCCCCCCCCACCCCAATTTTTTCTTTTTACTACCGGTTCTGTGGACGTGGCTTGGTGGGCCTGGCAGGAGAAGGAGACTGTGAAATGTCCGGTCAGAGGCGGGGATTGGCTGGTTTCTCCAAACTACTCCAAATTGCCACTACCGGTTCTCTAGAACTGATCAGAACCCTCGGGGTTTGCTCTGGGCCATGGGCAGGAGCCGGGCTTTGGGTCGGATTCTGCTGCCCTGCTATCTGCCCGCGGTGGGGATTATGGGTGTGGGGGCTTAAGGCAGGTCTTAAGAGGCCTGGCAAGGAAGTGGGAGCACAGCAGGCACAGGAGGGCAAGGATGGGGGGGGGAAGCCAGTCAGCCTTTCTCAAGAACGACACGCACAAATGCAAAATGAGTTGGCACAGCCGCCTTTTTATTCAGCCCCCTCCTCCCCCCCCAGGATGAAATTGGGAGGGGGGATTTCACAGATGATCTATAAAGGGGTTAAGAGACAAAAGAGACCGGGGCCTCCCATGGACGGGGTCCATTTCAGCAGGCAGAGAGGAGAGGGTCCACCACCACCATCTCGCTCTCGGCGATCTGCAGCAGTTCTCAGTTGGTCAGAGGGTGCCGGAATTTACGGCCGGCAAAGTGCGCTTTGTCAGCCAGCTCTTCCTCGATCCTGCGGAAAGGGAGATTTAAGTCAGCAGCGGAGAGACACCCCTCCCCAAAAAAAACCAAAAAAAAAAGGATGAGGTGGCATATGGGGAAGCGGGTGAGGATGTGTTCTCCTCACCTCATCCGCTGGGCCCTCAAAAAAAAAAGGATGGAGTGGCATACGGGGGAGGGGGTGAGGATGTGCTCTCACCTCATCCGCTGGGCCCTCAAAAAGGATGGGGTGGCATGTGGGCAGAGGGGGTAAGGATGTGGTCTCCTCACCTCATCCGCTGGGCCCTCAAAAAACAAAGGTTGGGGAGGCATATCGGCAGAGGGGGGAGGATGTGTTCTCCTCACCTCATCCGCTGGGCCCTCAAAAAAAAGATGGAATGGCATATCGGCAGAGCGGGAGAGGATGTGTTCTCCTGACCTCATCCGCTGGGCCCTCAAAAAAAAAATAATGGCATATCGGCAGAGGGGGTGAGGATGTGCTCTCCTCACGTCATCCGCTGGGCCCTCAAAAAAAAAATATGGAATGGCATATCGGCGGAGAGGGGGAGGATGTGCTCTCCTCACCTCATCCGCTGAGCCCTCAAAAAAAAAAGAGAATGGCATATCGGCAGAGGGGGGGAGGATGTGCTCTCCTCACCTCATCCACTGGGCCCTCAAAAAAAAAAAAAGATGGAATGGCATATCGGCAGAGGGGGGGAGGATGTGCTCTCCTCACCTCATTCGCTGGGCCCTCGAAAAAAAAAAGGTTGGGGTGGCATATGGACAGAGGGGGGGAGGATCTGCTCTCCTCACCTCATCAGCTGGTTATACTTGGCCAGGCGCTCCGAGCGACACGGGGCTCCGGTTTTGATCTACGGAGGAAAGGAGGGAGGGTTTGAGGAGGAGGGTTGAGTAGGGGGCTTGGAAGGATGGAGAGGAGGGGAAGAGGGACTCCGGACGGCCGGACACTCACCTGCCCGGTGCACAGTCCCACCACCAGGTCGGCGATGAAGGTGTCCTCGGTCTCGCCCGAGCGGTGGCTGACCATCACCCCCCAGCCGTTGCTCTGGGCCAGCTTGCAACTGGAAGAGAAGGGAGAGTGGGGGGGGGGGCATCTGAGCACCTGGGAGAGACCACCCCCCACTCCCCCGCCCCCTCACCCAGGAAGCCCCGCCCGAGGGACTCACGCCTGGATGGACTCAGTGACGGAGCCGATCTGGTTGACCTTCAGCAAGAGGCAATTGCAAGCCTTCTGCTCTACCGCCTGCTGGATGCGCTTGGGGTTGGTCACCGTCAGGTCGTCGCCCACGATCTGGATCTGGACCTGGGTCAGGAACTTCTTCCAGGTCTCCCAGTCGTCCTGGTCGAAGGGGTCTTCGATGGAGACCACTGCCGGGGGGGGGGGGGGGGGGAGAGCAGGCAGGGAGTCACAAACCCCCCCCTTTTCCCTCTGCCTTACGAGGGACCAACCCCCTCCCTTCTGCCCTTCCCTCCTCCTTTTCCTCCTCACCCGGGTAGTTCTTGATGAAGCTCTGGTAAAGCTCCCCCAGCTTCTCCCCGGAGATGTAGCGTTTGGGGTCGTCGGGCGACTTGAAGTCCAGGTCGTATTGGCCCTTGCGGAAGAACTCGGAAGCGGCCACATCCATGCCGATCACGATCTTATCCGGGTAGCCGGCCTTCTCAATGGCGCTCTTGAGCAACTCCAGAGCTGTTGGGGGAGAAGGGGGGAGAGGAAGGGGCTCAGTAAAAGGAGCCCCTCCCACTAGGGTCAAATGGGGTGTGTGGGGGGAGGGGTCTGGATTGCAGGACACACACACACACACCTCCCTGGCCTGCCTGTACCACTGGGGGGCGGGGGGGAAACAACTGCCGCCTTTCAGCGGATGGCCGAATTCTGAGACACGAGTAAGCAGCAGGATGAGGGGACTGGAGGCTCCAACCTATGATGAACGGTTGCAGGAACTGGGCCTGGCTGGAAGGACCAGGGGAGGCAGGAAAGCAGCCTTCCAATATTTGAGGGCAGAGCGGGTTGGACTAGATGACCTCCTAGGTCCCTTCTGACTCTGTTCATCTGACTTTCCTCTGATTTTAAGGAACAAAAGGACCAGTGAAGATAAGAGAGCCGCCTTCCAATATTTGAGGGCAGAGGGGGTTGGACTAGATGACCTCCCAGGTCCCTTCCGACTCTGTTCATCTGACTTTCATCTGATTTTGAGCAAAAGGACCAGGGGAGGCAGGAAAGCAGCCTTCCAATATTTGAGGGCAGAGCGGGTTGGACTAGATGACCTCCTAGGTCCCTTCTGACTCTGTTCATCTGACTTTCCTCTGATTTTAAGGAACAAAAGGACCAGGGGAGACAGGAGAGCCGCCTTCCAATATTTGAGGGCAGAGGGGGTTGGACTAGATGACCTCCCAGGTCCCTTCCGACTCTGTTCATCTGACTTTCATCTGATTTTAAGGAACAAAAGGACCAGGGGAGGCAGGAGAGCAGCCTTCCAATATCTGGGCAGAGGGGGGGTTGGACTAGATGACCTCCAAGGTCCCTTCCGACTCTGTTCATCTGACTTTCATCTGATTTTGAGCAAAAGGACCAGGGGAGGCAGGAAAGCAGCCTTCCAATATTTGAGGGCAGAGCGGGTTGGACTAGATGACCTCCAAGGTCCCTTCCGACTCTGTTTATCTGACTTTCATCTGATTTTGAGCAAAAGGACCAGGGGAGGCAGGAGAGCAGCCTTCCAATATCTGGGCAGAGGGGGGGGTTGGACTAGATGACCTCCAAGGTCCCTTCCGACTCTGTTTATCTGACTTTCATCTGATTTTAAGGAGTAAAAGGACCAGGGGAGGCAGGAGAGCAGCCTTCCAATATCTGGGCAGAGGGGGGGTTGGACTAGGTGACCTCCAAGGTCCCTTCCGACTCTGTTCATCTGACTTTCATCTGATTTTAAGGAGCAACAGGACCAGGGAAGGCAGGAGAGCAGCCTTCCAATATTTGAGGGCAGAGGGGGTTGGACTAGATGACCTCCCAGGTCCCTTCCGATTCTGTTTATCTGACTTTCATCTGATTTTAAGGAGCAAAAGGACCAGGGGAGACAGGAGAGCAGCCTTCCATTATTTAAGGGCAGAGCGGGTTGGACTAGATGACCTCCAAGGCCCCTTCTGACTCTGTTCATCTGACTTTCATCTGATTTTAAGGAGCAACAGGACCAGGGGAGGCAGGAGAGCCGCCTTCCAATATTTGAGGAGGGGGGGGGTTGGACTAAATGACCTCCAAGGTCCCTTCCGACTCTGTTCATCTGACTTTCATCTGATTTTAAGGAACAAAAGGACCAGGGGAGACAGGAGAGCAGCCTTCCATTATTTAAGGGCAGAGGGGGGTTGGGCTGATATTATCTGTAATGTCAGTTGCTGCTCCCTTGCAGGCGTTTCTTTAACCCAACCCAGGCCGCCTTTAATCAGGGCAACTGATGACGTTCCCTAGCTTGGCCGTGAAACGTCTGCGAGGGGGAAAAAAACACACACACGCCCCCGAGCCGCCAATCCTTCCGAGAGGCTTTGAACAGGCGCGTGAAAACCCCGTTTGCACGCGGCAAAGGAAGGCGTGCAAACAGGAAGGATTTGCACCACGAGGAGCCAAGCAGGGACGGAGAGCGAGGAGCCGCTCGGGGTGCCGGCAGAGGGTTTTTGGGGTGGCCCCAAGGGTGGGGGGGGTGGGGGGGAAGAAGGGAGGAGGGGGGCAGGAAGAAGCCAAAGGGGTGGGGTGGGGGGTTGCTGGGTGAGACCATGACCTGCTCTTGTGGGGGGGGGGGAGGTTTAAAACCCCCGTAAATTCACGAGGGACGCTGGTCTCTGCTTGGCTGTGTAGCTGCGTGTTGTTGGTTGCGTGTTTTCCGTCCTTTTGTAAAATAGGTTTTTATTCCAGAAAATAAATATTTTAAAAAGAGAATCCCCTCTTCCCATTTTACAGGGTTTTCATAACAGTCTCTATTAGTGTGCACTGAAATCCTTTACCACCAAACTATCTTCAATCTAATGCCTAATTTCTTATTTACCTATGTTATTAACACGTCGTGCTACCTTGTCCTTCTACGTTACTACACTACTACACCTAGGCGTAAGCGCACTCAATTGCCTACCGTCCCTGTCCTATTGTTTCTTCTTGTATGTATCCAGGTGTTCATAACTATGTTTTTTACTTACATCTGTTATCTTGTAAGCAATTGATCAGTTGACAAATAATAGAAATAAATATATATATATTCTTTTTTATTTTTATTTTTCTTATATGTATCCCATGTATTCATAACTTACACCTATTATCTTGTAAGCAATTGACAAATTGACAAAGAAATATCTAAATATATTCTTCTTTATTTTTATATTTTATTTTTCTTATATCCATCCATCTATTCATAACTATGTTTTTACTACACCTATTACCTTATAAGCAATTGACAAATTGACAAATAAATAAAAATAAATGTATAAATATTTTTTTTCTTATATGTATCCATGTATTCATAACTATGTTTTTTACTTACATCTATTAATCTTGTAAGCAATTGACAAATTGACAAATAATAATATTTTTTTTATTTTTGTCAACTGCTTACAAGATAACAGATATCAGTATAAACATAGTTATGAATACATGGATACATATAAGAAAAATAAAATATAAAGAAGCCATAGGACAGGGACGGTGGGCACGTTGGTGCGCTTATGCACGCCCCTTACAAACCTCTTAGGAAAGGGGGGAGGAAGTCCATAGTAGACAGTCTAAGGTTAAGGTTTGGGGGGTTTGGGGAAGGAACTATACATAACTATCCATGTCTCCTGTGTGTTTTCTGAACAAGGCTCCCCCCTCCTTCATGACGTGGGAAGCTAAAGCCGGTTGCAAAAGGGGCTCCTTAAGGAGGAGAGGGAAAAGCCCCCCCCCTCCTTCCCCCCCCCCCCAAGGAATGTGGACTCCATCCAAAGTATGAATGTCAGGGGAGAAATACTTGGGAGGGGATTTGATCCCTGCCTGAAGATTGAATTGCATGGGGGGGTGGGGGGTGTGTGTGAACAGGCTGGGAGGAAAAGGGGAGGAGGAAGGGGGGGGGCGAGAGGATCCTGGGTGGAGGGGGGGCGGGTTGCCAAGGAGGCCCCCAGAAAAAAGTGGGGGGCAGATGTGGAGGACCCAGGGATCGTATGACGCAAGCGCAGAGCAACAGGGGATCCTTTCATGTGTGTGTGTATGTATATATATGTGTGTGTATGTATGTGTGTGTATGTATATATGTGTGTGTATATATGTGTGTGTGTATATATATATGTGTGTGTATGTGTATTTTTATTTGAAAGATCCTTGATCTATTCTTTCTATCTATCTATCTATCTATCTATCTATCTATCTAATCTATCTATCTAATCTATCATCTATCTATCTATCTATCTATCTATCTATCTATCTATGCATCTATCTATCTATGCATCTATCTATCTATCTATCTATCTATCTATCTATCTATCTATCTATCTATCTATCTATCTATCTATCTATCTATCTATCTCTTTATAGCTATCTATCATCTATCATATCTATCTATTTATTCTACCTCTCTTTCTCTTTCTCTCTATTCCAGGGATTTTCAAACTTGACCGTTTTAAGACTGGTGGACTTCAACTCCCAGAATTCCTCCATCTCCCATCAGGTTAGCTCAGGGATTCTGGGAGTTGGAAGTCCACCAGTCTTAAAGCTGTCAAGTTTGAAAGACCCTTGATCTATTCTATCTATCTATCTATCTATCTATCTATCTATCTATCTATCTATCTATCTATCTATCATCTTTCATATCTTTCATATCTATCAGATCTATCTGTCTATCTATAGATATGATAGATATGATAAATTGAGATATGATATATCTATCAATTTATCATATCTATCATATCTATCAAATCTATCATCTATCATATCTATCATATCTTTGAATCTATCATATATATATTGTATCTATCTATCATCTATCTCTATATGTATCTATCATCTATCATATCTATCACATCTATCTATCAATATATATATATATATATATATATATATATATATATATATATATATATATATATATATATATCATCTATCTATCATCTATCATATCTATCTATATATATCTATCTATCATCTATCTATCTATCATATCTATCTATCTAATCTACCTCTCTTTCTCTATCTATCTGTTCCAAGGGTTTTCAACCTTGACCATTTTAAGACTGGTAGACTTCAACTCCCAGAATTCCTCCTCCCGTCAGGTTAGCTCAGGGATTCTGGGAATTGAAGTCCACCAAGTCTTAAACTTGCCAAGTTTGAAAGACCCTTGCCCAAAAAGAACCCCCCCGGGGGGGGGGGGAGAACAGGCTTCCTCCTCTTCCCGGGCAAAGCCTTCCCTAAATCCCTCTGCTTAATTCAGAGATGGCGCGTGTAACCATGGCAACTTAAAAGGCCGGAGGACCTTCCAACTCCCAGAATTCCAGAGCCAGCTTTGCTATGTGGGGCATTCTGGGAATTGGAAGCCCTCCGGTCTTAAAACAGTGACACTCTCCTGGTTTGGACAGTCCTGAAGACTTTTTCTAAGGGAACGTGGCTTATTTGAGTAAATAATAATAATAATAATAATAACAACAATAATTATTATTATTATTAATCTTTAGTGAGATTCACAGCCTTTGGGGCTGGTTCATAGCTCAACAGCTAGAGTCCTAATTTTATTATTATTATTATTATTATTATTATTATTATTATTATTATTATTATTATTATCATTAATTATCATCATCATCATCATTATTATTATCATTATTGTTATCATATTTATTATTATCATTAATTATCATCATCATTATTAATTATTATAATCATATTTATTATTATCATTATCATCATTATTATCATTTCATTATCATTATCATCATCATTATTAATTATTATTAGCATTATCATATTTATTATCATCATCATCATCAATTATTATTTATTATTATTTATCATTATCATTATTATTATTATCATCATTATCATTATATTTATTATATTTATCATTATCATCATTATCATTAATTATCATTATCATCATCATTATTAATTATTATTATCATTATATTTATTATTATCATTATCATCATTATTATCATTATCATCATCAATTATTATTATTTATTATTATTTATCATTATTATTATTATTATTATCATTATATTTATTATCATTATCATCATCATCATTATCATCATCATTATTAATTATTATTATTTATTATATTTATCATTATCATCATTATCATTAATTATCATTATCATTATATTTATTATTATCATTATCATCATTATTATCATTTCATTATCATCATCATCATCAATTATTATTTATTATTATTTATCATTATTATTATCATTATATTTATTATTATCATCATCATTATCATCATCATTATTAATTATTATAATCATATTTATTATTATCATTATCATCATTATTATCATTTCATTATCATTATCATCATCATTATTAATTATTATTAGCATTATCATATTTATTATCATCATCATCAATTATTATTATTTATTATTATTTATCATTATTATTATTATTATTATCATCATTATTGTTATCATATTTATTATCATCATCATCATCATCATCATCATCATCATCAATTATTATTATTTATTATTATTTATCATTATTATTATTATCATTATATTTATTATCATTATCCTCATCATCATTATCATCATCCTTATTAATTATTATTATCATCAATTATTTATTATTATTATTATTAATTATTATTATTTTGGTAATATTACAAAACCTGACTTGCTTTTCGGGGCCTTGTGAAAGTCAGGGGTGAAAAGAGAATAGACTCGAATGGAAGACTTCATTGGCCAAGTGTGATGGGGTCTAAGTGCCCCCTTGGGTGGAAGGGCAGGAGAGAGGCAGGGGGCTGGCAAAAAAACCCCCCTTTAACCTCCCCACCCCACCGAAGCCTGCATCCCCGCCCAGCTGAGACTCTGGTTACAGCCACGCAAAGGCCAGGCCGAGCGGGGTGTGTGTGTGTATGTGTGTTTGTGTGTAACACAATCTTTGTGGCAGCAGCGAGACGTAGGAGGGGGGGGGCACGCGCCTGCCTTCCCATCCCGAGCCCCCCTCACCTTCATTATTCTCCAGGATGTTGGGGGCGAAGCCGCCCTCGTCGCCCACGTTGGTGGCGTCCTTCCCGTACTTGCTCTTGATGACGGCCTTCAGGTTGTGATAGACCTCCGCCCCGATACGCATGGCCTCCTTGAAGCTGCTGGCGCCCACCGGCAGGATCATGAACTCCTGCATGGCCAGCTTGTTCCCGGCGTGGGAGCCCCCGTTGATCACGTTGAAGGCCTGGTTTCAAGGTGGGAGGGGGGGGGCGGGCAAGGAAGCGGTGACTCCTCTGGGGCTCGGCTGCCTCCCCTCCCCTCCCAGGGAGACCCCCCCCGAGAAGCTTGCAAGACCCCCCGGGAGCTGAGGCTGCCCCCCCCCCGTTTTTGCCACCACCACCCTGCTCCCCCCTTCCCCCACCCCGCCCCCCTGGTCTGGCCCACTTACCGGCACCGGCAGGATGAGTTCCTTGTTACCAGCCAAATCCGCGATGTGGCGGTAGAGGGGGACCCCCTTTTCGGCTGCCCCAGCCTTGCACACGGCCAGGGAGACCCCCAGGATGGCGTTGGCCCCAAACTTGGCTGCAAAGGCAAAAGGGGTCAGAGGTGAGGAGGATTCCCTTGTGGGGGGGGGGGGCGTTTATGCACACACACACACAGAGAGACTTACATTTGTTCTCCGTTCCATCCAAGTCGATCATGACCCGGTCGATCTTTTCCTGCTCAACAACGCTGATTTTCTGCCAAGGGAAGCAACAACAACAAAATTAAAAAACACGGATTTTTTGATACCCAAAATGCAGAGCCACAAATCAAATCAAATCAAATCAAGAAAAGAGGCAAAGTTCCCTATTTGGTCCTTAAAATTTAGCCCCCTCCCTCCCCCCCCCCAAAAAAGGCCTCATTTTGGGAAGAGAAACGGGGACAGAAGGCGAGGGCAGCTTGTCTCTGTTCTTTTATGTGCACCGAGAGCATTTGCACCAAAGACAGATTCCTTGGGTGTCCAACCACCCTTGGCCAATAAAAAGAATTCTACTTCTATTTCTACTTTCTATTCTATTCTCTATTCTTATTCTACTCTACTCTATTCTATTCTGATTCCATTCCATTCCTATTCTGTTCTGAGTTGTATTCTGAATTCTATTCTATTCTGAATTCTGTTCTATATTCTATTCTATATTCTATTCTGAATTCTATTCTATATTCTATTCTATATTCTATTCTGAATTCTATTCTATATTCTATTCTATATTCTATTCTGAATTCTATTCTATATTCTATTCTATTCTATTCTGAATTCTGTTCTATATTCTATTCTATTCTGAATTCTGTTCTATATTCTATTCTGAATTCTATTCTATTCTGAATTCTGTTCTATATTCTATTCTGGATTCTATTCTATATTCTATTCTGGATTCTATTCTATATTCTATTCTGGATTCTATTCTATGTTCTATTCTGGATTCTGTTCTGAATTCTATTCTATTCTGTTCTGAATTCTATTCTGTTCTGAATTCTATTCTGAATTCTATTCTATTCTGAATTCTGTTCTATATTCTGTTCTATATTCTATTCTATATTCTATTCTGGATTCTATTATATTCTATATTCTATTCTGAATTCTATTGTATGTTCTATTCTGAATTCTGTTCTATATTCTATTCTATTCTGAATTCTGTTCTATATTCTATTCTGGATTCTATTCTATGTTCTATTCTGAATTCTATTCTATTCTATATTCTCTTCTGAATTCTATTCTATGTTCTATTCTGAATTCTATTGTATGTTCTATTCTGAATTCTGTTCTATATTCTATTCTACTCTGAATTCTGTTCTATATTCTATTCTGGATTCTATTCTATTCTATGTTCTATTCTGAATTCTATTCTATTCTATATTCTCTTCTGAATTCTATTCTATGTTCTATTCTGAATTCTATTGTATGTTCTATTCTGAATTCTGTTCTATATTCTATTCTGAATTCTATTCTATGTTCTATTCTGAATTCTATTCTATGTTCTATTCTGAATTCTATTCTGTTCTGAATTCTATTCTGAATTCTATTCTATTCTGAATTCTGTTCTATATTCTATTCTATATTCTATTCTGGATTCTATTATATTCTATATTCTATTCTGAATTCTATTGTATGTTCTGTTCTGAATTCTGTTCTATATTCTATTCTATTCTGAATTCTGTTCTATATTCTATTCTGGATTCTATTCTATTCTATGTTCTATTCTGAATTCTATTCTATGTTCTATTCTGAATTCTATTCTATTCTATGGGCACTGAGAGCATTTGCACCGAAGGCAAATTCCTTGGGTGTCCAACCCCACTTGGGCAATCAAAGAATTCTATTTCTATTTCTATTCCTAACCTCACCCCCTCCACCGACCTGAAAGACTCTCACCTGGAAAACACAAGAACCCATTTGAAAGCCTTTTGCTCCAGGAGGAAGGGGGGGGGAGCTCACATCCTACCCACCCCCCACCCCAAACAACAAGGGGGGGGGGAGTTTCTCCTCCTTTAGAAGAACCAGGGAGTCGTGGGAAAGCACCTGAGTAGGTGAGGAGTGGGAAGCCACCAGCAGTCAGGCCTTGGAGGGAGGGAGGGAGGGAGGGATGCAGCAGAGTCTTTGGGGGGGGGCCCACCTCAGGAAACCAGGAAACCCCCCCCCCCTCAGTCAACACCAACAAGGTTCCTCCCCCCCCACCCCACCAGACTTACTTTCTCAATCAGGGCTGGGGCGATGGTCTTGTTGATGTGTTCCACGGCCTTCAACACCCCTGGGGGGGAGATGCAACCAGCATTAAGGGGGGGGGGGGTGTCAGCAGGACAGAGTTCATAACCCCCCCCCCCCATCCCTGGTCAGGAGCACGCAGGAGAGGCCAAAGGCCTCCTGGGGGCAGCAGCAGGAGGAGGAGGGCAAAGACTTTCCTGCCAGGGAGTGGGGGGGGGGTCTTGCAGTCCCACAACCCCCCCCCTTCCCCCCTTCCATTCTCCCTTCTGCCTCCCCTGATAAGGGCGGCTTCCACCTATCAGAGCCGCCAGCTCTGCTCTCCCTTCCTCCTGCTTTTCCCAAGGGTGGAGGGAGGGGGGGGGGAGTCAAGCCCCCTTCCCCTTTGCCCCCCCCCCCCCCGCCCCCCGCCATCTTACCTTTGCCCAGATACCTGGCTTTGTCTCCATCCCGCAGCTCCAAAGCTTCGTAAATGCCCGTAGACGCTCCGCTGGGCACTGCAGCCCGGAAGCGACCTGCCAGAGAGAGAGATGTTTTTTTTTTTGGGGGGGGGGGGTTCAGCAGGGCCCCACCTCTTGCAAGGGAGGGCACCCCCTTCCCGCCCTCCCCCCCCCCCGCACCTCCGTCTTCCGCCCTTCCAGGTACCTTTGCCGGTGTGCAGGTCGACTTCCACCGTCGGGTTTCCCCGGGAGTCGAGGATTTCGCGGGCGTGGATCTTCTGGATCGACATTCTGTGTGGGGGAGGGAGGGCTCGTGTGAGTGGCGGGTCGGTGCCCTCCGGCTTTGGCACCCGCTGCCCACCTCCCTTCTGTGTGGAGCCGGCTGGTGTGTGTCCCCCCCACCCCCCCGTGGGCTGAGTGGGCCGGAGGTGGAAGGAAGGGCACAGCCGCTGCTGCTGCCAAGGTTAAAAATAGCCCCCCCCCCACCCCCGGTCCCTCCGCAAGGCCTCTCCCTTGCTTCTCCTGCCCAGCTCCGAGGGGCGCCCAGCTGGAGGATCTCTGTGGTGTCCCAAACAGAGGGGGGGGGGGGAGGAGAGGTGGAAGGCCTGCTGCAGGAGAGGCTAGGAGGAGACAGGTGCGATGAGGAGGAGGAGGAGGGGGGGGGACTTTCTCTGGGGGGTGTCTGCGCAGCCCCCTCCTCCTTCTGGGGCTCCTCTCCCAGTGCAGGCGACGTCCGATCTCCCCCTCCCGCTGGAGAGACAACCCCCCCCCCCTCCAGGACAGACGGGGGCTGCTGGCTGCAGACCTGACAAACCCCCCCCCCCCGCAGATCTTCTGTGCCCCCCCACCCTGTCTCCCCCCTTCCTCCCCGGTCCAGGGCTCACTTGCTGGGGAATCGGGGGCTGGCTGTACCGGAGCTGCTGGCAAGGTTGCCGAAGACGGCCGGCAGTCTTTATGGGCTCCGCCGGGCCCGCCCCCCACCTCACCCCGGGCCGCGGTTCTTTAGGGACCGTCGGCAAAGGCAGAGCGAGGCGAGGCGAGGCTCCCCACCCACCCGCGCTCCAGGGCGGAGCAGCCCCGCCTGCCCGCCCAGCATCCCTACACGGGAAGGTTGGGTGGAGGGGGGGGGGGGCTCAGCCCCCCTCGGCCGCCCCCCCCCCCTCCCCTCTGCCACTTCGCGCCGCTCCCTGGGCGTCCGGCCAGCGTCTTGCCCTAAATTTAGCCCCGCGAAAGGTCGAGCGGCTGTCCACCCCCCCTCCCCCCCCCCCGGCTCTCCAAGCAGCCGCGGAAAGGACAGGCGGCAACTTGAGGAGCCGCCGCCTCTCAGCTTTCAGGCCGGAATGCATGGGGAGGGGTGGGGGGGGGGAGGCAGCTGGGAGGAAGGGGTGGAGGGAAAGAGAGGCGGGGTGGGGGTGGGGGTGGGATGGGGGCTGCCCCGGGTGCATTCCCGCCTGTCTGGGACCAAGAGGAAGGCGGAGGGGACAGGCTGAGGGTACAACAATGCGTGCGTATGTGTGTGTGTGGAGGAGGGAAGGTGGCATTGGCTGCGGAGGGAGGGAGGGGGGGGGGTTGGATTTCCAAGGCCGGCTGGAAGGGGCTGCTGCTGTTGGGGGGGGGGGGGGGGGGAGGCGCGGGAGGCGGCATTTTGGGCGGCTTCTGGACGGCGGGGGTGTGCGTGTGTGCGCGCGCGTGCAAATTTGCAATGTTTGCAAAGTTTGCTTTGCAAATCGGATCTCCGCTCTTCCTCTTAATCGCTGCTCGGCCCCGCCCGAGAGCGTTGCCCTGTTGAGTAGCTGCCCCCGCTTGGTCTTTATTTATTTTATTTTATTTTATTGTATTTGTCAATCGCTTCCAAGATAACAAAACAGGTAGAAGTAAAAACACAGTTAACGAATACGCGGGTACATATTAAGAAAAATTTTAAAAAACCAACAAGAGGACAGGGACAAGGAGGGCGGGGGTGGGGGGTGGGGGGTGGGCTTTGATGCCTGCCCGTCAAAGCCAGCCCGCAAAGTCTCTCCTTTCTCCCTTCTGCTCAGATCTGGGGGGGGGGGGGGGGGAGTGGGGGAATCCAGTCTCTTCTATAGGATCAGCACCAATTGGGTGCCTGCGTCTGTTGCACACACGAGAAGTAGAGGCCGAAGCGTGCAAAGTCAAAAGAGGCAGGACAGTTCCGTGGCGGGAAGTCTCTGCTCCCGAGTTACAACGTCCTTTTTTTTTTTTGTAAACGTTGCATTTAAAATATATATATAAAAAGACAACGAAACCAATAGCTTTCTGTCGGTATGGTCTCTGGTGATGAGCCGAAAGACAGAAAAGAAAGCAGTATGCTTTCTCCCTTAATTGGGGCTTAACAGGGTGTTGTAATACAAAGTATCTATCTATCTATCTATCTATCTATCTATCTATCTATCTATCTTATCTATATCCCTATCTATCTATCTATCTATCTATCTATCTATCTATCTATCTATCTATCTATCTATCTATCTATCTATATATCTATATATCTATCTTATCTATATCCCTATCTATCTATCTATCTATCTATCTATCTATCTATCTATCTATCTATCTATCTATCTATCTATCTATCTATCTATCTATCTATCTATCTCGTGAAGAAAGAGTTTGGGGCTTTTTAAGACTGAGCTGATTTAAATTAAAAAAAAAATGAGTTAAATCAATGTCATTCTGATAAACCAGTTTATTTATCTGATTGTATTTCTCTTATTTATTTACCTTATTTATTTATTTTATTTATTATTTTATTATTTAAATTTATATACCGCCCCCCCCCCCACCTCCCAAAGGGACTCGGGGCGGTGAACAGCCAGAATAAAAATACACATTATAAAACACATATACAATATTTAAAAATTAAAAAGAATTAAATATAATTTATCTGATAACCCAGCAGGCAACCAAGTTGTGGCTCCTGAAATTTGGAGGGGGGGGGCGGTTTGCAGAGCTAAGGTGTGTGGGAGGGGGTGGGCCTGGCCAAGACGGGTGGAGTGTGGGGGGGGGATGGTGAGTCTCCCCTCCCCCAGCCCTGCGGTTCAAGAAAGCCTCATCTGGCCATCTCAGCATCAGTCGGGAGGGGTCCCATCCCCCACCCCCCACCCTGGGCCCGCCTCATTCAGGCATTACCCAAAAAGTCGCGGAGCCTCCGAGTTCTGGAAAAGAGCCAGAAGGAGACGCTGCCCAGCCCTCCAGGGAGGAGCAAAGTCTCCCCCACCTCCCCCCCCCCCCCGGGAGCCCCTCCCCATCCTTCCTGGCACCGGCATCAACCACCAGGGGGCAGCCACTGCCAAGCCCCCTGCCCAGCCGTTCAGCCCCCACGTGGAGCCATGTGGCCTGTGCCCACGGCCTCTCTCTCTCTCGCCTGGCATCGCCTGCCTGGGTCAAACCTTCCCCCTCCCTGCCCCGCGGGTGCTTCTAGGTTACAAGTTTTGGGGGGCATTTCACCCACCCCCACCCCGTGTGTGTGTGTGTGTGAGAGAGAGAGAGAGAGAGAATGAGAGAGAGATAAAAGAGGAAGAGAGAATGAGAGAGGAAGAGAGAGAGGAAGAGATGAAGAGAGAATTGAGAGAGAGAGAGAGAGAGGAGAGGAGCGGAATAGAAGAGAGAGAAAGGAAGAGAGAGAATGGAGAGAAAGAGAATGAGAGGAAGAGAGAATGAGAGAGGAAGAGAGAGAGGAAGAGAGAAAGGATGAGAGAGAGAGAGAATGAGAAGGAAGAGAGAAGAAAGAGAATGAGAGAGAGAGGGGAAGATAATGAGAGAGGAAGAGAGAAAGAGAGAATTGAGAGACTGAGGAAGAGAGAACGAGAGAGGAAGAGAGAGAAAGAGAGAATGAGAGAGAGAGGAAGAGAGAACGAGAGGAAGAGAGAGAAAAAGAGAGAATTGAGAGAGTGGAAGAGAGAAAGAGATGAAGAGAGAATTGAGAGAGGAAGAGAATGAGGGAGAGAGAGAATGAGAGAAAGAGGGAGAGAGAATGAGAGAGAGAGAGAGAGAGGAAGAGAAAGAGAGAGAAAGAGAGAATGAGAGAGAGGAAGAGGGAATGAGAGGGAAAAAGAGAGAATGAGAAGAGGAAGAGAAGAGAGAAAGAGAAAGAGACAGAAAGAGAGAAGAGAGAGAAAGAGAAAGAATGAGAGAGAGGAGAGAGAGAAGAATTGAGGAGAGGAGAGAAAGAATAAAAAAAAATGAGAGAAGAGAGAAAGAGAGAAGAGAGAGAGAGAGAGAGAAGAGAATGAGAGAGAGAGAAAGAAGAGAGAAGAGAGAGAGAGAGAGAATGAGAGAGAAGAGAGAAAGAAGAATGATGAGAGAGAGAGGAATGAGAGAATTGAGAGAGAGAGAGAGAGAGAGGAGAATGAGAGAGGAGAGGAAGAGAGAGGAAGATGAGAGAGAGAGAGAAGAGATGAGAATGAGAGGGAAGAGAGAGAGAAGAGAGAGGAGAGAGAAATGATGAGAGAGAGAGAAAGAGAGAAAGAGAAGAGAATGAGAGAGAGAAAGAGAGAGAACAGAGAGAGATGAGAGAGAGAGAGAAAGAGAGAGAAGAGAAGAGAGAATGAGAGAGAGAGAAGAGAGAGATGAGAGGAGGAGAAGAGAATGAGGAATGAGAGAGAGAATGAGAGAGAAAAGGAGAGGGAGAGAGAGAAGATAGAAAGATGAGATGAGAGAAAGAGAGAGAAAGAGGAGAGGATAGAGAGGAGAGAGAGAGGAAGAGAGAAAGAGAATGAGAGAGAAGAAGAGAAGAGAGAGAGAGAGAGAGAGGAGGAAGAGAAGAGAGGAGAGAGAGGAGAGAGAGAGAGAGGAATGAGAGATAATGAGAGAGAGAGAGGAAGAGGATAGAAGAATGAGTAGAAGAGAGAGACGAGAGAGAGAGAGATGAGAGAAAGAGAGATTAGAGAGGGAGAGAGAGAGAGAGAGAGAGAGAGAGAGGATGAGAGAGAGAGAGAGGAGATAGAGGAGAATGAGAGAGAGAATGAGAGAGAGAGAGATGAGAGAGAGAGAGAACGAAAGAGATAGAGAGAATGAGAGAGAGAGGAGAGGATGGAAGAGAGAGAGAGAGAGAGGAAAGAGAAGAGAGAATAGAGAGAATGAGAGAGAGAGAAAGAGAGAGAGAGGAATAGAGAGAGAATGAGAGAGAGAATGAGACTGAAGAGGGAATGAGAGAGAGAGAGGGAGAGAGAGAGAGGAAGAGAATGAGAGATAGAGAGAATGAGAGAGAGAGAATGAGAAGAGAGAGAGAGAGAGAGAGAAGGAGAATGAGGGATAGTAGAGAAGAGAATAGATAGAGAGAATGAGAGAGAGGGGAATGAGGGAATGAGAGAGAGAGGGGGAGAGAGAGAGAGCGGCTGGCGCTTGAAGCTGAAGGCAGGCGAGGGAGTTTTCCACTTTTGCCTAAGAACAGCAGCAGGGAAGTTCCAAAGCTGAACATGTTGTCGTTGTTGCTCCCTGCTGGAACTGTGCTTTGTGCTTTCACTTCATCTTGGGGGGGGGGGGGGGGGGGTTTCCCCACCCCCCCCACCCTCTGCCTTTGGTTTCCTTTCTTCAGTTGAAAAAGAAAGAAAAAGGAAAGATTGTGTGTGTGTGTTTGTGGAGCATTATTTTGCCTTCTGGGCCGTTCGAAGGCCTGCTGGCCGGCCTTGTTCCTCCCGGGCAGGGGTTCCACGTGCCCTACCAAGCCCAGGCCTGGGCGGGGAGGGAGGGAGGGAGGGAGGGAGGGGGGGGGGGCGTGCCACGGGGCCACCCTCTCCCCGGCTCTTCCAAGCACAGCAACCACAGGCATGTTCAAAGTTCCTGCGTGACTCAGGAGCCTGGCACTTTCTAGAAGCCGCTGCTGCTGTCTTTTGCAAAGGGGGGGGGGGGGGGGGCCTGACCTGGGCGACTTCTTCCTGTTCTTCCGAGGCTCCATCGTCCCTTGCGACACTCACCTTCTGGGCTTTGTGGTCCTTCTTCCTCTTTTCGGATGCACGTGAAGCCTCCCCAGGACCAGCTGTGTGCCCCCCCCCCCCCCACACCCCCTCAACCTAGCCCCCATTGTGACCTCTTCCCCACCCACCCCTCCCCATTGCTAAGACACCACCAGAACAGCAGCAGCAGCTCCCCACAGCCCCCCCCCCCCCCCAAATTCCCAATCGGCTTCCTGGAGTGCTGGGTCCCTTTTTATCCAAGCAAAGGTGGCCGGGGCCCTGCCTGGATTCGAACCCAGCTGAGGAAGAAGGGGGGGGGGGTGCAGTGGGGCTGCCAGGGCTCGAGGCTGCTTTAAAGGCAGGCCGGGTTAGGGTTGCACCGGTCGGAAGGCCACGTTTTGCCTCCGGTGGGCCTTCTGACATGTTGCAAGGCTGCCTTGAAGCGGAAGCGACCGCGAAAACACGGTGGAAGGAGAGGAAGACGGCTTGCGGTTTCCACCCAGGAGGCGACAAGTGTTGTGCGAGCGAGCGCCACTTTGGGTGCCTTCCCAGCAAGGCTTCGAGGGGAGGGGAGGGGAGGGGGGGGGAGTCCAGAACTGCACACGTACATGCACACACATGCACACACACACAGACAGACACAGACGGACACCCCCTCCCCCCCCAAATCAAACCCCACCCTCGACTTCATGGCACAGGGGTGAGATGGGGATCCTTTAGGGGGCCCGGGAAGTCCTGCCCCGTCTGGTGGGGGGGTGGGGGTGGGATTCAGGAGCTGCAAATCCCAGGTTGCCACCCTCTTTCCCCGGGAGGGGCACCAAAGCCCAGTCCTGTCCCCGGAGAAGAAGAGATCGGACGGGGGTGGGGGGTTGGACTAGATGACCTCCAAGGGTCCCTTCCCACTCTGGTATTCTATATTCAATGGAACAGAAGTGGCCTTTGGGAGTTTTCATCCCTGGAAGCATTCAAAAAGAGACCCAATAGCATTATCGGCAAGTGGCCGCTTGGGCGGGGGGGGGGGGGGGGTTAGACTAGATGACCTCCAAGGGTCCCTTCCCACTCTGGTATTCTATATTCAATGGAGCAGAAGTGGCCTTCGGAAGTGGTGGGAGCTTCATCATCCCTGGAGGCTTTCAAGAAGAGATTGGACTGCCATTTGTCAGAAATGGTGCAGGATCACCTGCTTGGGAGGAAGGGGGTTGGATTAGATGACCTCCAAGGGTCCCTTCCCACTCTGGCATTCTATATGCAGTGGAACAGAAGTGGCCTTCAGAAATGGTGGGAGTTTCATCCCTGGAAGCTTTCAAGAAGAGACCCAATAGCATTATCGGCAAGTGGCTGCTTGGGCGGGGGAGGGGGGGGTTGGACTAGATGACCTCCAAGGGTCCCTTCCCACTCTGGTATTCTATATTCAATGGAGCAGAAGTGGCCTTCGGAAGTGGTGGGAGTTTCATCATCCCTTGGAGGCTTTCAAGAAGAGACTGAACTGCCCATCTGTCAGAAAGGGTGTAGGGTCTCCCGCTTGGGAGGAAGGGGGTTGGACTAGATGACCTCCAAGGGTCCCTTCCCACTCTGGCATTCTGTATTCAATGGAACAGAAGTGGCCTTCGGAAGTGGTGGGAGTTTCATCCCTGGAAGCTTTCAAGAAGAGACCCAATAGCATTATCGGCAAGTGGCCGCTTGGGCGGGGGAGGGGGGGTTGGACTAGATGACCTCCAAGGGTCCCTTCCCACCCTGGTATTCTATATTCAATGGAGCAGAAGTGGCCTTCGGAAGTGGTGGGAGTTTCATCATCCCTTGGAGGCTTTCAAGAAGAGACTGAACTGCCCATCTGTCAGAAAGGGTGTAGGGTCTCCCGCTTGGGAGGAAGGGGGTTGGACTAGATGACCTCCAAGGTCCCTTCCGGCTCTGATTCTCTGATATTAGCCTCTGTTAGAAGAAACGGGCCGGGCTGCACGCACTCCGGCTTTTCCCCTAAGCCAGGTTTGCTCAATCACCATTGACTTAAGCCACTTTGAAAACCTTGCAGTGCTAAGGCTGTCAATCAAGGAGAATATAGGCAGCTTGTGTGTGTGAGAGAGAGAGAGAGAGAGAATGAGAATGAGAATGAGAGAAAGAATGAGACAGAGAATGAGAGAAAGAGAGTGTGAGAGAGATTGAGAGAAAGAATGAGAGAATGAGAAAGTGAGATTGAGAGAATGAGAGAAAGAATGATAGATTGAGAGAATGAAAGAGAAAATGAGATAAAGAATGAGAGAGAATGAGAGAAAGTGAGAATGAGATTGAGAGAATGAGAGAAAGAAAGATTGAAATGAAAGAGAATGAGAGAGAGATTGAGAGAATGAAAGAAAGAATGAGAATGAGAGAGAATCAGATTGAGAGAATGAGAGAAAGAGTGTGAGAGAGAATGAGAGATTGAGAGAAAGAATGAGAGAGGATAGATTGAGAGAAAGAGAATGAGAGAGAGTGAGAATGAGATTGAGAGAATGAGAGAAAGAATGAGAGATTAAAAAAATGAGAGAGAATGAGATAAAGAATGAGAGTGAGAGTGAGTGAGAGAAAGAATGAGTGAGAGAATGAGAGAAAGAGAGAATGAGAGATTGAGAATATGAGAGAATGAGAGAGAGAATGAGAGAAAGAATGAGAGGATAGATTGAGAGAATGAAGAGAGACTGAGATAAAGAATGAGAATGAGAGAGTGAGAGAAAGAATGAGAGAGAGATTGAGAGAATGAAAGACAGAATGAGAGAGAGAATGTGAGAAAGAGAGAGAGAATGAGAGATTGAGAGAATGAAAGAGAGAGAATGAGAGATTGAGAGAATGAGAGAGAGAATGAGAAAATGAGAGAGATCCTTGGTGATCTCTAAACTGGGCTTTTCCCCTCTTGCAGACGTTCCGTGAGCCAAACTAGGTTCCACCATCAGTGCTAGTCAATGTGATTGAAACTCCGATCATGTCAGCTAGTTTGGGCCACGAAACGCCTGAGAAACCAGGAAACCAGCAAGGCCTCCTCCTGCGCCCCCTCCCCAATTCGACCTCCGGGCGCCTTTTCACCCCTGGCCTCCCTTGGGGGGGGGGTCTTCGGGTCCCGCTGTTGTGTTCCCAACGCCCCCTCCCCTCCCTCCCCTCCCCCCCTCAAGCAGACAGGGAAGGGGAGACTTTGCAAGGCCTCCGCCTGTGCCCCCCCTCCCCAATTCGGCCTCCGGGCGCCTTTTCGCCCCTGGCCCACCTTGAGGGGAGGTCTTCGGGTTCCGCTGTTGTGTTCCCGACGCCCCCTCCCCTCCCCCCCTCAAGCAGACAGGGGAGACTTTGCAAGGCCTCCGCCTGCGCCCCCTCCCCAATTCGGCCTCCGGGCGCCTTTTTGCCCCTGGCCCACCTTGGGTGGGGGTGGGGGGCTCTTCGGGTCCCGCTGTCGTGTTCCCGACGCCCCCTCCCTTCCTCCCCTCCTCAAGCAAACAGGGAAGGGGAGACTTTGCAAGGTCTCCGCCTGCGCTCCCCCCCTCCCCAATTCGGCCTCCGGGCGCCTTTTTGCCCCTGGCCCACCTTGGGTGGGGGTGGGGGGCTCTTCGGGTCCCGCTGTCGTGTTCCCGACGCCCCCTCCCTTCCTCCCCTCCTCAAGCAAACAGGGAAGGGGAGACTTTGCAAGGTCTCCGCCTGCGCTCCCCCCTCCCCAATTCGGCCTCCGGGCGCCTTTTTGCCCCTGGCCCACCTTGGGTGGGGGTGGGGGGCTCTTCGGGTCCCGCTGTCGTGTTCCCGACGCCCCCTCCCTTCCTCCCCTCCTCAAGCAAACAGGGAAGGGGAGACTTTGCAAGGCCTCCGCCTGTGCCCCCCCTCCCCAATTCGGCCTCCGGGCGCCTTTTCGCCCCTGGCCCACCTTGGGGGGGGTCTTCGGGTTCCGCTGTTGTGTTCCCGACGCCCCCTCCCCTCCCCCCCCTCAAGCAGACAGGGGAGACTTTGCAAGGCCTCCGCCTGCGCCCCCTCCCCAATTCGGCCTCCGGGCGCCTTTTTGCCCCTGGCCCACCTTGGGTGGGGGTGGGGGGCTCTTCGGGTCCCGCTGTCGTGTTCCCGACGCCCCCTCCCTTCCTCCCCTCCTCAAGCAAACAGGGAAGGGGAGACTTTGCAAGGTCTCCGCCTGCGCCCCCCCCTCCCCAATTCGGCCTCCGGGCGCCTTTTTGCCCCTGGCCCACCTTGGGTGGGGGTGGGGGGCTCTTCGGGTCCCGCTGTCGTGTTCCCGACGCCCCTCCCTTCCTCCCCTCCTCAAGCAAACAGGGAAGGGGAGACTTTGCAAGGTCTCCGCCTGCGCTCCCCCCTCCCCAATTCGGCCTCCGGGCGCCTTTTCGCCCCTGGCCCACCTTGGAGCCCCGAGGGGGGGGGTCTTCGGGTCCTGCTTTTGTGTCCCCGACGCCCCCTCCCCTCCCCAAGACAGATAGGGAAGGGGAGACTTTGCAAGGCCTCCGCCTGCGCCCCCCCCCTCCCCAATTCGGCCTCCGGGCGCCTTTTCGCCCCTGGCCCCCCTTGGAGCCCCGAGAGGGGGGCGGTCTTCGGGTCCTGCTTTTGTGTCCCCGACGCCCCCTCCCCTCCCCAAGACAGACAGGGAAGGGGAGACTTTGCAAGGTCTCCGCCTGCGCCCCCCCCCTCCCCAATTCGGCCTCCGGGCGCCTTTTCGCCCCTGGCCCACCTTGGGGGGGGGGGGGTCTTCGGGTCCCGCTTTGGTATCCCCGACGCCCCCTCCCTTCCCTCCCCTGCCCTCCCCGCGGCCGAGCAGCGCCAGGACCTTAGCGGGGAGGAGCGCCTGCGCGGCCCCGCCCCCTCCCCTCCCCTCCCCTCTCCCTCCTCCCCCGTCCCGCTTCCCCTCCCCTTCCTCCTGCTCCCCGGCCGCTCGGCTGCCTCCTCCAGTCCTCGGCGCAGTCCGCTCCCTTGAGCTGCTTTTCCCCCCCGACGCCGCGCCTGGAAAAGCCCCGCGGGGACCCCGCCGCTCTTCCGCCTCTTCCCGAGCCCCGAACCCGAAACCGAAACCGTCCGCGGATCATGAGCGGCTGGAGCTGCTACATCGACAGCCTGATGGCCGACAACACCTGCCAGGACGCGGCCATCGTGGGCTACAAGGACGCGCCCTCCGTCTGGGCCGCCGCCCCGGGCAAGAACTTCGCCAACATCACGGTGAGCCGCCGGGCGGGCGAACGAGCGAGCGAGAGAGCGAGAGAGCGAACCGGGATCCAGCCGCCCGCCTGCCCGCTCGCTTGGCTGGCTGGCTGGCTGGCTGGCCGCCTTTTGGAGCCGGGGGGGGGGGGGGAAAGCGGGCCTGGCCCGCCCCGCCCCGGGCATGTGGCGCCCCGGGCCGCTCCCCAGCGGGGCCTGGCCCGGGGAGGCGGGTAGAACCAGGCCCTGCCCTTCCCTTCCCTTCTCTTCCCTTCCCCCGGCGCCACGTCCCCAGGCCCGGCTTGCCCGTGTGAGCGGCGTGGAAGGCCGGAAGCGCCGCGGCCTCGGCGGGAAAGAGGCCCGCGGGGCCCGGCTTAAGGCTCGGGCGGAGGCGGAGGGGAGGGTGGGGGGGGGGGGAAAGGAAGGGCCTCCGCTCGCCGGAAGTCGGGCCGCCGCCGCTGCCGCCGCCGCTGCCTGAGGCCGCTTGGCGGGCTTCGAAGCCGGCCTCCCTTCCCTTCCCCCTCCACCCCGCCAGCCCACCCCCGCGGGCCGCCTTCGCCTTGCGCTTCTTCCGGGACAAGGCCCCGCCGCCGCTGCCGCTGCTGCTTCTGGCCCGGGGGGGGGAAGCGTGCAATCCGGGCCTCGGCTTCTGCTTTTCGGCCGGGCGGGTGGGAAGGAGCGGTGGGGCGGGGAAGGGGGGGGGGGGAGAAGAAGGAAGTCAGGCCGCCTTGGCTGGAGGCGAAGGGGGGGTCTCTAGGATTGACCCCCCCCCTTTTTTTTTTCCTCCTTCCGCCCCCCCCTTTTCCCCTTCCTCCTCTCTTTTTACCCCTCCTTTTTCTCCTTCCTCCTTTCTCTCCTTCCTCCTTTCTCTCCTTCTGCCCCCCCTTTTTCCTCTTCCGCCCCCCTTTTCCCCTTCCTCCTCTCTTTTTACCCTCCTTTCTCTCCTTCCTCCTTTCTCTCCTTCCTCCTTTCTCTCCTTCTGCCCCCCCTTTTTCCTCTTCCGCCCCCCTTTTCCCCTTCCTCCTCTCTGTTTACCCCTCCTTTCTCTCCTTCCTCCTTTCTTTCCTTCCTCCTTTCTCTCCTTCCGCCCCCCCCCGTTCTCCTTCGAACTCTCTTTTTACCCCTCCTTTCTCTCCTTCCTCCTTTCTCTCCTTCCGCCCCCCGTTCTCCTTCGACCTCTCCTTTTACCCCTCCTTTCTCTCCTTCCTCTCCTTCCGCCCCCCCTTTTTCCTCTTCCGCCCCCCTTTTCCCCTTCCTCCTCTCTTTTTACCCCTCCTTTTTCTCCTTCCTCCTTTCTCTCCTTCCGCCCCTTTTTCCTCTTCGACCTCTCCTTTTACCCCTCCTTTCTCTCCTTCCTCCTTTCTCTCCTTCCGCCCCCCCCTTTTTCCCCTTCCGCCCCCCTTTTCCCCTTCCTCTCTTTTTACCCCTCCTTTCTCTCCTTCCTCCTTTCTTTCCTTCCTCCTTTCTCTCCATCCGCCCCCCCCGTTCTCCTTCGAACTCTCTTTTTACCCCTCCTTTCTCTCCTTCCTCCTTTCTCTCCTTCCGCCGCCCCTTTTTCCCCTTCCGCCCCCCCTTTTTACCCCTCCTTTCTCTCCTTCTTCCTTTCTCTCCTTCCGCCCCCCCTTTTTCCTCTTCCGCCCCCTTTTCCCCTTCCTCCTCTTTTTACCCCTCCTTTTTCTCCTTCCTCCTTTCTCCTTCCTCCTTTCTCTCTTTCTGCCTCTCCTTTTACTCCTTTTTCTCCTTCCTCCTTCTTCCCTTCCACTCTTTTCTTCTTCCACCCCCCCCCTTTGCCCTCCCCCCCCCCGGTCTGGCTCCCGCCCTGCAGCCCACGGAAGTGTCCGTGCTGGTGGGCAAGGACCGCAGCAACCTCTTCGTCAACGGGCTGACGTTGGGCGGGCAGAAGTGCTCCGTCATCCGGGACAGCCTCCACCTGGACGGGGAGAGCACCATGGACCTTCGGACCAAGAGCACCGGCGGGGCCCCCACCTACAACATCACCGCCGCCCTGACCAACAAGAGTGAGTCACCAGGGAGGGAGGGGAGGGGGGGGACGATGGCCGGCCGTGAGGGGACACCGCAGCTGCCCTGCCTGGGAGGGGCTGCATTCCTTGCCTGCCAGGGGGGGGAGGGGGCAGCTGTGGGCCGCTTGAGGGGGGGGTGTGTGTGGGTGGGGAGGGGGCTTGGAAGCAGACAGCTGTGGCTTCCAACAGGACCTGCTGCGAGCTCAGGCATTCTCTGCCCCCCCCCTCATAAATCTGGGACCTTCCAGACCCAGGATGGTCCCTTGGGGGGAGGGGGGGGGGAGATCCCATTGCCCCCCACCCTACCCCTCCAAGGTCCTTTCCCTGCCTAGTTACACCAACCACAGCTGCCCCCCCCTCCCCTTAACAGCCTCGGTCCCTAAACAGAAGGACTCTCATCTTCTAATCTCTTTCTTCCCTCCCCCCAATAAATCTGGGTCCTTTCAGGGCCTGGGGGGGGGCATCCCATGGGCTATAGTGGTCAAACCCCATTGCCCCCCCCCACCCCATCGAGGTCCTTTCCCTACCTAGTTAAACCAACCACAGCTGCCCCCCCCTCCCCTTAACAGCCTCGGTCCCTAAATGGAAGGACTCTCATCTAATATCTCCCCCCCCCCGCCCCCACCCCCCGCAGCCCGTATTTGACCGAGGGCTCCCGGCTCGGCCGTTGACCGCTTCTTCTCTCCCCCCCCTCCCCCCTTCCCAGCAATCGTGCTCGTGATGGGCAAGGAGGGCATCCACGGCGGCTGCATCAACAAGAAATGCTTCGAGATGGCCAACCACTTGCGACGGTCTCAATATTGAGGCGCCGGCCGGTCCCCCCCTGTGGTACTACTGATGGAACGGTGTGAGGATGTCCAAGATGGCGGTAACCGCCCCGGCTGCTGCCCCGGCTTTGCCACTGCGGGACCAACCCCTGGCACACGACCGCCGCGTATTCCAACTTCCCCTGCTCACGGCCTCCCTTTCCTTCCTCCCTCCTTCCTCTTCCTCCACTTCTCCTGGTTTTTTCTAATGCCCCCCCACCCCACCCCACCCCCCCACTCTCCTGCCCTGCCGTTGTTTTCTACCACAACATCCTTATTGCTGCCAAATTTTCTGGTTGTTACAAGGTGTAGCTTTTTTGACGAAGAAAACTATATTGGAACAAGAAAAACAAAAAAATGATGATGATAATAATAATAATAAAAAAGAAAAAAATGAATTCTAACTCGCCGTTTTTCTCTCGTCTCCTTCTTCCCCACCCACCCCTCCCCCTTGGGGGGGGGGCTGATCACCTCCCTAGGCCCTGGATTTCTGGAGAGGGGGGGGGGAAACAATGGTGAAGGCCATTGGGCTGGGACAGAAGGCTGCTTGTTCCGTGCGGACAATGGGGGAGCTGCCCTCCAGCTTCTGGCCGTAGAAGAGGTCGCCCTCTCTCTCTTGGGGCCGGAGGGAGGAAGAGAGCCGGTCGCGGCCAGAGGTGGTTTGCACCCTGGCACTGGGAGCTCCTGGGATGGCACTCTGTGCCTCCTGCTGCTGCCCTGGCAGCCTGGGATTCAGCCAAGCCAGGTGTCTGCATCTCCCTCCCATTGACACGCGCGCACACCTGGTCTACCTCCGGGTTCCCTGCCACCAATTTTGCTTACAAAAAAATCAGGCAGAAGCAACAAGAGTGCAAATGTTAAATTTTTATTGAGCGACTGGAAGGGTTGCCCGCTGCTTCCACCTTCCCTTGGCACAGGCTGTGCCACCACTGCCCATTAGCAGGAAGTCACTAAAACTCCCCCACGCGCACATGTGTTGGGCGACAGCCTGGAAGGACATTTGGTCCAGGGGGAGGGAGGAGGGGGTGGGCTTCTCATCCCCTCTCCTACAGGGCTGCTGAAAGGAGTTTGCTGGGCAGGCCTGAGCAGCAAGAGGAGCAGGATTAGAGCCCCCCACCCCCCCTCCCGACCCCGCAGTGCACCCAGAAGGGCAGGAGGCCACCTGGAGTGGGTCTGCCCCCAGCCCCCATCCCAAGAAGGCTGGCTTCCCAGCTGGAAGAGAAGAGAGGAGGCGGCCTCACTCTGGCTACTAGGCCTCCTTGTCTTCTACTCCACGCAAAGGGGAGGTGTGGGGTGTTGGTGTATGTGGAAGAACTAGGACTTTGCACCTGCTGGTCCCATTACGAAGCCGGAAGGAAGGGAGTGTGTGTCAAAGGCCACTTCGGCAGCCTTTCTTTCCTTCCCCCCCCCCCGCTTCCTCCTCCCCCAGAGGAGGGGGCTTGCAAGGCAGCCCACTGGTGGGGTTAGACGAGCAGCTGGCTCTGGGAGCGAGGGCTGGGGGGGGGCTCCTCCTCCTCCAGGAGCCCCCGGGGGCCGGAGGGGGCCGAGTGGGCCATGCTGCCAAAGCAGGGGGGTCCCCCGGCTGGGCTGGGCAAGGGGCGCAGCAAGGGGGTGCGCTCCGACTCCTCTTCTTCCTCCTCTTCTTCTTCCTCCTCCTCATGTCCCAAGTCCAACGGGCCCCCCTCGTTCTGGGCAGGCCCGGCCGGGTCTCTGCTGCCCCCATTCTCTTCCTCTTCCGACTCGGAGTCCTCGGGGGAGCGGACCACCCTCTGCTTGCAAACCGGGCAGGTCTTTTTGGTCTGGGTCAGCCAGGGATCCACGCACCTGCAGTGGTAGGCTGCAGGGGGAGAAGGAAGGAAGGGATGGGGTGGGGGGGGGGTTCCAGGTTCATCTCAAAACTCCTCTCCCCCCCCCAGCCATCCTCCCCATTGGGCCCACCGACCCTCCAGGCCAGCTGTTTGGAAAGGGGATGATGCCAGGGCAGAAGTGGCTGCTCGGCTCTCACCGTGGGAGCACGGCAGGATTCGCAGCCGGTCCCCATCTTCGTACTCTTCCAGGCAGATGGCGCAGACGTCATACTCGTCCCCTGGGAAAAGAAGAAGAGGAGGAGAGGATGGGGGGCATCAGCTTCCTCCCCCCCCCCCCTCCAGGCCTTTAGGGGCTCTTCCCCAGGGCTGGGGAGGGGGCAGCTGGAGTGGCCCAAGGTGACCAGCTCCCTCCCTTCCCCTCCCCTCCCGGGCCAGGGAAAGGCAGGATCCGGGGCACGTGGGAGGCTGCGCCCCCCCCCCCCCCCCCCCCCCCCCCCCCCCCCCCCCGCAAACGAGGCGAGGCGAGGCGCGCGAAAAGCGGCGGGATCCACGAAAACAGGAAGCGGCGCTGGGGCGGCTCGCAAGCGCCCGCGGAGGGAAGTGGTCGGCGGGCGCCTCGGCGGAACTGCGAAGCGCCGCGCGCCCAGCCTTATAAGGCAAGAGCTGCGCTGCGCTTGGGCGGCCGCCGCTTCCTGCCTGCCTGCCGCCCGGAAAGGCTTCCCTCCTCCTCCCCGCCCCCTCCGGAGGGCAGAAGGGGGGCTGCGGAGGGTCCGGCGTGGAGCAACAGCAGCGGAGACCACCGTCCCGTCCCCCCCGGGCGGCTGCCGGCGAGCTCCGCGGATTCCCCGCTTCGCTCAGCGCTCCAAATTCAGCGGAGGGAGGGAGGGAGGGAGGGCTGGGGGGGGGGAGGGAAGCGGCAAAAGGGAAGCCCCCTCCCAAAGCAGCGTAAAGCCCACCCCCCCCTCCCCAATCCAGGCTCGCCAACCTGGTCAGCTTGGGGAGGAGTCGATCCTGACTCTCTCCTCCTCCTCCAACCCAGGAGGGGAGCCCTGCCCCCCCCCCACCCCACATCTCTTCCCTATGGGCAGAAGCCCCCCCCCCGCCCCTCCCTCAGGCCTGAAAAAGGAGGAGAAAAGGGGGAAGGGGGGGGGGTCTGCAGGGCTGCTTGGCCAGAGAGGAAGCAAGAGGTTGTTTTGGGTGGGGGAAGGGAGAGGAGGGGAGGGGAGGGGGGTCCCTATTTCCCTTTCTCCTCCCCCCTCTCCCTCCCCCCTCCCCCCCCCCCCCCCGCCAAGGACCCCTCCTCCCCTGACCTTTCTTGTACTTGTGTTGAGGAATCTTTTTCAGCTGCTCCTTGGACAGCCGATCCTTCCTCATCCGCTTCCGATGTTGTACACAGCGCACAATCTGCCACGGAGGGAAAGGGGGGGGGGGGTTTGCCCAGGCTTCAATCTTATTGGGGGGGGGAATTGAATGCACACACACACAGAGCAATTCTGGAGAGCAGAGTCCGAAACTCTCTAGCCACCCCGGCTGTCCGGTTACCCAACTTGAGCCCGGCTACTCGTCCGGCTGCGGGGAATGGCCACGGGGGTGCGAAGGCAGCCTCCCCCCTCTGTGCTGGGCAGGGCGAGTTTGATTGTGCCAAATGAAGAGCCCCCACCACCATCACCACACACACAGAGATACCTCAGCTCCCCCTCCCTCCCTCCCTCCTTCCCTCCCCCAGACTCTCACCAGGATGGTGCACATCACGGCGATCACCACGCCCACCACGCCCGTGAAGGGGATGAGGTAGTAGCCCAGCGGGAAAATGTACTCTGGGATCAAGACCACGTGGCCCCTGTGGAGGAAGGGGCGGGGGAGAAGCATTAGGGCCCCTGGGGAAGGGGAGGGAAAAAAACAGCCAGAGGCCCCCCCCCCCCCCAAGGAGACCCAGCCTCACAAACTCCGGGAAGGGGCTGGTGGTGGTGGTGGGGGCACTTCTGAAGACCCCGGCGAGGCCGCTCGGATGAAGAGTGCCGCCCCAATCCAATCGCACATCCCTCCCTGCGCAGCTGCCTAAGTTTCTAAGTTTCCCCGTTGCAACCAGCCACGACGACACCGCCCGGCATTCCCAGTGAGAAGATGCCGGAGTCAGGCTGGTTTTGCAAGGGGGTCCACAGTCCCCACCCCACACCCCAACCCCCCGTTGTGTGCCAGGGGGGGGCCTACCCCCTCTCGTAGGTGAAGAGACTCCGCAGGTAGGTGGCTGCCGTTTCGCCCGTGAAGACAGAGGGCACCGTGATGTGCCTGCGCAGCTGGTCTGCGGGAGGAAAAAGAGGCGGCGCCGTCAGCCGGGGGTGGGGGGCGAGGGGAGGGAGGGGATAGGGGACCCCCAAAGCCAAGCCTCCGGCCTCCACTTACCGTCCTCCCAGACCATATTCAGCAGGTCATCCGAGCCAACGTTGTGGACAATGACCCCCAGGAACCCAGCCTGTTGAGCATGGAACACCTGCAGGGAGAGAGAGAGGGGGGGTGCTCAGGTGGGCTCCCCCCCCCCCAGCCCCGCTTCCCCTCCTGGGCTCTGTCTTCACACAGAGGGCGAGGGAAGGGTCAACCCTCTCTGGAATCCCACCTCATCCTCCTCACCTTGAGGTCGAAGCTGCAGTTGAACCGCCGGACGAGGGCGATGAAGACGCTGCTATTGGACGGAGGCGGCCGGAGGGGCAGGCAGGCGTTGGCCGGCCTGGCTTCCACCAGCAGACCCTGCAAGGGGGGAGGGGGGGGGGAGGCAGGCAGGCGGCTCAGGGGGGGGGGAGAAGGGCATGGAGGGAGGGAGGGGGAGACTCCCCACCTGCCCAGATACTCACCACGAGTCCTTCCCGGGGCAGCGGGTAGCCGAAAACGGCTGGCAGGTCAGTGAACTCCATGCTGGTATTGTGATCCGACACCTGAGGAGGGGAGGGGAGGGGAGGGAGGGAGGGAGGAGGCAGTGAGGGGGGGGGAGCAGCCATGGGCTTCATCAGCCCCAGATGGGGCTCCATTCCCCCCCCCTCCACCCTGGCTGCAACCCCCCCCTCCTCTCTCAGGGCGCAAACGAACGGTTCGGGGCCCCGAGCCCAGCCTGCAAACGCCGCAAGGGCCTCGCCGTGGTCTCAAGCGCCCCCTAGTGGTGAGAGCCAGCCCTTCAGGAGGGAGCAGGGGAACGGGGGGGGGGGGGCAGCTCACCGCGTGGATGTAGCCCTTGACGGACGGCAGCTCCCACAAGAGGCAGACGGGCAGGACGAAGGCCGCGGCGGCTGGCAGGAGGTGCCGGGGTTGCATCCTGAAGCGTGCAAGGGGGGGTGGCGGGCAGCCGGAGCTCCTAGGAGAAAGCAGCAGGGGGAGGGGCTGCTATGTCATCTTCTCCCCCCCTCCCCCACCGGCTCCCTCGGGGCATTGCCCGCCAGACCAGCCACCCCTCCGCCCCTCGAGCCCCACCAGGGACTAGCAGCACTCTTCCCTGCGCCCAATGAAGTCACAGAAGATCATCGGGGCCCCCCCCCCCTTGCCTCCCCGCTGCTGCCCACGGGCACAAACAGAGAGCGGCATTCAACTCTGGGCACGCAAAGAACCGCTGACCCTCGTGGGCGCCAACGCAGACCGCCCGTCAGCTCCTGCAGCCTTCCAACTCCCGGGGGGGGGGGATGGGGGGGGGGCTTGCAGATAATTGGCCTCCTCTGCCAATCCAGCCCCCCCCCTCCCCGCCTCCTATTTTTCACTAGGCTGAGTGTCCCCCCCCCCCAGAATCAGCGGTCCGGAATGCAGCTCTTCTGACCACCCCCCTTTTGCGGGGCAGCTGGTGGGCCGGGCCGGAGGACGCTGGGCACCAGAGACCAGCAGGCAGGCCGGGCGGGCGGGTGGGGGGGCTTTGCAGGGCCAAAGGAGGCCTTACAGCCAAGCGTGCTTCAGTAGGGTTGATGAAGCCTTACGACCGTCGGGATTCGCACACAGACCCTCCAAGGAGGCGCAAAGAGGTGCCAACCCTTAATGGGTCGGACATGCCTTCTGGGCTGCCCAGGCCCGTCGCGGGGAAGTTTCCTCTCCACCCTGCAGCCCAAGCTAGGTTTCTCTCAGGCCCTCGGGCAGGGTGGGGTGGGGGGCTTTTTTAGGAGCAGTCCTCATTTAGCGACTGCCTCGCCCAACGGCCCTTTGAGCTTCGGACCGCAATGAAGACTTGGCCCTGCAATTGACGCCCACCGGGAAGCAATAGCTGATCCCCCTTTCAGTCACCGGGGTGCTGGGGCACAAGACGCCCCTCCTTGAGAGGACGCTCCCCCCCCCCGACACATTCAGAGGCCCCATTTGCACAGCCCTACAGGAAGAGGGGCCTCCCCCCCCCACAGGAGAAGCCCCCAAGAAGGCTGCAAAGCCAGCAAGGTGTCGGGGGGGGGGGGGGGGACGGGGACGACCCTGCCCGCTGGGGGTCGCTGCCAACCTGGCCTCACCTGGGCCCATTGGGGAGCAGCTGAGAATGGCAGAGACCCCACCCCCTCCTGCCCACCCACCCCCAAACCCTCCCATGGCCTTCCTGAATAGGCTGGTCAATTGGGGGGGGCTCTCAAGTGGGGGGGGGGCTTCGTTTGCCCAGCTGGTGCCCCTCCCCCTCCCCCAGTCTTCCTGAATAGGCTGATCAATTGGGGGGGGGGCTCTCAAGTGGGGGGACTTTGTTTGCCCACCTTGTACCCCCCCGATTCCTCCCCTTCTCAGGCTTTCCTGAATAGGTTGGTCAATTGGGGGGGGCTCTCAAGTGGGGGGGGCTCTGTTTGCCCACCTTGTACCCCCCGATTCCTCCCCTTCTCTGGCCTTCCTGAATAGGCTGGTCAATTGGGGGGGGCTCTCAAGTGGGGGGGCTCTGTTTGCCCACCTTGTACCCCCCGATTCCTCCCCTTCTCTGGCCTTCCTGAATAGGCTGGTCAATTGGGGGGGGCTCTCAAGTGGGGGGGGCTCTGTTTGCCCACCTTGTACCCCCCGATTCCTCCCCTTCTCAGGCCTTCCTGAATAGGCTGCTCAATTGGGGAGGGGCTCTCAAGTGGGGGGGCTCTGTTTGCCCACCTTGTACCCCCCGATTCCTCCCCTTCTCAGGCCTTCCTGAATAGGCTGGTCAATTGGGGGGGCTCTCAAGTGGGGGGGCTCTGTTTGCCCACCTTGTATCCCCCGATTCCTCCCCTTCTCTGGCCTTCCTGAATAGGCTGCTCAATTGGGGGGGGGCTCTCAAGTGGGGGGGGCTCTGTTTGCCCACCTTGTACCCCCCCCGATTCCTCCCCTTCTCTGGCCTTCCTGAATAGGCTGGTCAATTGGGGGGGGCTCTCAAGTGGGGGGGGCTCTGTTTGCCCACCTTGTATCCCCCGATTCCTCCCCTTCTCAGGCTTTCCTGAATAGGTTGGTCAATTGGGGGGGGCTCTCAAGTGGGGGGGCTCTGTTTGCCCACCCTGTACCCCCCCCCGATTCCTCCCCTTCTCTGGCCTTCCTGAATAGGCTGCTCAATTGGGGGGGGGCTCTCAAGTGGGGGGACTTTGTTTGCCCACCTTGTACCCCCCCCGATTCCTCCCCTTCTCTGGCCTTCCTGAATAGGCTGCTCAATTGGGGGAGGGGCTCTCAAGTGGGGGGGGGTTGTGCTTCCTTTGCCCAGCTGGTGTCTCCCCCCATTCCTCCCCTCCGGCCTTTTATCTCGGCTGGGGCCCCCAGGCGGCCTTTCAAACCCCCCCCCCCCGTCCAGGCCAGGTTCCGATTCCCCCCCCCGGAGGGCCCTGCCTATTTGGGGGGGGGCGAGCTTTGCCCGGCTGCCCGCCCTCAGAGCCCCCCCCCCCAAATAGGGTCTCGTGGGGGGGGGAACTCGCCCCCAGGAAGGCGCCACGACCCTCATCCGCCCCCGGAGGAGCCACGGTGCCCCCCCCCCTGAGCCGCCCCCCCCTCCTTCCCCCCCCCTCACCTTCCCGGAGGGGCGTCCGCCGCCCACCGCTCTGTTTACAAGCCCTGCGCGCTCCGAGAAAGTGGCGGCGTTCTCGCGAGAGGAGGGAGGAGCCCCTCCTCCGCCCGCGCCGCGGGGCATGCCGGGCGTTGGAGTCCCGGCCCCGTTCCTTCCGCACTCCAGCCCGCCCCTTCCCTCCTTCACGTGAGTCACGGCCCCGGACTACGAGGCCCACAATCCTCCGGGCTCCTGCACTGCCCCCCCCCCTCCCAACGCCTCCGCTGCGCGCGCAGCCCGGCCCGAGTCACCTTGATCCCGGCGGCAGCGGAGCCGGGATGGCGGCGGCGGCGGCGGCGGCGGGGGCGGGGGGGTCTCCGGGCCCGGGGAAGCCCAAGACCTCGCCCAAGTCCGTCAAGTTCCTCTTCGGCGGCCTGGCCGGGTGAGTCCTCGGGAGGGGCGGGGCGGCGCTGCCCGGGAGGGGCACCTCTCCCCCGCCCGCCGCCCGGTGCGACCCCCTCCCTTGCCCCCCCCTTGCAGGATGGGGGCCACGGTGTTCGTGCAGCCGCTGGACCTGGTGAAGAACCGGATGCAGCTGAGCGGCGAGGGCGCCAAGACGCGCGAGTACAAGACCAGCCTGCACGCGGTGGGCAGCATCCTCCGGCAGGAGGGCCTGCGCGGCATCTACACCGGGTGAGTAGGGGGCCCGGGGGGGGGAGGAGGGCGGGGGGAGGAGGAGCAGAGGGCAGGACATGAAGGAGGAGTAGTGGGAAGAGGAGAAAGGGAGGGAGGAGCAGGGGACAAGGAGCAGAGAGCAGGAGAGGAAGGAGGAGCAGGGGAGGAGGGAGGAGGAGCAGAGGAGGAGGAGGGGAGGAGGAGCAGGGGAGAGCAGGGGGACAAGGAGCAGAGGGCAGGACATGAAGGAGGAAGAGCGGGAGGAGGAGAAAGAGAGGGAGGAGCAGGGGAGGAGGAGCAGAGGGCAGGACAGGGAGGAGGAGCTGGGCAGGAGGAGCAGAGGAGGAAGAAGGGAGGAGAGACAGGAAGGAGGAGCAGGGGGAGGAGCAGAAACAAGAGGGGAGGAGGGAGGGAGAGGAGCAGGGTGATGGGGAGGAGCAGGGGGGAAGGGCGGGGGTCTCACGGCTGGGCTGCCCCCCTCCCTGCCTCCCCCTCCCCGCAGGCTCTCAGCCGGGCTGCTCCGCCAAGCCACCTACACCACCACCCGGCTGGGCATCTACACCATCCTCTTCGAGCGGCTGACGGACCCCGACGGGAGGCCCCCCGGCTTCCTCCTCAAGGCACTGATCGGCATGACGGCCGGTGCCACCGGAGCCTTCGTGGGCACCCCCGCCGAGGTGGCCCTCATCCGCATGACCGCCGATGGCAGGTCTGGCCCGGGGTGGGGGGGTGGGGAGGCAGGGCAGGGGGCGGCATCCCGGGCGGGGGGGAGTGGCGGCGGCGGTGGCATCAGCTCCTCTTCCTCCCTCCCTGCCTCTCTTTGCAGGTTGCCCCCCGAGCAGCGCCGCGGCTACAGCAACGTCTTCAACGCCCTGCTGCGCATCACCCGCGAGGAAGGCGTCCCCACGCTCTGGAGGGTAGGCCGGGCTTGGGGGGGGGGAGAGAGAGGGAGAGGGGAGGGGGAGAGGGAGGGAACCCCACCCGATGGCCTCTTAGGGCCCGGTTCTTCCCCCCTCCCCTCCCGCCATCCTCCTGCAGCAGCTCCTCTGCCCTCCCTCCTCTCCTCTCCCCCTCCCTCCTCTGTCCTAGGGGTGCGTGCCCACCATGGCCCGGGCGGTAGTTGTCAACGCAGCCCAGCTGGCCTCCTACTCCCAGTCGAAGCAGTTCCTCCTGGACTCGGGTAGGTGGGCGAGACCCTAACCCTAAAGAGCGAGGGGACGGGCGGCTGTGTGCGCAACGGCTGCCTCCTTCCTCGGGGCAATCGAGCGGCGCCAGGAGGGGCTTCCGGTCCCTTCAGCAGCTTCTCTGTTTTTATGCGTTTTGATAATTTTCTATCATTCGCCCATTAATGGAATCATTTTAAATTGTTTTTTAACTGTACAATTTTTAGATCTTTTAGTTTCTATTTTTAATTTGGCTGTACACCGCCCCGAAAGTCCCTTTTTTGGGAGTGGGGGGCGGTATAGAAATCTAATAAATAAATAAATTCTAAGGAAGGCGCTTGGGGGGGGGGGCAATATAGAAATCTAATAAATTAAAAAAATAAATAAATTAAAAAAATAAATAAATAAATTCTAAGGAAGGCGCTGGGGGGGCGGGCGATATGGAAATCTAATAAATAAATTAAAAAATAAATAAATTTAAAAATAAATAAATAAATCTAAGGAAGGCGCTGGGGGGGCAGGCGATATAGAAATCTAATAAATAAATTAAAAAAAATAAATTTAATAAATTCTAAGGAAGGCGCGGGGGGGCGGGTGATATAGAAATCAAATAAATAAATTTTAAAAAATAAATTAAAAAAATAAATAAATAAATTCTAAGGAAGGCGCTGGGGGGGCGGGCGATATAGAAATCTAATAAATAAATTAAAAATAAATAAATTAAAAAAATAAATAAATAAATTCTAAGGAAGGCGCTGGGGGGGCGGGCGATATAGAAATCTAATAAATAAATAAATTAAATAAATAAATAAATTTAAATAAATTCTAAGGAAGGCGCTGGGGGGACGGGCAATATAGAAATCTAATAAATAAATAAATTAAATAAATTCTAAGGAAGGCGCTGGGGGGGCGGGCGATATAGAAATCTAATAAATAAATAAATTAAATAAATAAATTAAATAAATAAATTAAATAAATTCTAAGGAAGGCGCTGGGGGGACGGGCAATATAGAAATCTAATAAATAAATTAAATAAATAAATAAATTAAATAAATAAATTCTAAGGAAGGCGCTGGGGGGGCGGGCGATATAGAAATCTAATAAATAAATTAAAAAAATAAATAAATTCCAAGGAAGGTGCTGGGGGGGGGGGCGCTCCGGGCCGTCAGCGTTGCCTGGTTGGGGGGGGGGTTTGCAGCAGCAACAGACCCCCCCCCCTCTCTTTGCCCCCCCCCCCCCCTTTTTCCAGGCTACTTCCAGGACAACATCTTCTGCCACTTCTGCGCCAGCATGATCAGCGGCTTGGTAACCACAGCCGCCTCCATGCCCGTGGACATCGCCAAGACCAGGTCGGGCTTCCTGGGGCGTCTGGCCTGGGGGGGGGGGTCTTACGAAGTGGGGAGCGGGAGACTGAGCCCCTTCGCCCCCCCCCCCCCTTTCTGCAGGATCCAAAACATGCGGATGATCGACGGGAAGCCCGAATATCGGAACGGACTGGTGAGTGCGGTCAGTCCTCCCCCCCCCCACCCTCCGTGCCAATCTGTGCCTGAAGCCCCCCTCCCTCCCTCCCCCCCCATGATACCCCTCCAACGTTTGGGTCCCGTAGGAGGGGGTCTTGGGGGAGGGGGAACCAGCTCCGACGGAAGCCCCCCACCCCCCGCCCATCCTCCCGCCATCACGAAGGAGCCTCTTGGGATGTTGATTGACAGCTGTTCTGCATAGCTCTGGGCTCAAGACCCCCCCCCCTCCCCTTCATTCTCTCCTCCTGGCCTCCTTGCCCAGCCGATAACGGGAGAAGCAGAGTCGGAAGGGCCCTCGGAGGTCATCTAGTCCAACCCCTCCGCCCAAGCGGGATCGTTTCAGCCTCTCCTTGGAAGTCTCAACCGGAGTCTCCCTGGGGGGGGGTCTTCGTGGGGGGGGGGGGGGGGCGGGGAGGAGGCGTCTGTTCTGCTCTCTCGTCTCTATGCTCACGGACCTCCATCCAAAAGTGGGCAACGGGCCAGAGAGTCTCCCGCCTTAGAAGACCTCCCAGGTCCCTTCCGGCCCTGCTGCTCTTTATGCTCCAGGCTCCTTGAGTTGGAACTGAGGCTTCGGTCGAAGACGGAAACTGTCAAAACTTGAGATGGTTTTGGAGCCCCCCCCTCCCCAATAACCCCCTAGAGTTTAATCTCCCCCCTTTTTTCTTGAGTTTTTTTTTTTTTTTAAAAAGGCACTTTTCTGTTTTCAAGGCCTTTGGGTTTCTTTCTGTCTGCAGCCCCTCTAGGAACTTGCAAATCCCGTCGACTTTCGTTCCTTTCTTTGCCCGTGAATGAAAAGGGGGAGGAATGAAAGCTGAGGGGACGGCCCTTCTGCTTCTCCTCTCCCCCACCCACCCACACCCCACAGGTCAATGGCCCTCCCCTTCAGGCCAGAGCCCTGGATGGGGACATTCCACCCCACATAGTTATGAATACATGGCCCCGGGGACCCCGCCAGTCACTTCTCAGGGAAGCAAGAAGGAATCTGTGGAGCCTGAAGGAAGCCAAGATCCAGATCAGCTTGTTTGGGGGGAGGGGGGTTAGAGCTGAGGCCATTGGGGGTGGGGGGAGCGATGCAGCTACCCTGTGTGTGTGTGTTTTGCCCTGCAGGGCTGCGGCCTTGTGGAGCGAGGTGCTCAGGCTGTGTAAACCATCCAGGGCAGGACAGAGGGGTGGCTGGACATGAGTGGCCTTGAGGAGGGGCAAAGTCCAGGGGATGGCGGGGTGGCTGCAGGCCAGCTGTGGGCGATCCTGCCGGGCTGCTTTCCTTCCCAGGCTGAGTTGGGGGAAGAGGCTGTCCAGGCCACACAGACGCACGCACGCACGCATGCACACACACCCCGGGGACTGGTTGGGGCAGCTTCAGGATCTCTGTCCCCCCGGAGGGTGGCTGCTGCTGCTTCTGCTGCTTCCTTCTTCTGCTGGTGACTTGGGGGGGGGGGCTTCTCCCTCTCTTCCTCCCTCTCTTCCTCCCACCCCCCCCCAACCCCCTTCCAGGACGTTCTGGCGAAGGTCGTGCGCTACGAGGGCTTCTTCAGCCTCTGGAAGGGCTTCACCCCCTACTACGCCCGCCTGGGTCCTCACACCGTCCTGACCTTCATCTTCCTGGAGCAGATGAACAAGTTCTACGGGAAGTTCTTCCTCGGGACCTGAGGGGAGGGGGGCGAGAGGCGCTCTCTCTTCCCCCCACCCCCCACCCCCGGTGCCAAACCCACCCACCCACCCTGGGCGAAGGCCGGGGGGGATCCCTTCTCTCCTCCCACCGATCCCAAACACGGACCGACTCCTCCCAGGACGACGGACAGCAGTGGACGCTATTTATTGAGGGGAGGGGCCGCCCCTGGGCCCGCTTTTAGGGGTGGGGCGGGGGCTGCCCCCTCTCTTGGCTTTGTACTGATTAAAAGCAATCATGCTTCAAATTGACTGCCCCCCCCTTTGAGCCCTCCCTGTGTGTTGTGTGGGATCGGAAAGCGGGGGGGGGGGGTGGCAGAAAGCGGAGCCCCCCCCCTCCCCGAGTGTTCTAAGGGGTCCCCTGAATTTCCAGGGCAGGCGGTGTTGCCTCATTGGAACTGGGGAGGGGAGAGATCCCCCTTCCTCCCCCTCCCCTCTGCATGTGATCAAGGAGGGTGGGGGGTCCAGGTCTCCTTGCCCAGCTCTTAAGGGAAGAGCAGGCAATGCTGGGGTGCCCCTCACCCCCCACCCACCTACGCACATCCTGGGTTGCCACCAAAAGGGAGGGGGGGGGTCTTTTCTGCCTCCAACTCTGGGGGTCCTTGCAGGCAGCCTGGAAGGGCACGATGGGCCTTTGGATGCTCTCGCCAAGCAATCTAGGCAGCCGGGAGGATTTGGGGAGGGGGGCGGTGGGCTTTGCTCCGTGGAGGAAGACGCAGGCACGGACGTCTGACCGCTTCCCTCCCCCCCCCCCCTTTGCAGACTCCGGAAACCCAACAGGCAGACAAGATGTGGGGGGGAGGGGGGAGAGAACAGGGCTTCACGCCTTTATTGGAAAGCAACCGGCCGGCGTCCACACGCGTGTGCAAGTTTTTTTGGGGGGAGGGGGGCAGTGCCCAGAGCCTTCCATGGCCATTGGGGCTGAGAAGCATGCAGTGCCCCCCTCAGAGAGAGGGTGTGTATGTGGGGGGGGGGGGTGAGGCCTCCTCTTCCCGGCCGGCTGCAGAGGAGCCCCTACTCGGGTGGGATGGGGCACCCGGGCACCGTGTTGAGGTGGCCCATGAAGAAGATGGCCAGGGTGCCGATGGTGAAGAGTAGGAGGGCCAGCCAGAAGCAGAGCTTGTCAATCATCTGCCCGATCAGAACCCAGTTCTCGGTCTCCTGCAAAGGAGGGGGGGGGGGGAGAGAAAGGGGTCAAAGGGGAGGCAGCTCCTCCCGAGGAGCTCCCGCCCGACGGACTCACCGCCCCGTTGTCGTTCCGCTCCTTGGTGCTCCTGCTGATGAAGTTGCAGGCGTCCACGCACTCCTTGACCTCCGGGGCCACGCTGGAAAGGGTCTTGTACAGGGCCGTGGTCATCTCTACGTCCAGCCCCTCTGGGTGTGGGGAGGAGGGGGAGGTGTAAGAGTGAAGGCAGGGCAGGCAAAACTCCCTTGGGGCATCTTGGGCCACGGGGGCCAGTGCTGGCCTGGACGCACCTCCCAAGGGCCACCTGTTGGGCAGAGGCGGCAAGGCTGCCAGCTTCCGGCCCGGTCGAAAGGCCCTCTGGCCTTCAACCAAGCCCTGTGCCCGCTGCCCCCTGTCCAGTGTACGGTTTCAAGAGCTTGGACGGGTATCGGGTGTCCTCTCGGGAATGGGGAGACAGCTGCCTTGGCAGGGCAGCGCAGGGCAAGGGCACGGGGTCCTTGGTGAGGAGAGGGCGCCCTCCCCCTCCGTTGGCAGCCGTCCAGCCCCTTACCTGCCTCCCCTGGTCCCGTACCGTAAGCAGGTGCCCTCTGCAGCCCGTGCCGCCCTCCCTGGTGCTCGAAGAGGACTTCGCTCCGGGCCTTCTTCAGGATGTAATCTTCGGCCTTGACCAAGAGGGTGAAGGAGCGGCGAGGGCTGGGGTCCCCCGGGGGCTCCTCGTCTGCGGGGTGGATGGTGGAACCCAAGTAATGTGGGAGGATCTTGAGGAAGAGCTGAGGGGGGGGGGGGGGGGAGGGAGAGAGAGCAGGAAAAGGGGGCTGAAGCGGGCCCAATGCCCCCCGCCCTCTGCCCTCCCAAGTGGACAGCTCGTTCACCGGGTCCAGCCCCTCCAGAGGGACGCCCTCCGTACCCCTGGAACCGAAGCTGCTACGGAGGTGAAAACTCCTGGCCTTAGTGCCGTTCGTGGACCGACCCGGTTGCGGTTAGCAGCTGCGGGTAACTGAGTCTGCAGAGACTCCTGAGGCCCAAAAGTCTTGCAAGGGGGGGGGGGGGGTTCAGGTGGCCGAAAGGGGCTGCATCTGCAGGTGAACTGTTCGGAGGCCAATTTGGGGGGGGGGTGTCCCAACAGATGGGGACATGGAGAGGAGGGGGGGGGGGTCGCCTCAAAATGAAGTGTTTGAATTCGCCTGCCTGAGTCGGATATCTTTCCTCCCTCCGTCCTCTGGGAGTGTGGCTGTCCAGACAGTTTAGAGTTAATGGGGATTTGGGATAGTTAGTTAGGAATTGTGAGCTGTCCCCTTAAGGGAATGCATCCTGGGAAATGTAGTCCACATCTTGTCATCAGGATTGGTCAATCAATTGACCCTTGTTGGGTTGGGGGAGGCTCCCTCACTCTTGCCTGAATCCATTACCATGCAGCCGCTTCAATCCTCATCATGGGGATGAGAGTTGTATTATCTTTCTACACCACAATTCACATATGCAAAGGGTTGGACGCTAAGAAGAACCTCGTCCTAAATGTGAGTTGATAAGGATGCCTGATGAAGCCAATAAAAAGGACTTTGTGTGGATGTTTTGGGGAGTTGCTCTGTCCGCTTTACATAACAGGAGAAAAATAATAAAAGTCTCATCCCCAGGATGATTGAACCCTGTGGGGACGGGTTTTTTTGGGGGGGAGTGTTTGGAGGTGCTGGCAGAGTCCCCCTTCTCCCCCCACCGTTCTTCAGCCTGGATTTTTGGAAGAGGTGGCCAACCTGGGCCAAAGCAGCTTCCCAGAGGTCCCCAAAGCTGGCTTGAGGGCTCCGGGTTCCACCCGGAAGGCTTCCATGCGGCCACCTGCAGGACTCCTTGGCATTTTGCCCGGCCTCCCTTTCAGCACCCCCCCCCCCACGGCCCCCTCCTCACATGCTTGAGCCTGGGAGAGAGGCGGTGGGTGCTGGGGCTGCGCAGAGAGACGTTCAATACCACCACACAGTTAGTGACGATCAAGGTAGCCACCGTCATCACGAAGAGCAGGTACCTGGCGGCGGGAGGAGAGAGGCCGAAGGTGGGCCGGGGCCTCTTCCTGGGCCCTCTCCCCCCTACCTCCGCCACGCGGGCAGGCGGGCAGCCACTCACTTGCCAATGAGCGGGACGCTGAGGGACGTGGCCGGCACCTTCTGGGCAATCAGGAACAGGAAGACGGTCTGGGCCAACAGGACCGAGATGCTCACCGTGCACTTCTGGCCACCGGCTGCCGGGCGGGTGGGTGAGAGCGGTAAGGCTGACCCCTCCCCCACAACCCAGAAGCCCCACCCCCCCCTCCACCCACCCACCCTTTCCAGTCTCTGTGTGTGCTCACCCTGGGCGGGCAGGAAGTAAACCAAGACCACCAAGGAGGAGATGAGCACGCACGGGACGATGATGTTGATGACGTAGAAGAGCGGCTTGCGCTGGATGATGAGGAAGTAGTGGATCTCGGAGAAGCCCGGCGCTTCCAGCCCGTCCATGGGGGCCAGGAGACGGCGGGCCAGGGGGCGCTGGATGGCCCACTCCCCGTTCTCTGTAACAGAGGGATACGCACACGCACTGGGCATTGCAGCTGGCAGGTCAGCCCTGGCCATCCCCTCAAGGGCCAGCCCACGCGGGGTGGGGGTGGGGGGCGGGCCCTACTGATTCCCGGCTCAGCGGCCTCCCCCCCGCTACCTGTGAAAGCCTTGGTGTCGATGAGGACCTTGTCTGCTATCTTATTGGTCTCGTCGTCGATGCCATAGTCGAGCTGCATCTCCCGGGCGTTGTGGGTTTGGGACCTGGAGGGGCAGGAAACCAGGAGGCCCTGAGGGGGAAGGCCAGGCCTCCCCCCCCCCCCCCCCCCGCCCTCTCCTTCAGCATCCTCCCTCCCAGCCACAGCAAAGAGGCCTGGGATGCCCCCCCCCACCCCCGGCCCGGTCCCCGAAGTAGGGGGCCTCCCCTACCCCGACTCACCGGAAGACGAGGGAACAGTTCTGCCAGTCGAAAGGGAAGAAGGTGACTTCCATGGGACAGAAGCTGCGGAAGATGGCAGGGGGCAGCCAGTACATGTTGCCCCCGGCGGAGATGAGCACGTTGGCCGAATAGGCCTCCTTGAAGTTGCCGTCAATGCTGGGAAGAGGGGGAAGGGGAGAAAGGGGGGTCATGAGGGTTAGGGTGAGGGTTGATAAGATAGGCGAAGGAACTCTTTTTAGCGCTGTAAAAGTTAGGGTTAGGAGTTAGGGTTGGGTTAGGGTTAGGGTTTAGAGTTGGGTTAGGGTTAGGTTTAGGGGTTAGGGTTGGGTTAGGGTAAAGGTTGGGTTAGGATTTAGGGCTAGGGTTAAGGTTGGGTCAGGGGTTAAGGTTGGGTTAGGGTAAAGGTTGGGGTTAGGGTTGGGTTAGGGTTAGGGTTAGGGTTTAGGGTTGGGTTAGGATTTAGGGCTAGGGTTAAGGTTGGGTTAGGATTTAGGGCTAGGGTTAAGGTTGGGTTAGGGTTTAGGGTTAGGGTTGCGGTTGCGGTTGGGTTAGGATTTAGGGCTAGGGTTAAGGTTGGGTTAGGGTTGGGTTAGGGTAAAGGTTGGGGTTAGGGTTAGAGTTGGGTTGGGGTTGGGTTAGGATTTAGGGCTAGGGTTATGGTTGGGTTATGGTTAGGGGTTAGGGTTGGGTTAGGGTAAAGTTGGGGTTAGGGTTAGGGTTTAGGGTTGGATTTGGGTTTAGGGTTAGGGTTGCGGTTGCGGTTGGGTTAGGGTTTAGCGCTAGGGTTTAGGGTTAGGGTTAAAGTTGGGTTAGGATTTAGGGTTAAGGTTGGGGTTGGGGTTAGGATTGGTTTAGGGCTAGGGTTGGGTTAGGGTAAAGGTTGGGGTTAGGGTTGGGTTGGGGTTGGGTTAGGGTTTAGGGTTGGGTTAGGATTTAGGGCTAGGGTTATGGTTGGGTTATGGTTAGGGGTTAGGGTTGGGTTAGGGTAAAGGTTGGGGTTAGGGTTGGATTAGGGTTTAGGGTTAGGGTTGCGGTTGGGTTAGGGTTTAGCGCTAAGGTTTAGGGTTAGGGTTAAAGTTGGGTTAGGATTTAGGGCTAGGGTTAAGGTTGGGTTAGGGTAAAGGTTGGGGTTGGGGTTAGGATTGGTTTAGGGCTAGGGTTGGGTTAGGGTAAAGGTTGGGGTTAGGGTTGGGTTGGGGTTGGGCTTGGGTTAGGGTTTAGCGCTAGGGTTTAGGGTTAGGGTTAAGGTTGGGTTAGGGTAAAGGTTGGGGTTGGGGTTAGGGTTGGTTTAGGGTTAGGATTGGGTTGGGGTTGGGTTAGGGTTTAGCTCTAGGGTTAGGGGTTAGGGGTTAGGGGTTAAGGTTGGGTTAGAGTAAAGGTTGGGGTTTAGGGCTAGGGTTGGGTTAGGGTTAGTCCCCTTCCAGCTGCCCCACAACCACCACACTCAACTTGTTCTCCAGGACGATGTCTGGCAGCCACACCTTGTCAGCCGGGACCCGCAGAGTCTTGTTGTACTCCTCCTCGCTGAAATACAGCCGATAGTCCACCCATTGCTGAGGCCAGGAGGGGAAAGAGGTGGAGATGACCCCGATGTCTCTGCGCAGGGCAGGGCAGAACCCCCGGGAGCCCCCCCCCCTGCCAAGTGGGGGCTGGATGGTGTCACATGCCAGGGCTGCCCGGCTGGGAGATGAAGCCCCCCCCCCTTGCCCCAGGATGGGGCAGACAGATGGATCGATGTACTTATTTATTTATTTTTTCTAGGGATTATAAGATAACAGGCAGAAGTATAAACATAGTTATGAATACATGAAATGGGTACATATAAGAAAAATAAAAGGATTCCCCCCACCGCCCACCCGTGTGGTCCTTGCCTGAGTGATCCAGACGTTGGTTGTCAGCGTCTCCTCTTTGGCATTCTGGAGAGAGGGAGGAAAAAATCAGGAAGGAGGAAGGAAGGAAGGAAGGAAGGAAGGAAGGAAGGAAGAAGGAAGGAAGGAAAAAAGCAGGAAAAAGGAAGGAACGAAGGAAGGAAGGAAGGAAAAAGAAGGAAAGAGGAAGGAAGGAAGGAAGGAAGGAAGGAAGGAAGGAAAAAGGAAGGAACGAAGGAAGGAAGGAAAAAGCAGGAAAGAGGAAGGAAGGAAGAAAGGAAGGAAGGAAGGAAGGAAGGAAGGAAGGAAGGAAGGAAGGAAGGAAGGAAGGAAAAAAACAGGAAAAAGGAAGGAACGAAGGAAGGAGGGAAGGAAGGAAAGAAGGAAGGAAGGAAAAAAGCAGGAAAGAGGAAGGAAGGAAGGAAAAAAACAGGAAGGAAGGAAGGAAAAAAGCAGGAAAGAGGAAGGAAGGAAGGAAAAAAACAGGAAGGAAGGAAGGAAGGAAGGAAGGAAGGAAAAAAGCAGGAAAGAGGAAGGAAGGAAGGAAAAAAGCAGGAAAGAGGAAGAAAGGAAGGAAGGAAAAAGGAAGGAAGGAAAAAAGCAGGAAGAAGGAAGGAAGGAAAAAAGCAGGAAAAGGAAGGAAGGAAGGAAGGAAGGAAGGAAGGAAGGAAGGAAGGAAGGAAGGAAGGAAGGAAGGAAGGAATTATTGGCCCCAAGTGTGAGTGGACACCCAAGGAATTTGTCTTTGGTGCAAGAAAGAAGGAAGGAAGGAAGGAAGGAAGGAAGGAAGGAAGGAAGGAAGGAAGGAAGGAAAGAAGGAAGGAATTATTGGCCCCAAGTGTTAGTGGACACCCAAGGAATTTGTCTTTGGTGCAAGAAAGAAGGAAGGAAGGAAGGAAGGAAGGAAGGAAGGAAGGAAGGAAGGAAGGAAGGAAGGAAGGAAGGAAGGAAGGAATTATTGGCCCCAAGTGTGAGTGTACACCCAAGGAATTTGTCTTTGGTGCAAGAAAGAAGGAAGGAAGGAAGGAAGGAAGGAAGGAAGGAAGGAAGGAAGGAAGGAAGGAAGGAAGGAAGGAAGGAAGGAAGGAAGGAATTATTGGCCCCAAGTGTGAGTGGACACCCAAGGAATTTGTCTTTGGTGCAAGAAAGAAGGAAGGAAGGAAGGAAGGAAGGAAGGAAGGAAGGAAGGAAGGAATTATTGGCCCCAAGTGTGAGTGGACACCCTAGGAATTTGTCTTTGGTGCAAGAAAGAAGGAAGGAAGGAAGGAAGGAAGGAAGGAAGGAAGGAAGGAAGGAAGGGAAAGAACAGGCCTGTGACTGCTCTTCCTCCCCTGGCAGCCCCCTCCCCGCCTCCCCCCTTCCTTCCCAGGGTGGGGAAAGCCCCCCCCCCCTACCATTGAGATGAGGTTGGTGAGGGTCAGCTTCAAGAGGACCTGGAGCACTTCGCCCGGCTTCTGGGCCGGCCACTGAGACTTGTTGTAGTTGTCAAAAAGGCGGTTGTACAACTCGAGCTCCTTGTTGCCCTCTGGGGACCCTGTGAGGTGGAAGGGGGGTGGGGGGGGGGCCCAGGATGAGGCCCCGGGGAGCAGCCCCCCACCCCCACCCCACCCCTGCCCGCCTTCGCCCTGCTCCTTACCGAGAGCCGCCCAGCCGAGCAGGAGCCCCAGCCCGAAGCCCCAGGCCGGGCTGCCCATCGCCTGCATGGCCAGAGACAGCTTTGCGGAGGGAGGGGTGGGTGGGGAAGAGTTATTTTGAGGCTGCTCCTGGCTGGGGGAGGGGGCACCGGATATCCTCTCCCCCCCCCCCCTGCATTCCAAGCATCGGAGGCATTCGCTTCCCACGCTCTCCGCAGCACCTGTTGGCATCGTGTTTGACAGCTGCGGACGAAGGGCAGCCGTCAGCCGGCCTGAAATCCCTCGGGGTGGGGGCAAAGGGGTGGGGGGTCCTACAAGCAGGCCTGCCCCCCCCCCCCATGGCCTGGGAAAGCCACCCTTGGTTCTTGCAAGTGGCGGGGAGAGGGTGTGGGGAGGAAGGCAGGGGGAATGGCCACCTATCCCGTGGCCCAAAAGGGACCCTCCTGCCCTCCCGCAACGCAGGAGCAGAATCCAAGACCAGCTCTTTCTCCGGTAATATCACACTACTAACTAGAGCATACAAAACATTTGCTAGACCTATACTCGAATACAGCTCATCGGTCTGGAACCCACATTACGTATCTGATATTAACACAGTGGAGAAACTCCAGAAATATTTCACAAGAAGAGTTCTCCATTCCTCTACTCGTTGCAGAAGACCTTAGGCCACCAGACTCCAAATTCTAGACCTAGTAGAACTACGCCGCCTTCGGCCCGATCTAAGTATAGTACATAAAATCATACATTGCAATGTCCTATCTGTCAGTGAATACTTCAGCTTCAACCATAACAACACAAGAGCAAACAATAGATACAAACTCAAAGTTAATGGCACCAAACTTGATGGCAGGAAATACGACTTCAGTAATAACAGAGTGGTCAATGCCTGGAATACTCTACCTGACTCTGTGGTTTCTTCCCCCCCAAACCCCAAAAACTTTAACCTTAGACTGTCTACTATGGACCTCACCCCTTTCCTAAGAGGTCTGAAGGGGGCCTGCATAAGCGCATCAACGTGCCTACCGTCCCTGTCCTATTGTTTCTTTTATATTCTATTTTTCTTAGATGTATCCATGTATTCATAACTATGTTTATCCTTATACCTGTTACCTTGTAAGCAATTGAGAAACCAAATAAATAAATCAAATAGAATAGAATCACAAGAGGCTCGGAGGTTGGAGGCCTGTCCGGTGGTCTGCAACACCGTTTCAGGCCAAGGGCGGCCCAGCGATGGGGCAACCCACCCACCCCCAACTCCTGGCAGCCATTTGTGGTCCAAGGGGCAGGATTGGGTGGTGGTGGTGGGGGAGCCTTGAGCCGCTTGGCTGTGCGTTTGGATGACCTCGGTCCTTTCCAGGGGGAAGGGTTGGTCTCGGCCAGAGATGTGGGGAGGGGGAGAGCCACGTCTGCCCTGCCCCACATCTCCTCAGGCCTCAATGAGGCTATCAGTGGGGCTGGGCCTGATCCAGAAAGGTCCCTCCGGTGTGGTCTGGCCAAATCAACTGCCCTTTGCCGGAAGCCCTTATTGCAAGGGGGTGGGGGGGGGGGATGAAGGGAAGGAAGGGCCTCATCTGGGCAGACAGATAAAGCCCCCATCCTTCCCCTATGGCCGCTGGCCTTATCTCGGGCTCCTGGGTGGAGGAAGCAGGACGTGGCACTTGGCACCACTATTGTGACTAAGCAGGGGGGGGGGGTGCTATAGTGGCACTGCCATCCTTGCCCAGAGCCTCTGCCAGCCGAGCTGCCCCTTCAAGGCACCCCGGAGGGGAGAGGGGATCCTTGCGGGCACCGCAGCACAGTTGCACTTCCACGCTTCGAGGGAAAATTGGATGCGGTGTGAAGGGAGGCGGAGGGCATCAAACGGAGAACGCCTGCCTTGCAAGGTAGGGTGCCTCGAACCGCGGCAGGGGCTCTGGGCTGGTGGTTGGTGGAGGCTGAAATCAGCCCCGGAAAGCCGTTTCCCGGTGGGTGCCCTCGGGCCAGGCGCTGAGTAGGCCCCGGGGAGGAAACTGAGGCCCGGAGGCAACTTTGCAACTTTTGGGCAAAACTAGCCAGGTTCCGGTGCTGAGCCTGAAGCTCTTTGCAGCTTGGAGGGCAAATAAATCCTTTTTCTCCTCCAACTTTCCCTTGGTGGAATTGCCCGGCCGAAGGGCAACACGGGGCTCCTGCCCACCCCGCCACCCCTTGCTTAAAAAGCAGGGAGGCTCCCCGGGCAACCTCTGGCTCCCCAGCCCTCCTTGCTAGGCGCCTTCATCTTCTGGGCATTGGAGCCCTCGCCCGTTGGCCTTGGCGCCGTCTTCCCTCGGCCCCAATGTCAGTTTAAGCGTCTCTGGGGATCCTCCCTGGGTTGTCCCAGAGGGGGCTTTTCTCTCTCTCTCTCTCTCTCATTCTCCCCAAGGGGCAACTGGTTTTCCTCGGAAGACGTTTCGCTTCTCATCCCAGCAGCTTCTTCAGCTCTGACCGGATGGTGGGGGGGGGGGGGGGAGAATGGAAAACAGCTGGTCCTTTGCATCCCTTTGAAGAGCCCTCGAGGCCCCGCCGGGAGGTTTAATCTGTATCCTCAGGCTCTCCGGGGTGGTGCAAATAAATTAATAATAATAATAGTAGTAGTAGTAATAGTAATAATAATAGTAGTAGTAGTAATAATAATAGTAGTAGTAGTAATTATAGTAATAGTAATAAATTATTATTATTATTAGTAGTAGTAGTAGTAGTAGTAGTAATAATAGTAGTAGTAGTAGTAGTAGTAATAGTAATAGTAGTAGTAGTAGTAATAATAGTGATAATAGTAATAGTAAATAAATATTTATTATTATTAGTAGTAGTAGTAGTAGTAATAGTAGTAATAATAATAGTAGTAGTAATAGTAATAATAATAGTAGTAGTAATAGTAATAATAGTAGTAGTAGTAATAATAGTGATAATAGTAATAGTAAATAAATATTTATTATTATTAGTAGTAGTAGTAGTAATAGTAATAATAGTAGTAGTAATAGTAATAATAATAGTAGTAACAGTAATAATTGTAGTAGTAGTAATAATAATAGTAATAATAGTAATAGTAAATAAATATTTATTATTATTATTATTAGTAGTAGTAGTAGTAGTAGTAGTAGTAATAATAATAATAGTAGTAATAGTAATAATAATAGTAATAGTAATAATAGTAGTAGTGGTAATAGTAATAATAGTAGTAGTAGTAGAAATAATAATAATAATAATAACAACAACAACAATAAATGACAATAATAATTAATTAAAATTAAAATAATTAAAATTAAAATAATTAAAATTAAAATTAAACCAATGGGTGCGGGGCCTTCTTGGAACTGCTGTGGAAGGAGCCGGGTTGTAGGCTGGAGGTCGGCAGCGGTCAAGCAGTGGCCTAGCATGGCGCCTAAGTGCTCTGGGCTCGGGGGGGGGGGGGGTTGGTCCTGCCCCCCCCAAGTGCTTCCTTTTGGGCCGCTTCGGTCGTTGGGATGCAGGTGAAAAGGGAAGCCGCAGCGCAGGACAACCCTGCTCTCACCCGGGCCCAGTTTTACTCTCCCTTGGCCAAGAATTGTGGACGGGACGAGGCGGCGTGGATCAACTAGAGCAGCTCATCAGCTAATCGTCCAGTCAGAGCCGAAGAAGCCTCTGGGATGAGAAGCGAAAACTCTTCAAAGAAAAAGAAAAAAGAAAAACCAGAAAGTCCAGTTGCCTCCTGGGGGAAAAAAAGAAAGAAAGAAAGAAAGAAAGAAAGAAAGAAAGAAAGAAAGAAAGAAAGAAAGAAAGAAAGAAAGAAAGAAAGAAAGAAAGAAAGAAAGAAAGAAAGAAAACCACCTTTGGGATAAATAAATAGCTTAAAGTTCCACTTTGCTGACCCGGGAAAGATAAAAATCGGTGTATTTACGTACAGCTATTCCGCTGACCACATCCAACCTGTTCAACCAGATTGCTAAATTCAGATATTTTTTTTTAAGGGTGAGGACAAAAAACTAGAATTTCTTTCTTTCTTTCTTTCTTTCTTTCTTTCTTTCTTTCTTTCTTTCTTTCCTTCTTTTCTTCCTTCCTTCTTTCTTTCTCTCTCTCTCTCTCCTTCCTTCCTTCCCTTCCTCCCTCCTTTCTTTCTTTCCTTCCTTCCTTCTCTCTCTCCTTCCTTCCTTCCTTCCTTTCCTTCCTTCTTCCTCTCTCTCCTTCTTCTTCCTCTCTTCCTTCTTCCTTCCTCTCTCTCCCTCCTTCTTTTCTTCTCTCCCTTCCTTTCCTTCTCTCCCTCCCTTCCCTTTCTTCTTTCCTTTTCTTTCTCTTTCTCTCTTTCCTTCTTCCTTCCTTCCTTTTCTTCCTTCTCTTTCTTTCTTTCTTTCTTCTTTCTGTCCTTCCTTCCTTCCTCTCTTTCCTTCCCTCCTTCTCTCTCTCTCTCTCCTTCCTTCCCTCCCTCCTCCTTTCTTTCTTCCTTCCTTCTTTCTCCTCTCTCTCCTTCCCTTCCTTCCCTTCCCTTCCTCCTTCCTTCCTTCTTTCTCTCTCTCCTCCTTCCTTCCCTTCCTCCCTCCCTCCTCCTTTCTTCTCCTTCCTTCCTTCCTCTCTCCGTCCTTCCTTCCTTCCTTCTTCCTCTTCCTTCTTCTTCCTCTCTTCTTTTTCCTTCCTTCCCTCCCTCCCTCCTCTTTCCTTCTCCTTCTCTTCTCTCTCTCCTCCTTCCTTCCTTCCTCTTCTTCCTCTCCGCCTCTCTTCCTTCCTTCCTCCTTCCTCTTCCCTTCTCTCCTCCTTCCCTTTCTTTCCTTCCTCCTCTCTCTTCTCTTCCTTCTTTCCTCCTTCTCTCCTCTCCCTTCCTCTTTCCTTCTTCTTCTCTCTCCTCCTTTTTCCTCCTTCCTTCCTCCTCTTCCTTCTCTTTCCTTCTTTCTCTCTCTCTTTCTTTTCTTCCCCTCCCTTTCTTTCTTTCTTTCTTCTTTCTTTCTTTCTTCTTTCTTTTCTTTCGTTCTTTCTCTTTCTTCTTTCTTCTTTCTTTCTCTTTCTTTCTTTTCTTTCTTTCTTTCCTTTTCCTTCCTTTCCTCTCTCTCCTCCTTCCTTCTTCTCCTTCCTTCTCTCTCTCTCTCTCCTTCATTCCTTCCTTCTCTTTCTTTCTTTTTTGAGTTTTAAAATGAACTCTATTTGCAAAAGATTAAAAAAATATAAATCTACAAGTATTTCTTTATTCAAATGACCATCCTTGTGTAAAGATGGACCCCAGCCTCATTTTGCAATGCTGCTCCATTGAGCCCCAGGGAGGGCAGGGCAGGGCAGTACATAGAGCCAGCTCCATCCAGGGGTGGGGATTCCATTTTTAAAAACAACCGGTTCTGTGGGCGTGGCTTAGGTGGTGGGCGTGGCTTGGCGATCATGTGACTGGGTGGGCGTGGCTTGGTGGTCATGTGATTGGCTGGGCATGGCCAACTCAACATCCCTCACATCGAGGCAGGCATCTCCTCGCCTGGCCTCTCATGACTGTGGGGATGCTGCAACAGTCGTAAGTGTGAAAAAAGGGTCATAAGTCACTTTTTTCAACGGTCACTGCACACAAACAGAGTACCAGCAAAGGAGGGGGAAAAAAATTCCAGAGAAGTTCCTGAGACAGGAAGTCTAGTCTTGCCAAGAATGTAATGAGGGTGAACGGAGAGGCAGTTTCTGTAAGCAACCCCAGAATGTTGCCTTCCTGCCTCCCTTACAGGATTACCCCAGGAATTTCTTCTCACAACCGATTCTCCCAATTGCTTAGAAGGTTAACAACCGGTTGTAGCAAATAGGTGTGAACTGGTAGAATCCCACCCCTGGCTCCAACCTCTTTGGGACTCCTCAGAGCAGCAGCAGCCACAACCCTTAGACTTAGATCGCACTTCACAGCCCCTCGCCAAGCGGGTGACATACGTCAGCCTCTATGCCCCCCCCCCTCCCCAACAACAATCTGGCTCCTCATTTTAGCCACCTCGGAAGGATGGGAGGTGGAGTCCACCTTGAGCCGGTCAGGATCGAACTGCCGGGCGCCAGCGGAATTATTAAGCCAGTGCAATTCTGCCTCCCAGCCGCTGCGCCACGATGGCTCTGGGGTGTTCAGATGTCAAACTCTCTACAGAAACTGGGGTTTTCCTCCACCTCTGGGACCTTTGCACCTCCTGGTGCTAAATCACTTGCACACAATCGATCAGGAGGTTGTAATTCTCTGCCAGGCATTTCCAAGAAAAATTCCTTGGGGGTCCAATCACACTTGGCCAATAAAAGAATTCTATTCTACTCTACTCTATTCTACTCTACTCTATGATAGATAGATAGATATTTTTTTAATGTATACTGAGAGTATTTACACCAAGACAAATTCCTTGTGTGTCCAATCACACTTGGCCAATAAAGAATTCTATTTCTATTTCTATTCTACTCTACTCTACTCTACTCTACTCTACTCTACTCTACTCTACTCTACTCTACTCTACTCTACGATAGATAGATATTTTCTTTATGTATACTGAGAGTATTTGTACCAAGACAAATTCCTTGTGTGTCCAATCACACTTGGCCAATAAAGTATTCTATTCTGTTCTGTTCTATTCTAGATGGATGGATGGATAGATAGATAGATAGATAGATAGATAGATAGATAGATAGATAGATAGATAGATAGATAGATAATTTTTTTAATGTATACTGAGAGTATTTACACCAAGACAAAATCCTTGTGTGTCCAATCACACTTGGCCAATAAAGAATTCTATTTCTATTTCTATTCTATTCTACTCTACGATAGATATTTTCTTTATGTATACTGAGAGTATTTGTACCAAGACAAATTCCTTGTGTGTCCAATCACACTTGGCCAATAAAGTATTCTATTCTGTTCTGTTCTATTCTATTCTAGATGGATGGATGGATAGATAGATAGATAGATAGATAGATAGATAGATAGATAGATAGATAGATAGATAGATAGATAGATAAATTTTCTTTATGTATACTGAGAGTATTTACACCAAGACAAATTCCTTGTGTGTTCTATTCTTTCCTGATTCTATTCTATTCTACTCTATTCTATTTTCTATTCTTTCCTGATTCTCTTCTCTTCTCTTCTCTTCTCTATTCTACTCTATTCTATTTTCTTTTCTATTCTATTCTACTCTATTCTATTTTCTTTTCTATTCTTTCCTGATTCTCTTCTCTTCTCTTCTCTATTCTACTCTACTCTATTTTATTTTATATTCTATTCTTTCCTGATTCTATTCTATTCTATTCTACTCTATTCTATTTTACTCTATTTTCTTTTCTATTCTTCATTCCAATATCTATTCTATTCTTTCCTGATTCTATTCTATTTTCTATTCTATTCTGTTCTTTCCTGATTCTATTCTATTTTCTATTCTATTCTATTTTACTCTATTCTATTCTTTCCTGATACTATTCTATTCTATTCTACTCTTCTATTTTACTCCATTCTATTTTCTATTCTATTCTCTTCGGCCTCCTCACGGCTGGAAGCTTGGGGGGGGGGACTTCAACTCTCAGCTCTGCCGACTGGGGAATTCTGGGAGTTGGAAGTCCACCCAGCCTCCCAACTGCCGAGAATTGAGCAGCGCTATAATCTGTGAACATTGGATGGATACTGAATGCAGGTGTTGAAAATTATAAGGGCTATTTAGCAACCGTTTTTTTTGATATCCCAGAGGCCTCGGCCCTATTTTTAGCCGCCGCTTTGCTGGGTTTCCTGCGTTAAAAGCCACACGACATATTTGGAAGGCGCGGCATGGAAGCTGCTGAGCTGTGCAGAGAGAGAGTGTCGTCCATTAATTCCCGGCTGAACCCGGAGGCCTCGGCCTGGCCTCGGATCTCTTGAATTGGTGCCCCCAACAGAATCTCTTTTGGTTGCCCCCAAATCGCCCCTGCAACGAAGGGTCAGGAAGGAAGGTTAGGTTCTTCTGAAGGAAGCCCATCTCTCTGCGGGTCCTGCGATGCCTTGCATAATCCATCCGTTGCGGCTGAGATGTTGGGCATGGAGAGTAGCAAGGGGGCCCCCTTGAGGGGTCAGCGAGAAAGAGGGGGGCCTCCGTGTGGGATGAGGAAGGGAAGGGCACCCCATGCACACACATATACACACACACAAGGCAGGAAATGCCGCCTGCTTTTCTGCTGCTTCCTATTCAAAGTCTTCGTTTGGAAGGACGATGAGTGTTGGGGGCTACTTGGGCAGTCACCCCCCCCAGCGCTGGGTCTCAGCAACTCCCTTCCTTTATATATATATATGTGTGTGTGTGTCTGTGTGTGTGTGTAAGGTTTTTGAGCTGATAATTTTAAATAATAAATAAGGGAGACTAGGATGGATCTATTTCGAGCTAGTTAGCTCTATCCTAGTCTCCCTTATAGATCTATCCTAGTCTCCCTTATTTATTATTTAAAATTATCAGCTCAAAAACCTTACACACATGTAAACAAAAGACAACGAAACAAATAGCTTTCTGTCGGTATGGTCTCTGGTGATGAGCCGAAAGACAGAAAAGAAAGCAGTATGCTTTCTCCCTTAATTGGGGCTTAACAGGGTGTTGTAATACAAAGTATATACTTATTCCCCTGCCTGAGCTGATAAGGAGAGAGCCAGTGGTGTAGTGGCAATTACAACTGCCTCACATGTAATACTTCCCTGGTTCGAATCCCAGTAAGGGTATGGCTAGCTGAAGAGAGCTAACTAGCTCAAAATAGATCTATACTAATCTTGTATAATAAACCCTTGTTTATTATTTAAAAAATTATCAGCTCAAAAACCTTACACACATGTAAAAGAAAAGACAACGAAACCAATAGCTTTCTGTCGGTATGGTCTCTGGTGATGAGCCGAAAGACAGAAAAGAAAGCAGTATGCTTTCTCCCTTAATTGGGGCTTAACAGGGTGTTGTAACACAAAGTATATACTTATTCCCCTGCCACAGCTGACGAGGATAGAGCCAGGTGTTGTAGTGGCAATTACAACTGTCTCACATGTAATACTTCCCTGGTTCGAATCCCAGTAAGGGTATGGCTAGCTGAAGAGAGCTAACTAGCTCGAAATAGATCTATCCTAGTCTCCCTTATTTATTATTTAAAATTATCAGCTCAAAACCTTACACACACACACACGCACACACACACATATGCAGGTCTTGATGTGTTTGGGTCTTTTCCCATGTAAGATTGAGACTATCTGGGCAACGTTTCGACGAGATCTCACTCGTCATCTCCAAGCTGGTGCTTTCGGCTTCGTGCTTGTGTGAGGCAAAGCGTGATCTGAACTGCCGTCTCCCTATATATACTGGTGGGGAGGTTGGGTAATGGGCTGTGTGATGACTTTCTGAGTTCTATTGTTTTGACGTCAGACCTAGGAGGTCACAACAATCGAACTCAGAAGGTCATCACACAGCCCATGACCCAGGTCATTACGACCCAGGAGATTACAGCACAAGACCCAGGAGGTCACAAGATTAGAACTCAGAAGATCCTCACACAGCCCATGACCCAGGTCATTACGACCCAGGAGGTCACAACAATAGAACTCAGAAGGTCATCACACAGCCCATGACCCAAGTTGTTATGACACAGGAGGCGGATACACACACAGCAATACCTCAGCCACACATGTTCTTAAGAAAAAGCCAGCCAATCTGCAAACATCAACTCCATCAACCAATCAAGAAATGATAACACAGCCAACTTCCCCACCAGTATATAAAGGGAGACAGCAGCTCAGATCACACTTTGCTCACACAAGCACAAGGCCGAAAGCCCCAGCCTGAAGATGGCGAATGAGATCTCGTCGAAACGTTGCCCAGATAGTCTCAATCTTACACGGGAAAAGACCCGAACACATCAAGACCTGCATACTTGTACCCGTGAAAATCTATGAAAACACCCACCCACCAACACATATATATGTATATTTAATTTTTTAAGACAAACATATAGAGACAAAACCATAAAACCGTCTCCCAGTTGTATACATACAGTGTGTCAGTTGGTTACAAATCTTTTGTGCTATCCTTTCATAGTCCTTACTCACAAGTTGTAAAGGTTCTCAAATTGTCAATCTAATATAGGCTGATCTATTTATCCGTTACTAATCGTTCATTCGACTAAACTATTATTCCATCGTTTTAGACGAGATATTCTGGCTTTTATGATAAATTTATATTCGACGTTCATCCACTGGTTATATATTTTGTATTATATTCTGCATCCATCTATTAATCTTCTGTTACAAAACTTCCTAAGTCTTCTTGTTCTCTAATTTCAAATGTCAATTTACTCATTTCAGCACAGTCCATAATTTTAGCAACTCTCTCCTTCCTGAAAGGCTTGCTGGGGTGGGGGTGGGGGGTCCCTGACTTTTCTCACACCAGGGACACGTTAACTACTATGTGGGCAGTCCAGATCCCTCCTCATGTGTGCAGGTGAAGCTTCGCTAACAGGCCCAGGCCCAGTCTGGGGGAATGGGCACCACGGCTGTAAAGGGTCTTTTCCAGCCATGGGGAGTCATTCTACCTGGCCCTTCTCCTTGTGGGCCCCCCCTCCTCCAAGTGGAGGTCAGAGGGAAGCTGGAGAAAGCTGCTACTGCAGTGTTTAGAGCAATTCCCAGCCCGTCGCGTCCAAGTATATTTACTCTAGACCTTCTGTGTGGTCTCCTCTCTGCAGATGCTGCAGGATCTGTTGGCCCCCCTTCTCCTGGCTGCCTCGGTGGCTGCGGTGGGAGCCCTGCCTGCCCCGCAGGAGGAGTGCGAGAGAGAGATGGTCAAGGAGCAGCTGCAGGTGAGCTGTGTGGAGAAGGGTCTCTCCAGCATCCCCACCGGGCTGCCCAAGGATACGGGCGTCCTGCTCCTCACCTCCAACCAGCTGGCCAAGGTTGACCTGGCCTCCTTCCAGTACCTGCCGGAGCTGAGCGAGCTGAATCTGTCCAACAACAGCCTGAAAGCTCTGGAGATCAGCGCCCCGCTGCCCAAACTCGAGAACCTGCTCCTGTCCCATAACGGTCTGGAGAGCCTGCCAGTTTTCCAGGGGCTGCCCAGCCTGAAGGTCCTGGCGTTGGGACACAACCAGCTCTCCCAGCTGCCCGAGGGAGGCTTCCGTGGCCTGGATCAGCTGGAGGAGCTGCAGCTGCAGGGCAATCAGCTGGTGAGTTTGCCCGGCGAAGCCTTCGAAGGGCTGGAGGAGTTGAAGGATCTGGACCTGTCGGATAACCGCCTGGAGTCGGTGCCCCCGGAGCTGCTATCCAAGCTGTCCAACTTGGGTATTCTGGGCCTGGAGAGGAACCGGTTGGAGAGCCTGCCGGATGACTTCTTGGAGGAGGGCATGTACGTCTACGTCTACCTGTTGGGGAACCCCTGGCGGTGCGACTGCGGGCTGGCGTACCTGCGTGACTGGATCAACAACTACGAGCATACGGTGTACACTCGTACAACCATAGAGGAGAACGGCTTGGAGAAGAAGGTGACGGAGAACGAGCCCCTCCGAGTCATCTGCCAGGCGCCCCCCAGGGAAAAGGGCCGGCCTGTCATGCATTTCAAAGCTGCCTGCGGTAGCCGCGGAGATGAAAACCAGGAGGTGGAAGAGGCGGTCGAGGAGGTGGGGGACAGCCCGACTCCCTCTCCGACTCCTTCCCCTTTGACGACCGCTGTCGCTCTGACTCTACGGGCCTCAACGGCTGCCGCTCACACAACCACAACAAGCACTTCAGCGCTTAGTTCTTCCATGATACACTCCCCCACAACCACCAGCCGTGCTGCCACAACCTCTCCCACAACTACTGGCCGTTTTGCAACAACCTCTCCCACAACCACCGGTCCTGTTGCCACAACTTCCCCGAAAACCACTACCCCCAGTGCAACAACCCCTCTTCATGTTCTCGCAACCACACCGGTTGTCGCTTTCGGCCTTTCCACTAGTGGTGCTGCTGCAGGGAGGCCAACTCCAACGTCTAATGTCCCCAAGACGACCTCCCCCGTCCCTCCCACCACGACAGCAACCCCTTACACCTTGCTTGCTCCCAGCCCCACGGCCTCGATGCTGACCGCCGCCCCTCTTGCCCCAAGCACCCCTCCGCCAGCGAGCGCCACAACTGGGCCTCCTCCGAGGCCTGCCACCCTGGTCCCCTCCAGCCCCAGCCTGGCCAACACCTCACCCAGGATTTCTGGCCCCCCACCTGCCCCCCAGCCCTCTGCCCACTGCCTCTGCCCCGCCCCGCCCGTCCGGGTCCTCGGAGTAGCTGCTCGTAGGGGGTCCCACACGGGCTGGCTGCCCGGCTCCTGCTGCCTCCTGCGCCTGGGGTTATACCTCGCCTGCCTGGCGTTGCTGGTTCTGCCCAGCCTGGTTCTGCTTTGCCGACTGGGCTGGCTCTGCCTCGGCTGGTACCGCCCGGCTCTGCGAAGGGCTCTGGGGTCCCGCTTGGCCAGAACCCCCCAGCAGTGGCAGGAAGCCTCCCCCAAAGAGTGGCGGCTGCAGTTAGCCGAAACCCCGCGCCCCACGCCGGCTCCCCGGATCTACCGCGTCTGCAAGAGGTTCCAGGTGGGCCCTTCGCGCCACGTCACCTGGCTGCTGGTCAGCCTGCCTGGCTCTGCCGGAAGACGACGGGCCGAGAGGCAGGCCAGGGTTTCCTCCTACAGCTTGGATAGGGGAAAGGACACGCTGGGGGCCGTGAGGGTGAAGTACGCCGCAGCCTCTTTGTAAGGGCCCAGCAAGATTGCTTCTAAAGGGGGGGGATGTTCTCCCCAGGGCTGGCAGTTCTTGATCCCACCGATCTTGCACCGCTTCCCAGGCCTCCGCCGTTGTTGCCATTGCTGTACTTTTGTGCTGGGTGGGGTCGCCTGTGTGCACGCAAGAGGGGAGGGGGCAGCGCGCAGGGGTCCCTCTGGAGCTCACGGTGGTGTTTCAGGGCTCAGATACCCCTCCTCAGCCCCCCTCCCCAGCTGAAAGGATCAGGTGCATGCAAAACCTTTACTGCCCCCCAACCAACCCGAAGCCTGCGAAGGGGGCACATCCCAAAGAAAAGGGGGGGGGGCTGGACCCTGGTGTGTGTGTGTGGGGGGGGAGGTAGGGCAGGGTCCACCCAGGCTGCCCTCGAGGGATGCTGCCCTGCCGTGGCTGGCCTTTGGGGTCTTCCCCTCACCCCGCAAGGCCCCCCACCCCTTTCTCTGGGAGGGGGAAGGCGGCAGCGTTCTCACCCCCGCCCCCAGGAGGCCCACAGCCTCCCTTCCCCACGCACCCCTCCCCCAGGCCCCTCCCTGCTCCGACTCGCCCCGAAAGGCCTTGGCGGGAGGGTCCAAAGCGTCTCTCCACACGGGAGAAACACCCCCCCCCCCCGCTTTCAGAAACGCAGCCCTCCGCTTGGCTGCCACCAGAGGGCGCTAGCCATCCACACAGCTGAGCAACTAGCTAGGAGGAGGAGGAGTAGTAGTAGGAGGAGAAGCCCAAAACCGACTGGCCTTTTTAGGGGACTCCTATTGAAGTGGGGGGTGGGGGTCAATTCCAAAGGTCAGTGGACGCCTCCATCTCTGCAGTTACTATGTAGAGCATGACGGGCCTCCTGGAGCAGCTGGGGCCCTGGGGAAGCCCCCCAAACCCCCCCACACACAAGCCTGGGGACCAGAGTACCGGACAGCCAGGCAGTTGTTTCCCTTGGGGGGGGTGGGGTGGCAGCAGGAAACCTCCTTTGGCCACAGATTTGCTGAAGGCCACGGGCCACGGCTGGGCAAGGGGCGGTCTCGGAAAGGGGTGGGGGGAGGAGGCCACGGGCAAGGGTCTCTTCTTCCCTCTTCTTCTCTGGCATCCAGTTGGAATAAAAGCCGTTCGCCTCGCAAGGGCCGCCTGTCTCCATCTGCTTCTGGCCTTCCTCCCGCCTTCGGTCTGCGGCTTCCTTTCGAGGCCACAAATGGCTGCAAGTTTGGCCTTCGGGGAAGGGAATTGAGTCTTGGGGGAGCTGGCATTTGATGAAGCAAAGGAGCAACCCCCCCCCCCTTTCCTCTGCCCCTCTGGCCAACCCCTCCTCCCTCCCCCCATGCATTCCTCTCCCCCCCTCCCCACAATCCCACGTTGACCCTGCTCTGCCCAGGCACAGAAAACCCTCCCTTTCTAAAGCCAGCGCAGCAGCCCCCCCCTTCCGAGACTCCCCCCCCCTCCCCGTCCTGTGCCCGATGGAGAAGCCCCCTCCCCACTGCCCAGCCCCTTCCCCCCCCACTTTCTCCCAGCACAGAGAGGAAACCAGAGCCAGAGGGAGCATTTTGGTTCTTTTATCAAGAGATGAAATGCCAAGGCCACCACTGATTCCCTTGGAGGGGGGGGGAGGAGGGCAGGAGGGGAGGGGGCATCTCCCTTTTCCACAGAGAGGTGGGGGAGGGCAAGGTGGGGAAGGAGAGGGGATTATATACAAATTGCAAGCAAACTGCACAGAGAAGTAAAACCAAGTTGCAAGCAGGAGGCCCGTTTCCCTCTCCTGCCATCTGCACCAGCGGCCACCAGTGAGCCCCGGGGAAGCCCCTAACCAAAATGGAGGGGGAGAAAAGCTGCCTGGGGGGGGGGGGAGGAGGAGGAGGAGGAGGAGGAAAAGGGGGGGGAGGGGCGGGCTGGGGTGGAAAGGCGGCCCAGGCCTCTGGGGCTGCCCCACCCCCCCCCACCCCTGCCCAACCTGATGAGCTGGGCCATTAAAGTGCTTCGTTAAAGTTTTTGTTCCTTAAATTGCCATTACAAAAAAGAGGAGGAAGAGGAAGAGGAAGAGGAAGAAGAGGAGGAGAGCAAAATATACAGAGTTCCCCCTCCTAGCCGGAGGCGGGAGTGAAAATTCCAGCTATACATCCAGGTGCAGCCCGAAATCCCAGGGGAAGGGGGCTGGCGAAGGAGAGGGGACGACCCCCCCCACCCCCCCTTTGAGAGCAGCCAGATCTTCCCCCCCCCTTCCAGAGCAAAAGGGAGGGGGGGAGGGAGGGAACCATGGTACCCAGATCACAAGGGGGGGGGAAAGGGAAGAGAGCCCGACGGTTGAGTGTCCCGAGTGGGGAGGTCCCTCGTTTCTCGCATCATCATCATCATCATCGTCACTCGACCCGCAGTGGGGAACTTCCTCCAGTTCGAGACAGCGACTGGGGAGGGAGGGGTCAACCGAGGACCCTCCCTCCTTCCCTCCCTTCCCCACATGCCGCCGGGAGCCCTTGTGGGGGGAGGAGGGAAGGAAAGAGGATTGAGGGGGTGGTGTTTTGCAAGAGGCGGTCGGGGTGGGGCGTCTCCGTAGCATCTTTGGAGCACCCCCGAGGGCTCCCCACCCACCCACCCCCACCCCGGGTCTCCGGCCGCAGCTGGACGAAGGCGGCTTCACCAGTTCATGATGCAGTTCCGGTTGAGGGTCATGAAGTAGACTTGGCTGCTGCCCCCCGAACGTACCGAGGCGAAGAATACCTGTTTGGGGGGGGGGAGGAGTGGCGGGGGGAGAGAGAAACGGTTGCAGAAGGTGGACCCGGGGATGGGTGGGTGGGAGGAGGAGGAGGAGGAGAAGGGCCATCCCCTTCCCCCCCCGCCCCGCCGCCAGCCCCCACCCTCCCTTAGGGGGTGGGGTCCCCCCCAGGCTCAGCGTCGCGCCGCCCCCCCCTCACCTTGTCGTTTCGCTCGCACAGGAACTTCAGCCGCTGCGCCCTCTTGTGCATGAAGACGCCGTCCAGGTGTCCTGTCTCCACCGAGCGGATTTCTATGGCTTTCTCGCCCCAGCCCATGATCTGATTGGAGCAGATGTACGCTGTGGGGGGAAGGGGGGGGGAGGAAGAGGAAAGGACGTGAGTGGGCGGGGTCTGGCGCTGAACATGACACACACACACACACACCCAAAAAAAGAGAGGCAGCGCCCGTGCCGATAATCCCTTCCTCCCCCCCCCGTCGTGGTTCGCCGGCAGCAGGTACAGGAGACTGAGGCCTCGGAGGGACGAGGGACCCCGCGTGGGGCCAGGCCTCTCGGAGAGTGGGGGGAGATCGGGGAGTCTTGCAGCAGCGAGGAAGCCCCCCCCCCCCCCGCCGAGGAGCCTGCTGGAAGGAAAGAGCAGCCGCAGCAGCCACGGGCGACTCAGGACTAAAGCCGCAAGGGGATCTCTCCCATAAGGGATAAAAGCCAGCCTTTGGGGATTGGGTTCTTTGCAGGAAGCAAGGAAGTTCTTTCGACTCATTTGAAGCTCTGTTTACTTCGGTTTGTATTTTTTTTTTTTAAAAAAAAACCAACAACTTCTGGTTTTGGTATATTTGATCTGCCGTTAGTCTTGTGTTCTTGGCAGCCTTTCGCAAGCTTGAGAGGGCTGGCTCTTCTTTGGGACAAAGACTCTTGGCTGGGAATGCACAGAATTCACAGCGGCGCATTGAAAAAGGTTTGCTTTGATGCATACTCGGTTTGATTTGAAGGAGGCTCGGGTCAGCACATGTCCAGAGAAGGGGGGAAGCTGTTCAGACGCTTGCAGGGAAGAGGTAGGCCTGCCCGAGGGAGGGGTTTCCTCCCAAGGCTGTGGGGGGTGGGGGTGGGCACCCCCCCCAGCCCAGGGAAGGGAGGGGCTCCGGGTTTGGGTAAAAAGCATCCTGGTTGGCAAGGAAGGCCCCTCCCCTCCCGCGTTTTCCTGCTGGAGAGAAGCCAACGGAGCAGACATGGGGGGAATCCGGAGAGTCAATCGGGCGGAAGGACTCCAGTCCAGGGGGGGAAGGGAGAATAAGGGTCAGAAACGGGGTGGCGGGGCATGAGGGAGGGGCAGAACAAGGGCTAAGGGTTGTGCTCCTGCTCGCCTCGTGGCCCCACTCCAAGAACCACCACCACGGAGCAAATGGCCGTTCAGGCGAAGTCTTCTCCCAAATGCCCAGCCTGGGAGGCCCCTGCGGTCCGAGGATGTCCAGAGCATTTGGGCCGAGCTTTTCCGCAGCCCCATCCCCCCCCCCTGTCCCCGGGGCTTACCGACAGAGGTGGGCATCTCCCCCCACTGCAGGACCACGTCCTTGATGATGCGGCCGAAGGTGTTGACGTAGACGCCCTCGTCCTCGTAGCACAGGAGCATCTCCATCCCGTCCGTGTTGGGCAGGAAGACGATGGCGTGCGGGGTGATCTGGGACTGGATCTGGTGGAGGGGAGGAGGAGGAGCGGCCGTCATCCTCGCCTGGCCCTGGGAAGGGCGGCGGGGGGGGGGAGAAACGTGCTCCTCCAAAGGGCCTGCCCTCCCCCCCTCCTCCTCCCCCGGCACTCACGTGGACCGGGATGTAGATGTCGTAGTTGTTCCCCGAGTCCACGTCGATGGCGTGGAAGCCGGCGCAGGAGCCGTAGATGACCTTCAGCCGCTGGCCTTCCTCCACCGTCAGCTCCACCAGCAGCGGCCGATGCGGCAGGTCAGCGAAGGACTGCAGGGCACCCATGGTGAGGGGGGAGGGAGGGAGGGAGGGAGGGAACGGGAGCAAAGTTACTCCCCAGAGCTTCCAAGGAGGATAGAGGACACCTCCCTCCCCTTCCCCTGACCTTCCACCTTGGTACCTTGAAGGCCATGAACTTGTGGTAGGGTTTGGGCGCCCAGGCGTAGACCTCCACCGAGCTTTTCAGCGCAATCACCAGGAACTTGATCCGCTCGTACTTCACTGCGGGCGACGGGAGCCCCGTCAGAACCTGGGCCTCAGAGGTTCCCCCCCCCTCCCCAAGGAAGTCCCCGTTGCTTTGGGGGAGGGGGTGGCCCTCCGCTCTGCTCACCCACACGGTAGTGAATGCAGCCCTCCATGTCCCCCACGGTGGTCCAGCCCTGCTTTTTCTCCACCTCGGGGTCGTTGTGCAAAATCTTGTTGCGTAGCCAGGAGAGGTAATAGACGCGCAGCTTGTTCCTCTTGCCTAGAGAGGCAGGGAAGGAAGGGGAGGGGGGGATACCGGTGTGACTGTGTTTATTTTGGATTTGTCTCTTGAGCTTCCAGAATGGTTATTATCATGTTTCCATAGTAACAAGATACGAGTGTCTGGTGATGTTTGGTTTACTGCACATGTGTGCAGGAGAGACATTTTACTTTAGTTTTTCTTCTCTTTTGCTTCTTAGAATATGCTGGTTTTTTCTTTTGTTCCTAGTTATTTGTAAATAAAGTAGGCCGGCAACGCAAAAATACGATTTATTTCCTCTCGTTTCTGAAGCTGAATTTTTTCGCTTTGACAACCGGGTCACCGCCAGCGAGGCGGGATTTCTCCCCCCCCCCTCCTCTCTCACACTCACCTGAGATGGTGGTCAGCAGGTTGAGGCCCTCCAGGACGTCCATCTGCTGGAAACGCCGGCGGTTGATGAGGCTGTATACCTTGCCTTGTCCGCTGCGGTCCAGTAGCATCAGCCCGTTCTCGGTGCCCACCAGCAAGTTGACCCCTGGGGGTGGGTGGAAGGATATGAACGTCCCGTCCCAGGAGTCCTCCCTCCCCTCTCCTTCCCTGGTTCCACACACACACCCCTCCGGGCACCGTCCGGTGCTCACCCCAAAGGGCCGCGCAGAGGATCTCCGAGTTGAAGCGCTTCTTGTATTTGCGGATCTCCGGCGTGTCGCTGTGGGGCCGCGTGTTGGTAGGGTTGACGTTGACCACCGAGCCCTTCCGGGCTTCCAGCTGCAGCTGCTCCAACCGCCCGGCGTCGAATGCTGCCGGCCGCGGAGGCCAGAGGAAAAGGCTCAGGGGTCAGAAAAGGCGCGAGAACGAGGGCTGGCCACCCACCCAACCAGCCACCCACTCGGCGCCTGTGGGGCTGGTTGTTACCCGAGGCCCCTTCCCCCGCCAACCGACCGGCACAGCCTCAGACCTTTCAGGGCCCTTCGGCCCCGCGGCGAATCCGGACAGAGTCCTCCGGAGGACCGGCGCTGCAGAGCGGCTCTGCCGTCGTGGCTTAGATGCTCACCTGTGATGGGGATGGTGTCTCCTCCGCCAGGGGAACTTTGATAGATGCCCAGGTCCACAAACATGGTGAAGGAGCTCTTGCCAGGCGCCTTGACGAGTCCCCGCGACTGGTACTACGGGCAGGGGGGAGGGGGAAGAGGGTCAGGGTCAGGCCCACTGCCGGAGGGTGCCAAGGTCCCTGGGCAGGGCGAGGCAGTGACGTCCGAGCCGCCCTCCTCCAGCACCCGGGCCGCTCTAGCCACTCACGTCGGAGGCCACATCCTTGGTGGGCGAGGAGGAACCGTTGCTGCTCTTGGCTTCCGTGGGCGAGTGGCTGGGCTGAACCACGTCGGGCAGGTTGGTGTAGCCGTTGCTGTCGCTGTGCAGGAGGCCCCGTTCCTCCTCGGGGGTCTGGAGAGGGGAAAGAGGAGGTTGAGGGAGGGGGGCTCACGGCGGGGTCGGCTCAAAGACCAGGTAGGCCCTTCCTGCCCTCGGTTACACCGCAGCCCACCAGACCTAAGGGGGGAGTGTTGCCGAGAAGGAGAGGGGCTTCCCCTATCCCCCCGGAGTCACTTAGGGGGCATCGGGTTTCCCAGGGACGCCAGATGAAAGACGGCCGAGAAGGAGCCGCCCCGGCTGATCAGGTGAGAGAAAAGAAGGGAGCGTGGTTTCCTCCGGGGTGGGGCTGCTCACCCGTTGCACCACCATGGTGCCCTCTCCGTAGGAGCTCTCCGAGCCCCCGCTGCCGCCCGTCAAGTCCTCCACGTCGTGCACCACCATGGTGCTGACCGAATCCGTGTCGCCATCCCTGCAGGCCGGAGGAGACGCCGTGAGCCCCGCGGTTGGAGGGAGGGGAGGGAGGGACAGAAGGGAGGCCGAGCACCCCCTGTGCACTCCAACCCCCAACCCCCAAAACCCCAGCTCCTCACCTGGCCCCGGGGGTGCTGGTGCCAGCCTCGGAGCGCTCCTCGTCGCCTGCCTCCTCTTCCTCCTCCTCCTCCTCCTCCTCTTCTTCCTCGCTGGACTCCACCTCTTCGCTGGAGGATGAGTAATCCAGGGCCTTCTTGAGCGGCTTGGGGGCCGCCTCCTCCGGGCGCTCCTTGAGCAGGACGAAGTTCTAGAGGGGGGGGGGAGGGAGGGGTCCCGACTTTGAAAAAGGCTCCAAGCCATTTGGGGGGGGGGTTCTGGCAGAGGGACCAATTCCTCTCCCCCGTGCCCCCATGTTGCAGGCAGGGACAGGGGCACGGCTGGCTGCCTCCTCACTCCCTCGCACCCAGCATGCCCTGGGGCCCCTTCCCCGCAGAGGGAGGGGCAGAGGGGGAAAGAAAGGGGGCAGAGGGGCAGGAGAGGCAGATTGGAGGGGGGGGGGAGAAGGTGGCACTAACCTCACCAATTGCCCGCTTATAGCTCTGAGTTCATGCAGGAGGCAAGAGAAAGATGGGGAGGGAGAGGAGGAAAAAGTTAGGCGACTCCGCGGGCCCCCCCCCTGCCCTCCCCCCCCCCAGCTCAGCAGACCAGGGGAGGGGGATCCCTCTCTCTTCCCATTCCCCCCCTCCAAAGCCTCCTGCTGCATTGTCACCCCTGCTTGGCCAAACCCGCAAACTCCTCTCTGGGTGATCCGCCGGTTCTCTGGCTGCCTCCCCCCCCAGCCCTTCCCTCCCCCTCCCCACTAGGGGGTGGAGGGCTTCCCTGGCAGGGCTGCTCCTTTGCAGGCCCTTTCCCCCCCCTCCCCTCCCCTCCTCTCTGGCCCTTCAGCCAAGCTGGACGCTGCCCCTCTGCCTACTCACAGCTGGCCGTCCCGGCCGCGAGCGATGGTCATCCGCCTTGGTCTTCCTGCCTTGGGAGAGGACGGGGGAGGCCTCCAGCTTCAGGGGAGCTGCAGGAGAGACCGGGGGTGGGTGGGTGGGTGGGTGGGGAGGCAGGCCACGTGGGGCAGAAACAGAGACGCTGCCCGTCCGCCCAGCAGGAAGGGGGCGGATGGGAGAAGGGCCCATCGTTCCTGAAAGGTGCTTGTGTGTGGGGCTCGGGATGACCCCCTAAGTTTCGCCTCACCTGCCACGCGGTTGCGCTCCAGGGAGCCAGCTTGGGGCAGGTGGGCGGCCCCGGATTGCAGCAGACTATCTCCCCGCTCCCAGCCGGGGTCACTCCTCCGGAGGTCAGGGTTACTACCAGGAAGGAGGGAGGCGAGAGGCTGTGGTCATCGGCACACGCCTGCCCCCACCCACCCACCCACCAGCGGTGGCAACAGCGGCAGCAGCAGCAGCAAAGGCCCTCCAGCCCTCCCCAGGTAGGAGAAAACACCAGCAAGCCAACCAGCAGCCCCGGCAGGAGCAGCGGAGCCATTACCTACTGGTGTTTGGGCCGGAGGGGGTCCGGCCGGCAGGCGGGGGGAGAGGAGGGGCCGGCAAAGGGATCCCCCCCTGGGGCCCCTTCTCCAGCCGGTTTTGCATGTGGATGTGCCACGCAGACTTGCTACGGGGTCTGTGAAAGGGAGGGAGCAGATGGGGGCGTCAGGGGCCTGGTGGTGGGGGGGTGGCCAGGGGGCCAAAAGGGGAGCGGAGGATGCCGCCTGGCACTGAAGGTGTGGCTCTTCCCATGCCCTCTGGCCCTCCTTGGCCACCCGATGCCAGCTGCCTGCCCACAAACCGGCCTTGGACCTTGTCCACCAATTAGTTGGGTTGGCAATATATAAACCAACAATGTATGTTTGTAGCTTTAAAACAAAATCACTGTATTGATTTATATTCCGATCGATTGATTATATTGCGGATTGCCACAAGGGGAAGCTAGAGATCATGGCTTGCTCTCTCTGACCTTCTGTTGCTATCTAAGGTTCTCTGTTGTATTTCTGCTGTGCTTATACTTTGATATCTTTGTTTACTGGAAATGACAAAGGCAACTGGTAAGAAGACTTTGTAGTTGGATGTTATTTGGACTGTTAAAACGTATATGACCTGGACCGTTTAATGGACTGTGCTATTTCTTAAAGTAAGCTTTAACTCAATTCGGTGTATTCTGTGTGTGGCTGAATAACTACTCATAACTACTCTCATAAACGTTTCCACGTGCATATCCTTGTTACTCAAGGATTATTCTGTACGTAACATAACATTATTCTGTGCATATCGTAACAGACCTCTCTGACCCAGCCCGACTTTCTCCCACCACCTGGGCAGGGGAGGGCAGGGACACCCCCTCCCCAAGGCTGGCGGTCTGGTGGGCATTCGGGGCACGGCAGCAGCCCAGACAAGGGGAAGGAGGAGGAGGGCCTGACGGTCTTGTCTCCCACTCCCCAAAGTAGGCAGCTCTCGGGGGGGAAGGGGAGGGTACCCACCTGGCTCGGACAGCGTGGGCCGGCCGGGTGCTGCTGCTGCTTCCGCCACTGGTCACTCCGCTGGTGTTGAGGGCGGTCGCTATGGAGGACGTCCGCTGGGGCACCTGGGAGGGGGGAGGGTGAAGGAGAGGAGGAAGGGGATTTGCAAAGGATTTGAGGGAGGGGTCTCCGCCTATAGGAAGAGCTGCCTCTCTCGGCTTGCCAAGATGGCCCCTCGTGTTGCAACCGCCAGGGGTTCGAAGCCAACCCTGGCCAGGCAGTGGGAAGGGATCCCTGGGCCTACAGAACAGGGGAAGGAGGGGAGGGTGCTGGGTGGCCCACGATGGAGTCTCGAGCCCGGCCACCCCTCTTCCCACCCGCACGGATTACCTGGGGGGGCCCATCGGAGTCCATTTTGACCCAAGGTCCGCGCTGGTCCGCGCCGGGCCGGGAGGGTGGCGGGGCCGGCCCCTCCGAGGTGGGGTCGGAGTTCTGCCGGATCATGGCCCCGCGCGGAGGGGGCGGGGCAGAGGAGGAAGAGGCGGAGTCATGGACAGGAAAGGCGGCCATGTTCTTGCCGGGCTGGTCCTGCAGCGACTGGGAACGCGGGACGGGGGCAGCGTAGGGTTTGAGCGGGACGCGGTGGGCCAGGTGGCTCTGTGGAGGGAGGCAGAGGCCGGGCGCAGGGGTCACGCAGGGGGGAATCCTGACCCCGCCCCACCCCCAGCCCTGGGGCCCCGCTCCCTCTCTCGGGACTCCCCCGGGGACACCAAGCTCTCTTCTCCGGGGCTCCGCAGCCTCCAGGCAGGGGACAAGGGGCAGAGGGCAGCCGATGGGAGAAGCAGCCAATGGGAAGAAGCAGCTGGGATGGCGAGGGGAGGGGGAGTAGAGCAGGTGGGGAAGGGAAGAGGGAGGGGAGGGAGGAGGCCCACCTTGTGCTGCCCCTCCTGGGGCTCGACGGGGCGCTGCATGGGGGGCGTCTGCGAGGACGAGGCGAGGGACCCCGGCTCCACGCAGGGCTGGGGGGCCGCGGCGTCTTGCCCGGGGGCTCCCAGCTTGGCCTTGGCTGCCAGCGAGGGGGAGCTCTCCTTGTTGGCCCTCTCCTCCACCTGGGGGCGACACTGAGTTGGCCCACTGCCTCTCTGCACCCTCCCGCCCTCCCTCCTTGCCAGGGAAAAGGGCCTCGCGGTGAGGGTACCTCGCGGGCCCAGGGGGGCTTCTCGGGGGCGGCTGCGCTGCTGCGGCCGTGGTGGTAGAGGGGCTTCGGCGGGGGCGGCTGCTGCTGCTGCTGCTGCTGCAGGGACTTGAGGTAGGCGTGCTCCTGCTGGAGCTGCCTCTGCAGACGCTCCGACTGCCGCTGCTCCTCCAGCTGCTTCCGCTTGTACTCCTGCGGTGGGGGCGGGAGGGGATGAGGGAGGGAGGGAGGCTGCTGGGACTGGGGGAAGGCTTGGTAGCCCCCACCCAACAGGCACCCCGTCCCCCCACCCAGCCTCCCGCTCCTGCCTTACCAGCAGCAGGGCCTGTTCCTGCAGGAGCTGCTGCTGTAGGATCTCCAGCTGCCTCTGCTCCTCCTCTAGCTTGTGCCTGATGTATTCCTGGGGGGGGGGAGGGAGGGAGGAGATCCCGGTGAGGGAGGGGCAGCAGAACACCCCCCCCCCCCCGCCGCCTGCCAACCCCCTTCACGCGGGGAAGCAGGGGTGATTTCCTCCCCTATACGCACACATGGACGCTGCTGGCGCCCCACCTGCTCCCGCTCCGCGTGCAGTCGTTCCTCTTCCCGGCGCATCATTTGCAGGTCCTCCAGGCGCCGCTGGTGCTCCTTGCCCTGCAACTTCCGCTGTTCCCGCTCTCGGCGTTGCTGCTGTGGATGGGAAGCGGGCAGCTAAGTGGGCGCAGAGGACCAGGTGGTCTCTGGGCGCCTCCAAGGCCAAATCTGAGACGGCCCGGTGTATGTGTGTGTGTGTACTGGCCCAGCCAGGAAGCTCTGGCCTTATACTGTCACTGTTCTGTCATTAGACTACTGGCTGAATATAGACAGTCAATAAATCAAGGCTTCCATACAAAGTGTCTTGATTGGAATCACAAGGCATCCTCAAGATAAACCTCACGGTTATGTTGAGATTCATCTTAAGGTCCAAATCTTTGCACAGTTGACTTCGTAGTGTGAAAGTATAGTGATCTTTCATCCCATAACTATGGAGCAAAGGGTGAGGCACCAAGATGCTGCTGGGGTTCGAGCAAGAGTGAAGGAACCTCCCCCAACCCAACCAAGGGTCAATTCAGTGACCAATCAGGATTCCAGATGTGACCACATGACATGAACTACATTTCCCATGAGGCATTAACTACATTTCCCATGAGGCATTCCCTTCAGGGTATAGCTCCCAATTCCCAATTAACTATCCTAATTCCCAATGAACGATATACTGTCTGGACAACACAATCGTTATTACACATATCCATCTCTTATAAATGTTTAATACAGTATATAATAGTGTACGGTTGCATATATTTATCTATACTCTTCTTATCTTAACTATTTTTATTTCCTATTTTCTAGCCAATTATACCACCTACCCCAAATTTCGTGACATTCTGATTCTTCTTTCTCTTTTAATTTTAGAGTCAATCTATCCATTTTGAATGTGATGCTTCCAATATTGTGCACATTATTCTTGCCGCAGTCAATGGATGTAATAAAATATATTTTTCTTGTATTTCTTTTTAAATGTTCCCAACATGAATACCTCAGGTTCAAATTCTATTTGTTCTTTTACTATTTCTTGTAACCAGTGCCTAAGTTTAAGCCAGTATCTTTGGGCTTCAGGACAGGACCACGTGGTAGAAAGTGCCTTGTGCCTTTTTACACTTCCAGCATGCTGGATTCACATTGGGATATATTGTAGCTAATCTCATTGGAGGTAGGGGCTGTTAGGAATCTGTCCACCAATTAGTTGGGTCGGAAATATGTAAACCAACAATGTATGTTTATAGCTTTAAGACAAAATCACTATATTGATTTATATTCCGATTATATTGCGAATTACCACAAGAGGGAGCTAGAGATCATAGCTTGTTCTCTCTGACATTCTGTTGCTATCTAAGGTTCTCTATTGTATTTATGCTGTGCTTATACTTTGATATTTTGGTTTACTGGAAATGACAAAGGCAACCGGTAAGAAGACTTTGTAGTTGGATATTCTTTGGACTGTAAAACGTATATGACCTGGACTATTTATTGGACTGTGCTATTTCTTAAAGTAAACTTTAACTCACTTTCGTGTAGCTGTGTGTGGCTGAATAATTATTCATAACTACTCTCATAAATGTTTCCATGTGCCTATCCTTGTTACTCAAGGGTTATTCTGTACGTAACATAACAGGTGCCATCGGTAGAACATCGTACAGATGTTTTCTTCATAGGCCGACAATCTTGTTAACTATAATTCCAATTCCAGATTTTTTTTCCCCCATCCTGCTAGATCTAGATCTGCCCACCTCTTCCACTCGCCGGCGCTCCTCCTTCTGCTCCTCGATGCGGCGCTGGCGCTGGTGCAGCAGGTGCTTGATGTGGGCCTCGGAGTCGCGGTGCTGGGCAGCCAGCTGCTGCTGCAGTTTCAGGGCCTCCGAGTTGCTCTTGTTTTCCTGCTGCAGGCGGAGGAACTCCCGCCGCAGGGTGGACTCCCCGGGGACGTTCATGATGGAGCTGGGGGGGGGAGGGCATAGAGGGAGAGGGGGCTCAGCTGGCTGCCAAAAGGCACCAGGGAAGGGTCAGACAGAGCGGACCCTGCCCCTCTGCCCTCCGTACCTCGGTTCTCCTTCCTCACCGCGCCCATCGTCCTCTTCCTCGCTACCGCTGTATTCGTACTCGGTCTCGTCTGCCAGGAGAGAAGAGCAAGAGGCGGCCCAGTGCAGGGCGGAGCCAGGCACTCCCTGCCCAGCCGCCTGCCCCGGAGCCAGAGCCGCCCCCCTCCCTGCTTACCTTTCTCCCCCCTCTTCTTGCGGGTGCGGTCGATGTGGTCCTTGAGCTGAATGCGGACCTGCCGCTCGGTGGGCTGGTCACGGATGAAGGGGAACTTGAGCAGCTGCTCGGTGGGCGGCCGGTTGGGGTAGGCTTTGATCAGGCAGTTGTCAATGAAGTCAATGAACTTCTTGGACCTGACCCAGAGTGGGAGGGAGGGGCTGTGGTTACACTGCTCCTCCCCACCCCCAAGGGGAAGGCCCCAAGCAAGGGAGGCCGGTCACCCGTAAGCCCCACTCGGCCATTCTCAGAGCCCGAGAGCCAGAGGGGCAGCCTTGGTGGGAGACTCTCCATCAGGCATGGTGACCTCGGCCAGACCCCGAGATGGCAACCGTTACGGGAGAGGCTTCCCCCTGCCACGCATCCTCCCCCACGGAAGGAAGGAAAGCAGGGGTTGTTAGGAATGTAAGACACCTAACAGTTGGGTTGGAAATATATAAACCAGGATGGACATTTTAATACTGTCTCTTTAAGGGAATGCTAAAATTGTAATTGGGTGTGCTTCCTCAAACGACCATAAGATGGAGCCAGAAACCTGGTTTCCCAGAGTACAGAGAGTGTTGCTAGAAGTTCTGATGTTTGCTGTTTTTGGTTCCTGCAATGACTATTGCTGATCGTCCTTATTCTTGGATTGATGCGAGTCTATTACTGAATCTTATTGGATTATCCCTGGACTGAAAATGACTGCTATAACAGTGTATGACTTGGACTGTGTTGGAGTTTGCTTAACCATTTACTGGAAGTAAAACCTACATTTTACTATACGGTGTAGTTGTGTGTGTGTTATTCAACATTACTCTCACTATGTCTCCCTGTGTGCACTCATTCTCCTAACGGGGAATTACCTCAACAGGGGCTTCCATCTTGGACAGGACCAAGTATTCCCCCTGTCCCTTCTCTCCCCCTGCCCCATCCCTCGTCGCCCCGCAAGAAGGACGTACCATTTCTTGGACTTCAGCTTGGGTGGCGGATTGCGTGGAATCAGGAAAAGCGCACGCATGGGGTGCATGTCGCACAGGGCTGCAAGAGGGGGAGAGGTAAGCCGAGCCGGGCTTGACGGGCACCCCATCCCTCCCCTAGAGAAGCGAGGGCCCCGAGAAGCTGCCGCGGACACTCACGAGGGGCTCCTTCGGCCATCTCAATAGCAGTGATCCCCAGGGACCAGATGTCGCTCTGCAGAGGAAGAGGAAAGGAGAGAAGGTGTCAGACCTGCTCCAACGGGCTCCCGTAGTTGGGAGAGACTCTCGACTCCAACTCGCAGTGAAAGATATATGTCACTCAAAGCCCAAGTGGATGACAGCTTTGCAAAGCCAGAACTGAAGTTCGTGTGCCAAACTCTCCTCCCGGGTCCCTTGGGGTCTCCTTAAGATTTGAATAAACTGGTGAGGGGCTTCACCCTTCCCGCCCTCTCCCCATAGTTAGTTCATGGTAGATTGACAGCTAGCAAGTGCAAGCATATGATGGCAGTTCTGTGACTGCTGCTGACCAGCCAGCCATGTCTCCCCGCTGCTCCAGCTCCTCCTAATTCTCCTTAATTCCCACCCCCCAGCCTCTCTGACATGCAAGACGACCCCCCCCCCTGCAGGTGTCGTGGAAACCTACTCTGTAGTCATAGGTGGCATCAGGGTTTTCATCGCAAGCGATCACCTCCGGTGCCATCCAGTAAGGGGTGCCGATAAACGTGTTGCGACGCCCCACCGTACGGTCCAGCTGGGCACTGACCCCAAAGTCAACTGCAGAAAGCCAGAGGGGGGGGGGAGTGGGCTGGTGTGATTGTTTGCGAGGGGAGGGGGGGGCTTGAAGTGGGTGGGGGAACGTTTTCCCGGAGACCCCAGATTCAGGCTCCCAGCTCTCTAGCTGCAGTGGCCCTCCGTGTCCTTTGGGGAGGCTCCTCCTGAGGCCAGGAGTTCCCAAGGCTTCCTCCAGGCCCTGGGAAAGGGCCAATTGGGACGGAAGCATCGGCCCTGGCCCTGGCTTAGGAGCCCACCGTGGAAGGAGTAGGCTGGAGGCCCTGGGGGTTTGTGGGGTCTGAAATGGATGAAGCCTCTGGGTTTGATGCTCCACCTGGGGCTTCCTTGGGGGGGGGGGGGGAAACCCATAAGCTTCACTGGGGGGGGGGAAATGACATGGAATGACCCCCCCCCCAAAGGCCAGAGGGGTTTCCCGGCCCACTCGGAAAGCCGAACCTCTGCCAGCACGGCCAGAGGAGCCCCCATTCCCAAGGAGGTCTGAAGGCTGGTCCTTCAGAGGGGGCAGATTCCACCGTCCCCCCCCCCCCTCCCTCCCTAGCCCTGGATCCAGAGGGGAGCCGGCAGCTACCCTACCCAGCTTCACTTCGGCGTTCTCCGTCAGCAGCACGTTCTGGCCCTTGATGTCCCGGTGAATGACTTTGTGGGCGTGGAGGTGAGCCAGTCCCTGGTGGTGACGGCGGCGACGGGGGAGAAAGAGGTGGGAGATCAGCAGGGCGGCGCAAGGGACGGTGCCGTCCCCTTTCCACCCAGGATCCCTCCTCCTACTCTTCCTCCTCCTTCTCACCCGCAGAATCTCCCGACAGACGTAGGCGATGCAGTCCTCCTTCAGCGCGTTGCCCTTAGTGTTTTTCACCAGGTCCGTCACGGAACCGGCCCCGCAAAACTCCATCACCAGCTGGGGGTGGGAGGTGGGGGTGGGGAGGAAAGAAAGGGAGGGGGTGGGCAAGGGAGGTCAGGGCTGCCAGGGCAGGGCAGCTGGGGGACGGCTCTCGGGGACACCCCACCCCTCCCCGGCGGGCCTCACCCAGAGCTGGTCGTCATTCCCAGGGGGGCTCTTCTTGACGAAGGCCCCGTAGTAGGTGGCAATGTTGCGGTGGTGGGAGTATTTCTTCAGCATGTTGATCTCCTGCTTGATCTCTTCCTCTTCGTCCTTGGAGGGAAGGAGGGAGGCCAGGTCAAGGGGGGAGGAGAAGCCGCCTTCCGGCCTTCTCCCCCTTCCTCCTCCCCCCCCCCGGAGCCCCCTGGCTGGCTCAGGGCGGCCCTGCCCGCCTTCCGGAGAGAGGGAGACAGAGCCAACGCTTACCTCGGTAACGTCCATGACTTTGATGGCGGCCAACTGACCGGTCTTGACATGGCGGCCCTGGCAGAGGAAGGGGGGGGAGGGGGAGGAGGAGTCGGTCAGAGGCCCCTCCCAGGCCCCTCAAGTGGAAGTCTGGGGCCAGCACTTGAGGGGGAAAGCGGGGTCCCACTGTGCTGCTCCCTGCGCCGCTCGAAGGCTGCCTGGGTGCCCCACGGCCTGATCCGCTTGCTGCGTGTCGGAGGTGGCTGGGTGCTGAGCCCTCGAAGGGCTCTTCCTTCCAGATGCTGCCCCTCCGGGGTCTTTTACCCACGTCCGTTCCCATTGCCCTCCCCTCCCCAGGCCGTCCCTGGCTGCACACCCCAATTCCTCCTCGGGCTCAGAGGGAACCAGCTGCCTCCCCCCAAGCACTGAGTCCAGAGCCCTTTGGGCCAACAGAGGGACCCAACCCCTGGTTCTGCCTGGGGGGGGGGAGCTGCTTCCCTCCCTGCCTCTGTTGGCGTGGAGGGGGCAGGAGTGGCCCCGGAGAGGGAGGGAGGCTAGCAAGGTCCAAACCTCGGGGTCCCCGTTGCTCTTAAGCCCCCTCCCCTCTCCAGGTCTCAGAACATCATAGGGGCCCCCACCAGCCCCCCAGGGTGCCTCTCCCTCTGAAGGCTGGCTTGGTGGGGGGGGGAGTTTTCTCTTCTGTACCCCTCTTCCCAGCCCTCGACTCAGGAAGGAGGGCCGGCATCCCCGCAGAAGGGGGGAGACCCTCCCCAGCCCAGCCCCACTGGGCAGCAGCCTCCCCCCCACAGTTGGGCACACTGTTGGGGGAGGAACGCCATGGGGCGATTTCCCAGCGCTCTACCCCCCCCCCTCTGCCCTCAGCCGCGTGCTGGCATTGTCTTCCTTGCCAGGCAGCCTGGCGTGGGCAGCTGTTGCTCGGCAACCGCCTTCCACTTCCTTTCAAGGGACCAGCGGAGCTGGAAAGGGGCCCCCTCCCCCCCCCCATTAAGTGTGAAGAGAGCGATCTGGTGCAACTCCTCCTGGGCTCCCCCCCCCCGACAGGGAAGGGGGGGGAGGGAGGGTTGCAGCCAGCCGGTCGGCCACCCCACCCCCACCTTCTCAAGGCTCCTTCCCCGTCAGGGGTGGGATGCTTGACCTCAAGGAGCTCCAAGCCCCCCTCGCCCCCACCAATCACCCCCTTCAATCTTCCTTGCCAGCACCCTGCAGGGTCTCAAGGGGAGGCCATGAGCAGCTACGGGAAAGCCTTTCAGGGGCAGGGAGGGGCCGGCTGTGTGGACCCCCCCCCCCCACCACAAGGCTCCCACAAGGCCCGGCCTTCCCCCAAGGCAGCAAAGGAGGGGGGAGTTTCTCCCAAACACGGCTCCTGCCCCCCCCTCCCCAAATTCCCCAGCCGCTCACCTTGTAGACCTGCCCGTAGGTCCCATTGCCGACCACTTCCACCAGTTCAAAGATCCCAGCCGGATCCTGCGGAGGGAAGGAGGGGCTGGGTGAGAGACCCTGGCAGGCGGCCTCCTCCTGTCCATCCAGGCCTCGGTCAACACGGGCCTGGCCCTGCCTGGGAGGGGTGGGGTGGGGAGAGGCTGCAGGGGGGGGGGGCTACCTCTGGGCCACCGCTGAGCCAACCCCCCCCCCCCCGGGATGGCCTGCCCAGGCTCCCCACGCTGTAAGATGCCAGTGCCCTACGGAACAGGGGTGCCTGCGTGGGGAGGGCTGCAACACGGCTACGAGCTCCCTCGTACACACACACACAAACAAACGGGGCTTGTGCAACTTGTCCTAAGAGATCTTGCTAGTTTGGAGCCCCCCCCCCCTCCCTGGGTATCTGCACAGCCCCTCCATGCTGGCAGCCCCCCTACCTGAGCAACTGCAAGGAAGGCCAGTTTTTTGGGGGAGGGCAGAGGAGAAGGGTCGACTGGCACAGGCTGGGCAACCCTGGTGCCAAAGACGGGGGGTCCGCCGTCTCTGTCCCGCCCTCAGCCCCCAAAGTGGGGGGCTTAGCTCTGCCTGGAGCGCCTCTCCCTCCCATGCCCCCCCCCCCATACAGACTCCCTCGTCTTCCCCCCCCTCCGGGCATCCCGGTCGGTCAGCTGACTCCCCCGGGCTCTGGGCTGCCCTGGCTTCCGGGCGATATCCCAATTCGCTTCCTCCTGCGGCCCCTTGGCCCCATTCCCCCCCCTCCCCCGGGCTTTGCTTCCCCTGGTCCTCCCTCCCTCCCCCCCACAGCTGCCCCGTTCGCTCTCTCTCTCTCTCTCGGCCTCCTTGGCAGAGCTGTGCCTAAAATCTAGGGTAACCCCCGGTGGGCCGCCTCCCCCAGGACAGGTATTAATAGGTTCTCATTAGAAGAAAGTGGGCCGGAGGAGGGGGGGGGGCAGGACAATCCAGGCCAGGCTCCTGGAAAAGGTGGGGTTGGGCCAGGCCTCTTGCACCATCCAGAGAAGCTGGGGGGGAGGGGGGAGGGAGGGAAGCCCCCTCAGCCCCCCACCCTGCGCCCCCTCCCCAGTCGGCCTCTTGATGGGCCCAGGGCCTGGGCAAGGGAAGGAGAGAACCAGCCCCAGGATCCCCAAGGCTGCCGGCTGTGGACTCTGGGCCCCTTCGTAGCCCCGAACCCCAAAAAGCAGCTCTTGCTGGCCTTCCTCCCCACCCACCCCCCCCAGCCGAGTAGGCAGGCATGAAGCCCCTCGCCCCCTTGGAAACCAGGAAAGGAAGCATTCCTGGGGGGGGGGGGACGACCTCTGCGGGATATTTATGTATTTTATTTTATTTATTTAATTAAATTTATATACTGCCCCCTCTCCCAAATTGGGATTTGGGGGGGGGGGTGTACAGCCCAGCTAATAAAACAATACAATTACAAATAGAAAAAAATTTTTAAAAATAAGATTCAAATGAATGAAATAAAAGGTTGAAAGATTAAAACGATAATAAGGCGATTAAAAACCGGGGTAAAAAGTTACCCAAAATTAAAACCGTTCCAACGATATTAAGCCAGACCAACTTGTTGAAAAAGGTGGGGGTCTTCAGTGCACGCCGGAAGGTTCGAATAGCCCCCCCCCCAAAAGCAGGCAAAGCCCCCCCCCAAACTCACAGAAGACAGCAGAGTTGTCGTCCCCCCCCCAGCACCCCTCCAGTCCACCAAGACATTGTAGGGGGGCTGCTCCTTTGACAGGACCCCCTGCTCCTGCCCTCCCCAGGGTGGGGGATGATCCAGGCCCCCAAGGAGGAAGGGGCTTCCTGTTCCCTTCAGGATTCGGGCCTCTATTGTGCCCCCCCCCCGCAAAAGGCCAAACCCAGGCCTCCCTGATATGTTGCTCATTCTGTGACCCCCCCCCCCACAGACACCCACAAGGGGGAAAAGAGGATGGTAGCTCAAGCCAATGGGGGGTGGGGGGTGGGAGGGAGGCTGAAGGAGGTTCAAAGGAGGTTACTTTGGGGGGGGGGTTGTGTGGAGGGAAGGCAGCCTCCTTTCCGAGGCGGAGGGGGGGGGGGCTGTGAGTCAGCAGGAAGACCAAGGGGACCTGTGCTACCAGCTGCCCACCACCCCATGGCTCCCTCCACAAAGCCCGGCCCACGCCAGGCACGGGGGGGGGGCGCTGGGAGGGGTAGGGGGGGTGGAGAAGTGGAGGGGGGGGCAAATGGAAGCTGCTGGAGACTCTCCGAAACGCCCCTCCGCCTGCAGTCAGCGGGCAACGGAGGGAGCAGGGCCGGATTTCGGGTCTGGGTCTCTCTGGCATATGCAAAGAGGGCCTTCCATGGGGGGCACATCCCACCTTCCATGCCGGCCCAAGGAAGGGCCCAGCAGGCCAGGCCTTGCAGAGGGGAGGGGGGGCATGTGTGTGTGTGAGAGAGAGAGAGAGGGGGGGGGGCTCCCTGGCAAAAGGAAGGCAACCTTTGCTCCCAAAAGCGAGCAGGGCCCCACCCAGTTCTGCAGATGGCAGGAGGCCGGGCCAGCCCTCTTCTGGGTGGCTGCCACCCCCTGCCTTCCAGGGGGCAAGAGCAGGGGGGGGGTGGGGGCGGCCCAAGGGAGCTCTGCATGCCCCAGGCCAGCTGCCTCCCCCCCCCGCCACCCCCCTCCTCAAGGGAAGGAGCCATGTTGCCACTTCTCACCCGCCAGTGGGCCGGGGGGGGGGACAGCCCCCCATGGGAGCTCCTGCCTTTTCAGAGAGGCTGCAAATCGTGCCTGGGTTTGGGGAGGGGGGGGGCGAGGGAACTGCCAGCCTCCGCCCCCACTGAGGCTGCCTTTATCTCCATGGCAGCCTTCTTGAAGTGGGGGGGGGGGGGAGAGAGAGAGGCAGCTCTGGCTGAGCTCAGCACTGGGGAAGGGAATTTGGGGCCGGGGGAGGAAGAGCCCGGGGGGGGGGGGCAGCTTCCTCCTGCCATCACCAAGGAGGCTCCAGGGGTCAAAGAGGGTGGGTGGGTGGGGGTTCCCTTCAGAATTTCAGCCCAGCCCCCCCCTGGCCCCAAAACGAATCCCGAGGCTCTTCAACCACGCTGGCTCTCTCCCTCCCCCCCCCCCCCCAGTGACACCCTCCTAACCCAGCCCAGCCTTCAAGGAAGACCCCACCTCTCCTTTCCTCTGGGGCCAAGCGGGGCACCAGGAAGGGCACTTCCGCTCTCCCTCCCCTCTTACACCCTCTTCCTCCAATCAGCAAAGGCCTGCCTGGGCCGGCAGCGAGCCAAGGGGGATGCTGGGAGAAGGTGTGGGGGGGGGTCTTGGGGGGTGCACGTCATCATCCTGCAAAAAACTGGAGCCACGGACCCTGCTCCCTTTGCAGCCGCTCTGGCTGGCCCCCCCTCGCCGCTCCCAGGTGCCCGGCCTTGGCTAAGGGCAGGGAGATACCAAGGCCGCTGCGCTCCCCAGAGGCCGTGGTTTGAACCCCCCCCCTCTCCCCCCCCCCCCCCGCCAGCTGGAGGCCTCCTTAACCTGCCCCACCACGCTGGGCCTGGGAGGTTTCACCCACCCGGGGTGAGGTGGGAGGGAGACCCCTCTGGGCCTCCTGCGGGCAGCGGGCAACACCAAGACAGGCCAGTGTCCTCCTGGGGGGGGGGGGGAGGGAGGGAGAAGCACCAGGCCAGAAGTCCCCCCGTTTCTCTGCCCCCTCCCTCCCCGAAGGATTTCACAAGGGCCAAACAACGGCCTTACGAGGGAGGCTTTCCTGGCAGGGGCATCAAAGCAAGGAAGGGAGCTGAGACTTGGGAAGGAAGGAAGGAAGGAAGGAAGGAAGGAAGGAAGGAAGGAAGGAAGGAAGGAAGGAAGGAAGGAAGGAAGGAAGGAAGGAAGGAAGGAAGGAAGGAGAGAAGGAAGGAAGGAAGGAAGGAGAGAAGGGATGGAGGAAGGGAAAGGCGGCCTCCTTCACCTTCGTGGCAACAATGCCAGCCCTGCCAACCTGGGTTCAGCCTTCCAAAGCCCTTCCCCCTGACCAGGCATCTGCTTGGGGGGGGGGGGTGTCCTTCCTGGGCCTGCACTCACCCCCATTTCAGCCTCTTCCTAGCTGGGCCGAGGAACGCCTACCCCCCCCCACCCCGCCAAAGAGTGTCCCTCCCCCCACCAGGTGCTTATTCACCCCCCCAGGCCGGGAGACAGAGAGACAGAAAAGCCGGTCTGGGCAGGTCCACCCTCAACAAAGAAAGGGGCCCCACCCTTCACATCTCCTGCGGGGAGTGGGGGGGGGGAACCCAAACCAGCCAAACGGCCCCAGTGGCAACAGCCAGGAAGGAGGGAGCCAGCCAACCGGGCCCCACCTGTGTGGAGTCGGCATCCTTGGACTTCCAAAGAAGGCCTGTCTGGCTCCCCTAATGCCAAGGGGGGGGGGGGGCTTGGGCTCTCCCAAGGTTCACCACAGGAGTGGCCAGGAGTTCCCAGGGTCAAGCCATTGCAGGAGACTCAGCCCTCCTGGGTGCAGGGGCGCCCGTTGCCCACTCTGGCCTTGGCGGTGGGCCGTCCAGAGAGCAGCCTCCTCCGCCAGGCCGTCCCCCACTGGTCCAGAAGCCTGCAGGGCCTGCTGGATTGGGGGGGGGGGGGCAGAGGCGCTGGCAGCGTAGGCAATAGCTGTGATTGATATGCAAAGGCTTCTAAAGTTGATAACCCGACTGGTAATAATCTCATCTTTTCCCCGTGTTAAAGAAAGCATCTAATTTCACGTCTCCTAAAATATCTGACTTTCCTTCCACCATAAACAGGCATGCCTCCCCAATTGCAAACCCCGTCCTTCTAAGGTTAGTAACCTGGCGTTTTTCAATCCGATCCATGCCTTCACCCACGTCAATATTGTTGCCTGATACTATATAATTCCCCAATTGGGTAATCCAAAGCCCGGCAAAGTGGGGAGGGGGGGGCGGCGGCGGGGGGGGGGGGGGAGAGAGGATTGTGATTCAATTCAGGCCAACGTGCTGCAGTCAACAAGTTCTCCCTAGCAACAAGCGAGCCCAGCACCCGGAGTCCTTCGGGAGGGAGGCCGGGCGAAGGGAGCAGGCTGCAGCGCCCTCCCAAAGCCACGGGGAGGGGGGGGAGGGCAAAAAAACAGCAGAGGGGAGGGAAGCAGCTTGCCCCCACCACCACCACCAGCACTGAGGCTGGAAAGATACAGCAGCTCCTCTCTGCTCACACCTTCTCAAGGCTCCCTCCCCGTCCCAGGGCAGCAAGGCAGGGTGGGATGCCTGACCTCAAGGAGCTCCAAGACTCCCCCCTCCCCCCTCCAGCTGCCCCTTTCGGTCTTCCTTGCCAGCACCCTGCAGGGTCCCAAGGGGAGGCCGTGAGAGACTTTCAGGGGCAGGGGCCGGCCGTGTGGCCCCCCCCCACCCCCACCTCAAGGCTCCCGCAAGGCCCGGCCTTCCCCCCCCCAAGGCAGCAAAGGAGGGGAGAGTTTCTCCCAAACAACAATGGAGGAAATTTCCATCCATTTTGGCCAGGAGCCCAAGGCCAATGGAGGTGGCGGCGGCGGCGGGAGGGGGGGCCCTCTTGGGACAGGAAAGCAGAGCAGGGGGAGGGAAGGAGGACAGGCTGGGCTCTGCCCCTCCCCAGCAGGGATGCAGGCAGGGACACAACCAGGGGGCTGCCCTGGACTACAACGGGGCGGCAGAGCAGGCCTCTCTCCGGCCTGCAGAAGGAGAGCCAGGTGACAGGGAGACCCCCACTCATACCTGAAGGGGGACACTCCCAGGTGGGACAGACAGACACGCACAGAGGAAGCCCCAACCCAAAGACCCCCAGGTGAATAGTTAGGGCTGCCTTGCAATCCTTGCCTACCCCCGCTTGCTGTGGGGGGGGGGGGGGGGGGAGAGACTAACAGGACCCCCTTCCCTACTCTGAAGAGCCAGGGGGGGCTTAGCTGTCCGACCCTGGACCGTCCCACCCCCTGAAAAGGGGGGGGGGGTTTCCCCAGGTCCTGCCGGTGGGGGGGGGGGGGAGACACATACACCAGGAGGGCCCCCTCCCTCCCCCACTCCCCAGGCCTGGAAGCCTCTCCCCCCCCCCTTGCTCCTGTGCTCTCCCCGTGTCCCCCCTCCCCTCTTCCCTTGGGGCTGGAGTCCCCGCGAGAGGGGGGGGGGCAGGCCCGGGGCCCCCTTGAGGCCACCAAGCCGGGTCTCTCCCAACTAAAGGCGCAGGGAGAGCGAGCAAGGCTCCCCTTCCGAGCCCCTCCTCCCCCCTCCGCCTCCGCTCTCCCGGGCAGGAGGATCCCCCCCCCACCCCGGCTGCAGGCAGGGAAGGGCCGCCGATGCCCAGGGAGGCCGGGCAGGGGCTGCCCGCGGACGGCGGGGAGGGAGATCCTGGCTCTTATTCGACCGGCCCTCCGACTCCTCCCCGTTGCTCCCTCCCGGGCTCCGCGACGGGGCTGCTCCTCTTCCCCGGGAAGCTGCCCGGGACCCCTCGGGGGGGGGGAGGGCGGCCCACTCACCCGGAGGGCGGAGAGGTCGATGTCGTCCAGGCTGCGGGCCGGGGCCGGGTCGGCCATGGCGGCGGCGGCGGCGGCGGCGTCCTCCTCCCCCGCTCGGCTACGGGCCCATCGCGCTTCCCCGGTCCGGCCGAGCGACCCCTCCGAGCGGACTCGGCGGCGCCCTAAGGAGAGCGAGCCCGCCGCACTGCGCACGCGCGCGCGGCCGTGGGGGGGGGGGAGGAGGAGAGGAGAGGGGGCGGGGCCTTCGGACCAGGCCTTTCCCTTCGACTGTGTGTGTGTGTGGGGGGGGGGGGTGAGAAGAGCGCGCGCAAGCCGAGCATGCGCGGAAGAAGCGCTTGCTGGCGGCCCACCGGGGGGGGAGCGGAGCGGCGGAAAGAGCGGCGCTAGGGCACTTCCGGCGGAAGGCGGCACGTGTTGGGCGCTCGGCCGTCAAAGCAGACGCGGGACAAACGAGGACGCGCTGGGGTCAGGCGGGGGGTGGGTGGGTGGGAAATGCGTGTTTATTGCACGTGTGAACCCGGGGCGGATTACAAAAGGGCAGCCTTTCTTCCTCTTCGGAGCGGGCGGCTCAGGTCCAGACCTCGGTGGGGACCATGCCCTCCTTGCAGTTGAGCGGCGGCAGGAGGTGCTCCTCGGCCAGGAAGCCCAACGGGAAGGCGACTAGGAGTCCCCGCAGCGCCTGCAGGCGGCCCCGCGCCTCTTCGGGGTTGAGCGAAGCCAGGCTGCCCACCGCCACGTGCTCGCGCAGGGCCCGGTGCGACCGGACGGCGTCGCTGGGAAGGCAGCGGAAGACCTGCATGGAGCATGGATGGGGGGCAGGGTTAGCACCTGGCCCGGGCAAGGGAGACCCCAGCCGGCAGGAGCATCCAAATTTTTGGCCCCCCAAAAATGACCCTGAAAGGAGGGACCCAGATGCTCCCCCAGAACACACACAACCACACGCCGCCTTCTGGGATGCTCGCAGTCGCTCCGGCTGGGGCAGGAAGGGGGCCAAACCCTCCTCTGCCTGATACAGCCACCCCCCCCCCCAATAATCCCAGGGGTGGGTTTGGGGTGCAGGTGCTGCTCAGCCCAGCCCACCGGGTGGGAAATCGACAGGGCTGGAGGCGGATGTGCAGCCTGGAGCAGGAGGGATCCTCTACGGGCGGGACCCCCGCCCCAAATCTTGAGCACCCACCTCCTCGTAAATGCTGGTATTGGCTAAAGCTCGGGCCCCCCAGACGTCATGGAAGAAGCGGTCGCTGATGGGGTCTTGAATGCCGACGTCGTCGTCGTCCTCCGGAGCGACCCCCAAGATGCTCCTGTCAGGGATTTTGCAAGGGATGCGAAAGGGCGGGACTTCTCACCCTCCTCCCCCCCGGGGCTGCCTGGGGAGGGGCAGCTAGAGGGGAGGACCTCCTGTCAGCTCCCTGTGACTCCCACCCCTCCCTCAAAGGGCTCACCTGAAGCACTCCAGGCGCAGACTGAGCGCGAACTTCCCTGCCTCGAAGTCCTGCCCGCCCATAACGGAGGGCACCAGCTCGCTGTCTTCTACCAGGACGGCCAGTTCGCTGTCGCGCTTCCCCAGCAGGCTCCGGTCGTTGATGTTGGCAGAACCTTTTGGGGCAGGAGGGATTCTATGATAAGAGTGAAGAAGCCTCTGGGCTTGGTTCCCCTCCTGCCCAAGCGCCCCACCCACCCACTCACCGATGATGACCCGCCGGTCATCCGCAATGAGCATCTTGCTGTGGACGTACACCAGCTCCGTGAGAAGGGTGCCCTGCAGCTCCCCGTGGGTGCGAAGGCCGCAGAAGGAGATGTAGTTCCTCCAGGCCTCCCCCACTTTGGAGAGAAGAGGAGGGGGCGTCAGCCCTGAGCCTCCGCCTCACCTTCCACCACAGACCCAGGCCCCGCTCATCACGGGCTTGGGTGGCGGGGGATCAACACTCTCCCTGGTACTCACTGCGTGCCTGCAGGCGGCTGACGATGGACGACTCCCCGCGGCAGAGAGTCCTGCGAAGCGGGAAGCGGAGTCTTGAGCCCTTCTGGCTGCCATTGGCGGAGTGGGGGGGGGGGAGGAGCTGCCCCTGAACCCCGGGGGCCAAACTCACCGGTAGGTGAAGTGAAGAATAGCCTGGATGGAGTTGCTGCCCCCCTGCGCGATGTCCCCCTCGAAGCCGGGCAGGAGCGGCAGCAGCACGTACACCCGGAATGGCTTCTTCTCACTGCAGTGAGGGAGACCCCGTCCCCCGTCCCAGGAGTCAGATATGGTAGGCCACGAGGGTGGGGGAGGTAGTGTTTCTCCCTGCCTCCCCCCCCCCCCCGGTCGCCTGCGTGGCTCCTGTGGCATTTGGGGCACCGACAGACAATTGGGAGCTTCTGTTTGGCTCCGGCCTTCAGAGGCGGAAGCTGTGGGGTGGGGGGTGCAAGGGAGGGGTTGGCAGGTTCAGGTCAAGCACCCGATTTAGAGACCCCGCCTTGGGCAGGGAAGCCGCCTGGGGGACCTTGGGCCAGTCGCTCTCAGCCCAACCCACCTCACGGGAAAGGAGGAGGAGGAGGAGATGTTGGGTGTGATCCCCACCTTGACTTACTTTAGAGAGATAAATAAATAAATAATAGGGGTTAGGGGGCAAAGAGAGGCTAGTTAGGCAGGTGCAGCTCTGTGTGAGATGCTTGCAAGTGTCAATTAACCCCGGTTGGCCTCACTGGGTGCGTCGGCAGCTCGCAAAATCCCCTGCCTTCCCCTCCAATATCTCGGCCGGAAAAGGGGCCGCCGGACTCCTGGTTTTCTGCCACCACAGACTGACCCGGTTCTCTCGGGTTGACTGGAGGTTCCCTGGTGCTGGACAAATCGCGCCAGGAATCCCCTCCCCAGCCAAACCGCCTCCCTGGCCTCCTGGAGGGGCACGAGAGAATGGCTTTGGCAGGGAGGGCACTTAGATGCCACCAGGGAAAGGCCACTGAACCCCAGCAGGAATGTGGGCACGGCAGAGGGTGGGGGGGGCTTAGAAGAGGACCCCGCCCCCCTGGTTGGGCTGTAAAGAGGGCGGGGGGAGAAGGACTTCCACACTTTCAAGGTCCTGTTGATGCAACCACCTTGCAACGAAACGTTTTTGGCTGGTCTCCTGTCCGGTTTCCCTCGCCGGGCTGACAAGCAGACCTGGCAGTGGCTTTCCTGAGCACGCGCAAAGGGCCTCCCTCCACCAATATGGTGCCTCTCCTACAACCTGGGTGCGTCAACCTCCCCACCCCCCCCTCGACAAACCCACCTGTGGGCCAGCAGTATCCGCTGCACCACCGCATCTCCTACGGTGTTGAGCACTGAGCGTCCGTCGGTGCAGCTGATGAAGAACTGGTTCTGCCGGTGGGGGGGGAGGGGAGAGGGAGCAGAAAGGGGACAGGAAGTCCATGCAGAATGGACTTCCTGTCCTTTCCCCACCTGGAGCCAGTCCCCAGGCTGCCTGCCGCCCCCCCCCCCTCTCTCTCCTACCTCGATATACAGGTAATGCTGGCTCTTCCTGATGACGTCCAGGTAGGCGTTGTAAATGGAGCATTCGTGCAGGCCGGCTGACCAGCGGTCCACAGAGCGCAGCACCTGAGAGGTTTTCCGGGTCAAAAGGAGTGGGATTGGATCCCGACACCCCCTCCCCACTGCGATCCCTTGGATATTTTAGGGCTAGGGGCTCCTCTGCTGCCAGAAGGAGGCGAGAGGAGAGGAGAATCAGCCCCGCAGGCCAAAGCCCCTCTCGTTCCCCTCCAAAGACCCCCCACCACAGCCCCATCCCTTTCCCACCACCAGCCTGGCCCGGCTCCCTCACCTGGACGTTGGCAACCTGGGCGCCGGGCACGAGGAAGGAGAACTGCGGGGGCACGTGGGGGGACTTGGGCAGCAGGTAGGGGTACTCTGAGCCTTTGTACTTGGCCTTGATGGTCTGGGGAGCAGAAACGGGGGGGGGGGTTGTCAGTGGCTTTAGAGCCCCTTTCCTGGGCTGCTTGTTCGGCACGTAAACACCCCCCCCCTTCCTGAAGCGCTGATGCACCCCAGCCTGCCGGGTGCCGCCTGTTAGGAATCTGTCCACCAATTAGTTGGGTCGGCAATATTTAAACCAACAATGTATGTTTGTAGCTTTAAAACAAAATCATTGTATTGATTTATATTCTGATTGGTTGATTATATTGCGGATTGCCACAAGGGGGAGCTAGAGATCGTGGCTTGCTCTCTCTGACCTTCTGTTGCTATCTAAAGTTCTCTGTTGTATTTCTGCTGTGTTTATACTTTGATATCTTTGTTTGCTAGAAATGACAAAGGCAACCGGTAAGAAGACTTTGTAGTTGGATGTTATTTGGACTGTTAAACGTATATGACCTGGACCTTTTAATGGACTGTGCTATTTCTTAAAGTAAACTTTTAACTCAATTTAGTGTATCTGTGTGTGGCTGAATAATTATTCATAACTACTCTCATAAACATTTCTATGTGCATATATATCCTTGTTACTCAAGGGTTATTCGGTATGTATCATAACACCGCCCTCACCCTCCCGAGCTGGGTTTGCAGATTCTGGGCCGGCCTACGCCCAGCCCTGCCGGCCGCCCACCAGCCCTGCCGGCCGCCCACCTTGGTGAAATTCCAGCGCTGGATAAAATGCCTGGCCACGTCCCGCGCGGCCACCCCGTGAACGGCCACCCCCACGTCCCGCCACGGCATCCGAGGGGTTTGGAACCTGTTGATGAAATCTGAGGGAGGGAGGGGGGTCACTGTGCAGCACAGACCAGCCTGACCCTGGAAGGACAAGGGGGAGGGGCAGAGCGGGGCTGCCCTTCCTCAGGGGCTGCCCGCCCCCATCCCTCCCTCCCTCCAAGAGGGGGGTCTGTCCCGTGGCTGGGCTGGGCTCGACCTGGGAGGGGTTCCCGTCGCTTCTAGCCACCGGCATAAAGCCAGAGAGCATGCCCCCTCCCCTCAGGGAGCAGCTGGACTGCCATAGGCTGGGGAGGTTCAGGCAGCCTCCTCTGGGTGGGTGGGGGGGAACAGACTACAACGCTCGCAGCGCCCCCTTCTGTGCAGTGTGTGGGTGGCAGCACCCAGCGAGGGTATATTTGAAGACTCTCAGGCAAAACAAATGCAGCAGCTCCCAGAAGCTGGGAAGCCTGTATCACCCCCCCCCTGCACCCCCACCCCAAGGGGTCTCCCCCTGCCCATCCTTGCCCCCCCCCTTCCTCTCTCTGTACCTTCAAAGGGCCTGTCCAGGTGCACCCAATCCTTGGCAATGAGGTTGCCGTAGTCCTTGCCCAGCCAGAGCAGCTGGTTCGTGGCCAGGTCCACGGGGGCCTCGTGGCTGGGCCCTGCGCCCCCACCCTGAGCAAAAGAGAGGGTCAGGGAGAGGCAGGGCGGGGGAGGGAGGGAGGGGCCTGGGGCCAGCAGCAGAGGGGAGGAGAGAGAGCAGGTCAGAGCAGACAAGAGCAGGGGGAGACAGTCGGCCCAGCATCAGCCACTTGAGCTGCGGGGAAGGAAGGAGGCAAGAAAGGAAGGAAGGGACGGCAAGGAAAGGAGGAAGGGGAAGGAAGAGGCAGGAGGAAAGGAGGAGGAAGGGAAGGGAGGAAAGAAGAAGGGAGGGAGGGAAGGGAGGGAGGAAGGGAAGGAAAGAAGGAGGGAGGGAGGAGGGAGCAGGGAGGGAAGGAAGGAAGGAAAGGGAGGAAGGAGGGAGGGATAGAAGGAAGGAAGGAAGAAGGAGGGAAGGAAAGGGAGGGAGGAAGGGAAGGAAAGGAGGAGAGGGAGGGAGGAAGGAGGGAAGGAAAGAAGGAGAGAGGAAGGAAAGAGGGAGGAAGGGAAGGAAAAGGAGGGAGAAAGGAAGGGAAGGAAAAAAGGAAAGAAGAGAAGGGGCAAGGAAGGAAGGAGTGGAGGGAGTAAGGAAGGAAAGGGAGGGAGGAAGGGAAGGAGGGAAGAAGGGCAGGAAGGAAGGAAGAAGGGGAGGGAGGGCGGAATGAAAGAAGGAGGGAGGGAGGGAAGGAAAGAAGGAGGGAGGGAGGGGAGGGAGGGAGGGAGGAGGGAAGAAAAGGAAGGAAGGCATGAAAGAAGGAAAGAGGAAGGGAAGGGCCTGAGCAGCAGAGGGAGGGGGAGGCTCCTGGGGCAGCCCAGGCACCGGCCTCACCTTGGCCCCGTGGCCGTTCTCTCCTTCCAGGTCCGTCAGGCGGTACTCGGGGGTGTCCCAGCGCCCGTAGGCCAGGTCCAGCCCCCCCAGGAACGCCACCGCCTGGTCCACCGCCACCAGCTTCTCGTGGTGAGCCCACAGGAAGACGATGGAGGAGACGTGGTCCGGGTGGCGCATCACCTGCAGGGAGAGGAAACCAGAGGGAACCTCCCGCAGCTCCGAAAAGGCCCCCACGCCCTGCTGGCTCTGGATGCCAGGTGGGAGGGGGCTGGTTGGGGCCCTGGGGCTCTGGGTGGGGGGGACAGGGGCGAGGAAGAGAAGTCAGCAGCCCCCCTCACCCGGATTCTCCCCCCCCCGGGGGAGGTGGGGGGGCGCCCTTACCTTGATGTTGGGGTGCAGCAGCATGAGGGCCCTCTTGCTGTAGCCGCTGTTCAGGCCCAGGGCCAGCTCCACCTCCTTGAAGAGCAGCACGCAGACACGCACCCCCTCCTCCTGCAAAAGGGCGAGGGGGGGCGAGTCAGCCACCGGCCAGGGGGAAGCCAGCCTGGGAGGGGGGGGGGGCTCTCCACACACTCACCGCCTTGTGCTTCAGGATAAGATCCAATCTCCACTCGTCCGACTGAGCCGGGCGCTTCATGTAGACTTCTGGGCTAAGCCTAGTAGAACCGAGGGTGAGGGCTGCTCCCCTTTGCCCCTCCCCAGCAGAATTGCCTCCTCCTGGAGGTGCATCTCCTCTCTCTTCTGGTCTGCCCTGGAGCCTCCCCCTCCCAGTTCCCCAGCAGCAGCAGGAGGGACTGGGCCCTGCTGGCCCCCCCAGCATCCCTCCCCCCCCCCCCCCAGCCATAGCCAGGCCTTCCGGTGCCCAAGGACGGGTTGGGGGGGGCAGCGCCAGGCTTACCACCAGTCCGTGATGAAGATTTCTTCCCTGGCCTGCAGTAGGGCGTCTGCCACGGCCGCGAAGTACCCGGCTCCGTTGAGAAACCTACCGGGCGGGGCAGAGGGCAGGGCAAGATGGGAGTGGGCCCCCAACCTCAGACTCTCCCCCACCCTAGACCCCAGCAGCGGGCAGGGAAGAGGGTCCCCCTTCCTCTCCTCACCAGCGGGCGGGGCTCTCCTCGCGGACAGGCGCGAAGCCCTCGTGGCGGTGGCGCCGCAGGTGCTCATGGCCTTTGCCGGAGGCCAGCTCCGTGATCTGTTGCCCCCACCAGCGGGCCTGCCGGTAGCTGCTGCACTTCAGCACGAGGGACCTGCAGAGGTGGGGGGGAGGGTGAGGGGACACGGATACTCTGGGGCACCCCCCCTCCTCCTGCCCGCCTCTGCCCACCCGGGAGAGGAAGCCGCCCCGCAGCTGCAAAGAACCGTCCAGCTGAAAGGCCCAGGCCTGCCGTCCTGCTCTCCTCTGGGCCTCCCCCCACCCCCTCCTCCTCCTCCATGCCATGGGACTGACCTGCAGCTGTTGTCCACCCGGACGCCGTACTTGGTCTCCGTGGGCTTCTTGCCCACTTGGACGCTGAAGGCCGGGTCGAAGAGCAGAACGCAGGAGATGACGCCCGACTCCGGCTTCAGGTAGAGCAGGAAGGCCTCCTTCACCACCAGCCACCTGTGGAGGGAGGGAGGGAGAGAGGGAGGGATGGAGAGGGGGAGGGAGAGAGGGAGGGAGGGAGAGGGGGAGGGAGGAAGGGAGGGGGAGGGAGAGAGGGGAGGGAGTGAGGGAGAGAGGGAAGAAGGGGAGGGGAGAGAGGGAGGAGGGAGGGAGGGAAGAGGAGAGGGGGGCGGGGGAGGGAGAGAGGAGGGAGAGGGGGAGGGAGGGAGGGAGAGGGGGAGGGGGAGGGAGGGAGGGGAGGGAGGGAGAGAGGAGAAGAGGGGAAGAAGGGGGAGGGGGAGGGGGGAGGGAAGAGGGAGAGGGGGGAGAGGGAGGGAGGGAGAGAGGGAGGGAGGGAGGGAGAGAGGGAAGAAGGGAGAGGGGGAGGGGGGAGGGCAGGGAGAGAGGGAAGAAGGGAGAGGGGGAGGGAGGGAGAGAGGGAGAGAGGGAGGGAGGGAGGGAGGGAGAGAGGAGGAGAGGGAAGAAGGGAGAGGGGGAGGGGGAGGGAGGGAGGGAAGAAGGGAGAGGGGGAGAGAGGGAAGGAGGGAGGGAGAGAGGGAGAGAGGGAAGAAGGGAGAGGGGGAGGGGGAGGGAGGGAGAGAGGGAAGAAGGGAGAGGGGGGAGGGAGGGAGAGAGGGAGACGGGGAGGGAGGGAGAGAGGGAGGGGCCTGAAATAGAAAGCAAACTCTCCCCCACCCCTGGCAGCCACACACTCACACATACACACACACGCTGAGACGTACCTCTTGGACCAGCGGTAGCAGACCTGGTGGTGACCCATGCAATTCAGGCCCTGGATGCGGTGGCCCCCGGACCGCTTCAGGATCAGGCCTTCTCTGGAGGGGGGGGAGGGGGGGGGAGGAAGTCAGACACCCCCCCTCCATGCCAGCCCCCCCCTCCATGCCAGCCCCCTCTCCCCCCCGCCTCTCCTGTGCCAAAGGGGAGAGGTCGCGACTCACAAGCCTTTGGGGCCGAGGTCCGGAAGGAAGGAAAGCCGGCTGACGTCCAGGAACTCGGTCTGTGGAGCAAGGAGCGGAAGGTAGCCACTGGGGTGGGGGTGGGGGGGGGGGGGACCCCCTCCCTGCCCCTGGGCCAGAGGGGGAGAAGGGAGGGGGGGGGTCCCCATACCATGGCGTGGTAATCCCGGTAAGCGCTCATCTCCAGCAAGGCGTTCAGGTAACTCTCCAGCTGTTTCTGTGGGGAAAGAGCCAGGGGGGAGGGCTGGGGGAAGGGTGGGGGGGGCGCTCTGGGCTGCCCCCCCCCCCAACCTGGTGTGTTGCCTGCCAGCAGCTGCCACTCTCCCCCCCTCCCCAACGCCTGGCAGCCGCGCCCATCCCTCGCCACCCTCCCCTGCGTCCTGCCCACCGTCTCGCGAGGCGGGCGAGGGGTACCTCCGGCAGCCCAGGGAGGGGAGCTGTGCTGAGCCCCCCCCCCCCCCACTCTCAGCTGCCTCACCTGCTTGCTGGAGGGGCGCCGAGAGACCTCGCCCCCCCCGTGGGGCAAGGAGGGCAGCTCCAAGGAGTTTCCAACCGGCCAGGAACCCTGCAGGACCAACCTGAGGGGGGGCGAGGGGGAAAAAGGTTCAGCAGCCCACCCTCTGCCTGGCCGGAAGGAGGCAAAGAGTAGCAGAACCCCCCCCCCCATCCCAGAAAATGCCCCCCCTCCCCCAGGCCAAGGGAGAGGGAGGGTCTCTAGGAGGAGGAGGAGCCAAAATGCGTCCAGATGCTCCCTGCAGAGGCCTTTGGGGGGGGGGGTCAAAAGAGAAATGGTGGGGGAGGGAAGGAGGGGCCGCGGGGGAGTTTGAGCACATCTGTTAAGGGAAGAGGGGGGGGCGCCTGCCTGGGGCTCACACAGCTCACCCTCCTTCCTTCTCTGTGTCAGCCCCAGAGGCCAAAGAATCAAGGGGGCTAGAGAGCTTCTGGAAAGCCCCTCACCCCACCCCACCACCCCCCGCTCCCCAAATTCCTGGAAACAAGCCAGCCAGATGGGCAAGATGCCTCTTAGCCTGTGGAACTCCCTGTCCTTGGCTTCGTGGTTTGGTTTGAAGGCAAAGGAGCAGGTTAGAAATCCACCCATCCGGCTTTCCCCGAGAGGGCAAAAGTTGGGCAAAGTTCTGGGGGTTCTCGCAGGACAAGGCTGTGAAGCGATTCAGCCTATTCCTGCCGAGGGCTTTGTCCTGCACAGGCTGTGGGGGGGGTGATGGGGAGGGGGGGGGTTGCCAGTAGGATCGGCTTGTGATCCCATGAGGGATCGATCGGGTCGTGGCACTTGCAAGAGAGGAGGGGAAGAAGACGCTCGTGGGTGGTGGGGAAGAAACAGGGATTGCGAAGACAGCAGCGGGAGAGTTCGGTCAAGCAGGCAGCTGAAAAGAGAGGGGGGGGGAGAGAGGGGGAGAGAAATAGGTGGAGAGGGGAGAGAGAAGGAGAGAGGACAGAGGGGAGGGGAGGGGAGAGATAGAGGGAGAAAGGAGAGAGAAAGAGCGGGAGAGAGGGAGAGGGGGGAGAGGAGATCAAGGGATGGAGAAAGAGGAGAGGGAGAGAGAGAGGAGAGAGAGAGGGAGAGAGAAGAGAAAGAGAGAGGTGGAGAGGATAGTGGAGAGAGAGGAAAGAGAGAGGCAGAGGGAGAGGGGGGGGAGAGGGGGGTGGAGGGGAGGGTGAGAGGAGAGAAGGGACAGAGAAAGGGACAGAAGGAGACGAGAGGGAGATGGAGGGAGGGGGGGGGGACAGAGAGGGAATGAGAGGAGAGGGAGGGAAAGGGAGGAAAAAAGAGGGGGAGGGAGGGACGAGAGGGGGGAGAGGGGAGGAGACAGAGGGAGAGACAGGAGAAAGAGGGAGGGAGGCGAGGGAGAGAAAAAACCGAGGGAGAGAGAGGAGAAGGAACAGGAAGAGGAGGAGGAAGGAGAGAAATAGAGAAAATAGGGGAGATGGGAGAGAGGGCGAAAGCGGTAGGGAGAGAGGGACAGAGGGAGGGAGAGGGAGAGAGAAGAAAGAGCGAGAGGGAAGGGCTAGGAGTAAGGAGAGGGAGAAGGAGCCTAGGGCTGGAGAGAGATCTAAGACGGAGGGAGGGGGAGAGAGAGAAAGAGGGAGAGCAAGAGGGAGGGAAGGGTATGGACGGAAGGAGAACTAAGGGACAGAGAGGGAGAGAGAGGAAAGAGGGAGAAAGGAGAGAGGGGACGGAGAGGGAGCGAAAGAGGAGAGAGAGGAGATAGGGAGAGGGAGAAGGAGGGAGAGAGGAAAGAGAGGGGAGGAGAAATAGGGGGAGTGAGGAGAGGAAAGAGGCGGAGGGAGGGAGGGGAGAGGGAGAGAAAAAAAGAGGGAGAGTATGGAGAGACCTAAGGACAGAGGGGGAGAGAGAGAAAGAGGGAGAAGGAGAGAGGGACGGAGAGGGAGGGAGAGAAAGAGAAAGAGCGGGAGAAGAGAAGGGCGTAGAGAGAGAGATTTTAAATTGGGCCAAGGTTCCGGGGACCCTTCGGAACCCCAATCAACCCTTTCACAACACACCGGAGGAAGAGGCCAGGGAGGGAGGCCGGCGTACGGTGGCACCCAGGTGGCGCATCGAAAGATGCCAGAGGGAGGCCCCC
>CM042840.1:149630018-149737585 GCA_023653725.1 Bungarus multicinctus
TTCTTTCCTGGCCCAGGGCCCTTCGTGCTGCGTGAGCTTTCCTCACCCACCGGCTCCCACCCTTTCCTGTCAGCGCCGCTTCCTGCACGCACCCAGACCTGGGGCTGGGTGCATTCAGTCAAGAGCCTAGAGGCCCCGTGTACACGTTGTCAAACCTACAAGGTCGACGAGAATGAAGCGTGCTAAGCAGCCCCCCCCCCCCCGGGGGGGAGTTTAGTTAGTGAGGCCTGATCGAAGCCACACGCGGGTCTTCACCCAGCCTCAAAGTGGGTGCTGCAGTTTGAGGAGGGGGGGCAGAACCTCTGTCCTGGAGAAGCGGGCTGCCGGTCTGGTTGTGGAGACATGACCGGGCCCAAGGAAGGCGAATGAGCCTCTCGCCCCACCTCCAGCTAGGCCGAATTTGCCCTCCTCCCCCCGTCCCTGCTCCCCTCCCTCCATAAGCCCACCCACCCCCCACCCCGGGCTCACCTGTTTCCGTTCAGCAGTTTGGGTAGAAAGTTTTCAGAAGGGCGAGATTCTGTGCCCGCAGGCTGGTTTTTGTGGCCACGCTGGGTGTTTGAGGCTTACTTACTGCGCTGAGAGCTGTGTAGGGTGGTCGCAAGTCCCCGCCCTTTTCGTTGGGGTTTCCTGTGCCAACCGAAGGACAGGCCCAGCTATGTAATGCATGCCTTCCTCCTTCCCTCCGCCACCGTTGGACGCCCCCCGGACGGTTTCCCCCTTTCCCTTCTCGCCCAGTCAAGCTAGAGCTACCATTTGCGGGCCCTTTTCGGGATCGTGGAATGCGCTTCGCCACGGGTCCGCTTCCCGCCCGCGTGGATCTCCCCTAGACTATGCCAACGCTCTCTACATGGGCCTTTCCTTGAAGTGCGAACCAGAGGCTCCGCTTGTTGCGAATGTGGCCGCGCGTAGGTGTGTTGGGGGCTCCCATGTTACACCCCTCTTGCGTGAGCTGCATTGGCTCCCGGTGGTCCTCCGGGTGCGCTTCAAGGTCTTGGTTACCATCTTTAAAGCGCTCCATGGCTTGGGACCAGGATATCTGTGAGACCGCCTCCTGCCATTATCGGCCTTCCGCTGACCAATATGCTCCCATAGAGTCGGCCTCCTCAGGGTGCCGCCAGCTGGACGGCTGGTGACCCCGAAGGTGCAGGCCTTCTCGTTGGGGGCACCCTCTCTCTGGAACGAATTATCCCCGGAGATGAGGACCATCCCTGATCTCCTGACCTTCCGGCGCACGTTGAAAACTTATCTTTTTCATCAAGCCGGTCTGGCCTAGGGGTTTTTAGGATTTTAATTTGGTTTTTATCTAGTTTGGCTTTTAAACTTCTTATAAATTTCAGCCTTTCATAGTTGGTCTTTTAACTGTTCTTAATCTTGTATTGTTCTCTGTATTTTAATTTGGCTGTGCACCGCCCTGAGTCCTGTCAGGAAAATAGGACGGTATATAAATATAATAAATAAATAAATAAATAAATAAATGAATATGAATGAATGAATGAATGAATGAATGAATGAATGAATGAATGAATAAATAAATAAATAAAACGCTGTCAGGGGGTCTCCCATCCCCAAATCCAGTGCACCCCAGAACATCCCTCTGGCCCTGCCCCGGAGCTGTCCCAGCCAATCTATGGGAATGGGTTAGTTACTTAGGAATTGTGAACCGTCCCCTTAAGAGAATGCACCATGGGAAATGTAGTGAAAGGTATCCTGGGAAATGGAGTTCATGTCACGTGGCCACATCTGTAATCCTGATTGGCCACTAAATTGACCCTCGAGGGGTCGAAGGAGGTTGCCTTCCAGTCTTGCCTGCACTCGTGGATTTATAACATCTTTTCCTTCTATCGCTACAAGATGGGTTAGGAGATAACCATCATCCATGTACAAGGCAGATATACAAAGGATTGGTCATTGAAAGAGGAACTTTGTCACAAATGTGAGTTATGAGGATACCTGATGTACCATAAATGAACTTTGTTATGAAAGCTTTGTTGAATTATCTATCTATCTGCATCTGCACAGCTATAAATCTACCTCTGTGCAAGAGACAGAACAGTGGAAGATGAACAGCCCCCATTTCTGTCTCCAATTTAGAACCAGAGGTCCGGTGGGTAGAAAGCGGCCTCCTGCCTGAGCAGACTAGAAGACCTTTGGTGTCCCTTCCGACTTGTGTTATTCACGCAGCTGTGCAGGGACAAGCCTTCCACATTTAGAAGCCCCCTTCCCTGGTGTGGCTGCTAAAGCTAGCATAGCGATAGAAGGGAGGCAACCCGTCCCTCGTTTACGTTTGAAGCCTGAAGATCTGGACTCCACTTTTCTTGACATCAACGGTCAATTTCTCCTTTTACAAGCCGCCGTTCCCTGCCTTCCAGGTTTACCGCTTCCCTGTGTGTCCTTCAAGTTTCCGTCTCGCCCTCTCCCCCCCCTTCCTTGACCAGCAGCCCCCTGGCTGCTCCCTCCCCCCAGTTCAGCCAACCCCGGTTACCCTGTCCGGGCGAAGTTGGCCCAGTAGCGCATCATCCTGCGACTCAGCTCCTTCTCTTGGGGCGTGTAGTTCAGGCTGTCGTTGAGGGGCAATCCAAAGACAAACTCGATCTCGTAGCCAGTGGGGGACCCCCATCCAGGGGGGCCAAAGGAGGTTGGAGGCCCGGTGGTCAAACAGGTAGGCGTACACCTTGTTGTTGCGCTTAGCGTAGTCGTTGGCGAACTGCACGACCGGGCAGATGACGTTGTGGTCTCCCACGATGTCGTCCAGGGCTTCCCGGTTCTTCTCTCTGTTGTCCTGGTCCTGCCAGTCGGTGTATTGCAGCACCACGGCCTCGGTGGCGATGTCGTTGGCGTGGGGCACGCTCATCCGCACCCCTTCCAGGAAGTCAGCCCGGTTGATGAGGCTCTCGTTGTCCTTGCTGAAGCCGGGCAGCCCGTAGATCAGGAAGTAGGAGCCCTCAGTCCTTCACCACGCCCAGCAGCAGCTGAGTCTCCTTGAAGTTGCCCGAGCTCAGCATGGCCTCGGGGGTATCCGGAAAGAAGTCCCCGTCAATGACCGGGACGAAGGGGAAGCGGAAAATGCTCTTGTAGGGCAGGACGGACCACTCCTCGTCAATCAACTCCTGGGGGTTTTTCGAGCGCAAGCAACTGACCAGCTCGGAGTCGTTGTTGAAGTGACAGCCCAGCTGCTTTCCCAGAAGGGCCGCCCGGCGCCGGCTTTCGGCAGGCGTGACGGTGGCCCACGGTGCGTTGGGGCCGCCGCTCTGCAGAATGGCCCGCTGGAAGAGGGTGCGGCTCTGGGTGGAAAGCAGATGCATGCCTACCGAGGCGGCCCCGGCACTCTCCCCAAAGATGGTGACGGCCCTCGGATTGCCCCCAAAAGAATGGATGTTGTTCTGGATCCACTTGCAGGGCCAAGCGCTGGTCCAGCAGCCCCATGTTTCCTGGGCTTCCGGACTTCCCGGGAGGCCCAAAAAGCCGAAGGCCCCCACGCGGTAGCTGAGGGAGACCAGGATGACGTTCTGCGTGTAGGTCAGGAAGCGGCCGTCGTAGACGTCCAGGGAGGCAGCGCCGCTGTAGAAGCCCCCTCCGTAGATCCAGACCAGGACGGGGGCGTCCTTGGGGCGCGGGGAGGGCACCCAGATGTTGAGGTAGAGGCAGTCCTCGCTCATGCCCTGGTTGGGGTTCCACATCTCCGTGCCCTGGAAGCCTGGGTAGCTGGTGTCCACCATCTGGTAGCAGGCGGGCTTGTAGGAGGTGGCGTCCAGGACGTGCTGCCAGGCCTTGACGGGCTCAGGGCGCAGGAAGCGCGTCCTGCCCAAGGGAGGTTCCGCAAAGGGGATGCCTAGGAAGGCCGTGACGTGGCCGTCGAGAACCGGCAGGCTCAGGCCACGCACCGAACCCGTCTGGGTGGATACTTTCAACTCGCCTGCCCGGCCGGGCGAGACCGCTACACAGGACGAGATGCAAAGGAGGAGCTGGAGCCACCAAGGCCACGGCGCAGGCATCTTGCCAGGCTGACAGGAGGGCATCTGCAGGGGAGGGAAGCGGGCGGAGTGAGAAATGCAGCTCCCCAGGCCGGGCCCTCTGGGCCAACCGATAAAGACCCTTCCGTCGTCTATCAGCTTGGCCCAAGCCGGAGACTCAGCTCATCAGGCCCAGGCAGATAGCAGCAGCTGTGGGAGGAGCCAGGAGCGGCCTTCCCTCCCCCCCCAAACCCGGAAGAGGGCCTGACTGTTAAGGGGGAGGGTCTGATCCAGGCTGCTGAGGGCATCACGAAGCTGCTCTCCTAAAAGGAATGCCCCCCACCAATGGGGCCGGTTCACTGGCCCATCCATCCCCAGCCTTCGCTTTTGAAGCAGGAGGGGGTGTTAAGCCAGCCCAGTTTATGGACCCTTTCCCACGTTGTGTGTTGATTGGACTATTGGTTCTTCCTATATTGAAGAAGTCTTGTAGCCTAGCAGGTAGGGAAAGGGCCCTCATCCCAGGATGCCTGGAACGGAGCAGCCCGGGGCTCAGGAAGGGGGAAGGCCGGTGATCAGATGGGGAGGGGGAGCTGTCTTTAGCTGAACCGTGTCACTATCCGTACACGGAAGCGGGGTGGGATTCTACCACCTATTCACTATAGAACCGATTGTTAAGCAGTTCGGAGAACCGGTTGTTGGAAGAAATTCCTGGGCTAATCCTGTAAGGAAGGCAGGAAGGCAACATTCTGGGGTTGCTTACAGAAACTGCCTCTCCGTTCACCCTCATTACATTCTACTAGACTTCCTGTCTGGGGCCTTCTCCTTGGAGGCACCTTCCCTGCCCCCCGGAGATGAGGACCATCCCTGATCTTTTGGCCTTCCGGCGCGCGTTGAAAACATACTTATTTCATCAAGCCGGTCTGGCCTAGGGTTTTATAGGGTTAATTTGGTTTTAATGGGTTTTAATCTTTTATCTTCTTGATTGAATTTTTATTTGGTAGCCACTCTATTGCATCTTTTAAATTGTTTTTTAAATATTGTATTTCTATCCTTTTTCACTTTGGCTGTACACCGCCCCGAGTCCTGGTAGAGGGAGAGGGGCGGTATAGAAAACTAATAAAATAAAATAAATCAATCAATAAATAAAATAAAACTTCTCTGGAGTTTTTTTTTTCCCCCCTCTGATGCTTTTTCCCTGCTGATGCTTTGCTTGTGTGGGGGGGACCATTCAAAGTTACAATGGAACTGAAACTTATGACCATTTTTTCACACTTATGATGGTTGCAGCATCCCCATAATCCCGAGAGGCCAGGCTCCTCCTCAGGGGCGTATAGAAGGGGCTCCCCTCCAAGCTGGGGTGGGGGGGGGATGTTGAGTGATGCCTCTTTGGAAGGAATTGGTCTCTTTGCCAGGGAAAGTTTACCTTTCCACCCCTCTGGCGGGGCTCCAGGTGGGGGTCCCGGGCCTCCTGGGGCAATTGGCGGGGGGGGGGGCTAAAACAGGCCTACCTGTATCTCTGCATCCCTGTAGCTTTCTCTCATGTCATCCATCCCCCTGTCTCCAACCTGGTCAATTGGTGTCCCTTGCTGGCTCTTGGGGCACAGACCCCCAAGGACTGGATCTGGGGGGGGGGGAGGCATTTGGGTGGGGAGGGGGCAAAGGATGCTCCCTCCCCCTCGTGTCCCATGAGCCTCTGCTTTCCTGGGGCACTTGAACCCTTTTCCTCTACCAGTAGGCTGTGGAGGGCCTGGCTTTGGGGTGCTGTGGCAGGGGAGAGTATTTATTTTAATACTGTTTATTTATTTATTTTATTAAACTTATATACCGCCCTCTTTCCCTGACAGGACTCAGGGCGGTGTACAGCCGATTAAAAATGCAACCACAATACAAAATTAAAAAGACTTAAAATCAAATATCGTGGCTGAAAGATAAAAACATATAAAGGGAATTAAAAAGACTAAAAACCAGATAAAACCAGATTAAAAATTCTAGGAGAACCCTAGGCCAGACCAGCTTGGCGAAATAGATGAGTTTTCACCACCCGCCGGAAGGTCAGGAGATCAAGGATGGTACCCATCTCCGGGGGTAATTCGTTCCAGAGGGAGGGTGCCCCCAACGAGAAGGCCCGCACCCTCGGGGTCGCCAGCCGTCCAGCCGGCGGCACCCCGAGGAGACCCACTCTATGGGAGCGTATTGGCCGGCGGGAGGCTGATGATGGCAGGAGGCGGTCCCGTAGATACCCCGGCCCCAAGCCATGGAGCGCTTTAAAGATGGTAACTAAGACCTTGAAGCGCACCCGGAGGACCACCGGGAGCCAATGCAGCTCGCGCAAGAGCGGCGTGACATGAGAGCCCCGAGGAGCCCCCAACATCACCCGCGCGGCCACACTCTGCACCAGCTGGAGCCTCCGGGTGCTCTTCAAGGGAAGCCCCATGTAGAGAGCGTTGACATAGTCTAGGCGGGAGATTACGCAGGCGGAAGTGACCGCGCGAAGCGCATCCCGATCCAGAAAGGGCCGCAACTGGTAGATCCTACGGACCTGGCCAAAAGCCCCCCTGGTGACGGCCGCCACATGGTCTTCCAATGACAGCCGCACATCCAGGAGGACACCCAAATTGCGGGCCCTCTCTGTGGGGGCAAGAATTCCCCCCCCCCCCACAGCCAGCGATGGAACCAGCTGGCTGTACCGGGGTGCCGGGAAGCACAGCCACTCGGTCTTAGATGGGTTGAGCCGAAGTCTGTTCCGCCCCATCCAACACCGCACGGCCTCCAGGCACCGGGTCATCACTTCCACGGCTTTATCGGGGTGGCCCGGGGTAGAGATGTACAGCTGGGTGTCATCAGCGTACTGATGGAACTCTACCCCAAAGCCACGGATGATCTCACCTAGCGGCTTCATATAGATGTTGAACAGGAGGGGCGAGAGCACCGACCCCTGAGGCACCCCGCAAACCAGGGGCCTCGGGGTCGACCTCTGCCCCCCCGCCAACACAAATTGCGAACGGCCGGAGAGGAAGGAGGAGAACCACTGCAAAACAGTGCCCCCTACCCCCAACCCCTACAGCCGCCGCAATGGGATACTGTGGTCAACAGTATCGAAAGCCACCGAGAGATCTAAGTAGGACCAGGACAGAGGAATAGCCTCTGTCACGGGCCCTCCAGAGATCATCCACCAATGCAACCAAAGCCGTCTCCGTGCTGTGCCCGGGCCTGAAGCCCGATTGGTGTGGATCCAAATAGTCAGCTTCATCCAGGTGCTGGGGGTGGGGGGGGAAATGGCTTTGGAAAGCCCCCCCCCCCCCCCGGCACCACCACCGCCGGGCATCCACTCTGGGTTCAGGCCCTCCGCAGGGAGAGCGTTTCTCATGGGTCTCAGAAGGGGGGGGGGGGCGGTGGAGGCGTTTTGGGGAGGGCCCACGAGACCTTGTGGAGTCAGCCTACCAAATGCTTTGGTACCTGGAGCCTTTCCGTAGTTTGGAGACGTGCGGCTGCTGCTGCGGGGGGGGTGGGTGGGGGGTCCCTTCGGCGTATCCCTCCTCGGGCCTCCCGGGACGTCCTCGGTAGCTGGAACTCTGGAAAGGAGGCATGGAAACCAGGGGGGGCTCCTCACCGGAGAGAGAGCCCCCCCCCCTCACCCCCCCAAGGGTTGCTTGCAAAGAATGTTCCACACCAGTTGAGCTGCGGCCTATTTTGGCCTCTCTGGGAGCCCCGTGGGGAGGGGCTTCTCTGCGGAGGCCCCGGCTGCGTCGCTGCTGGGCAGCCAGGTGAGGCAGGGGAGTGGGGAGGGGGCTTTTCTGGCTGCTGCTCGACAGGAGCCGCCCCAGAAACAAGTCGGTCCAAAGCTGCCTTTCTAGCTGGAACCGCTGGGGCAACGGGGGGGGGGGAGGGGGGGGAGAGAATTCTTGCCCGCAGCAGGATGCCAGGAAGGCCGGTGGCAGCCAGGGGGTTGGCGGGCCAACCCTTTTTGGCGCTGCCTGGGTTCAAGGGGGGGGTATGTGTATTGGATTCCGGCACGGAGCAGGGTATTGCAGTTGCCGAGGGAAGGCATGGACGGTGGAAGGGCCGAGGGAGGAAAGGAGACCTCCGAGCAGGGGGATTTGGACACCCCCATCCCACCCCCCACCCCCCCGCTTCCTCTCCAGGCCTCTTGCCCAGCAGCTGTTGGGCTATTTAAGGAACTGGGGTCAGAAATAAACCAGCAGAGTTTCCTAGGCCTGGGGCGAGAGGGACAGCGAGTGAGACACAATGAGGCTCTGTGTGTGGGTGGGTAGGTGGGCTTGAACTTTTGCAATGGGCTCTTAGCAGGTGCCAAGGGAAGCGCCCGCTCTTGGCCTGGCTCTGACTTTCAAGGGAGAGAGCCGGGGGTCCCCCTTGAGGCCTTGGGCCCAGGCTGGGGGTCAAAATAGCCACTTCTCAGGCAGGGGGGGAGGGTTGCAGGGGAGGGGGGGAGCAGCTGTTGCCTCTCCCCCAGCGAGGCTAGGCAGGGAAATGGCTCCCCCTCCCTCCCCTCCTTCCTTCCCCATGGATTAACAGCTGAAAACTGACACGGACCCCTGAGTGTGTTTGTTTCCTGGGCTGGCAACACCACCGATGTTGGGAGAAGGGAAGGGGCTGCCTTGCCCACTGCTGGCTTTGGACCCTCGGCAGCCCAGCACCCTGCCTTGGCCCTAAAAAGGGCCCCTTCCTTGGGCAGCCTGACTCAGCCCCTGCCCACCGTGCTCTTGGGGGCCCAAAGTCCTCAGCAGAGGCTTGCCTGGCTGCAAAGGGACAACCCTGCCCCATGGCCCAAGCCCTCCCTCCCTCCCTTTCGGCTTCCTTCCAGCCTGCCCAGGTGTGTGGGGGGGGGTGGGAGATCTCCACGGGGACCCTCAGCCTCTGGGAAGGGTTACCACGACAGGTGCCTGCAGTCTGCAGGTGACGTGCGCCCACAGGTTCCTGCTGCCTCTGCCAGTCTCGTGGGGAACCCCCTTCCTCACTCAGGCCGCCGGTCAGGATGGGAGCCGCCGGTCACTTGGAAGGACGGAGCACGACTGAACGCTTGGGAGCGAAGCTATCCACGGCTTGTGACGCGTGGCCCTTAGGTGCGTACATGGCAGCTGCAGCTCGAGCCACATCAGCAAAGGAGGCCCCACCCAGCCAGCTAGGGAGGGCACAAGGTGTCCCCTCCCTCCTCTTGGGTGCCTGTTGAGACGCCCACCCCCACCCACAGGTCTGACTTGGTTCCCCTCCCCCCCCCCCAGTCTTTGGGGCAGAGAGGGGAGGGTCCTCCTTTGCAGAAGCTGAAGACGTGGCCGCCTGGGCTTGGGGCAAGAGGGGGAGGGTCTCCCCTCACCCCCCAATTACACCTCTCGGGTTTCCTATGGAGAGAGGCTCCCCCCCCCCCCTCCGATGCCAAGACCTGCAGAGAAGAAAACAGCCCAGGCAACACGGGGGGGGGGGGGGGAGGGGGGTGTAGTTGAGGAAGGAGGAGGCAGAGGGGGGGGGCCCTTCAGTTTGTGCCCTGGGACATCCAAGCATTCTTGGGGCACCTGTGGGATGTTTTCTTGAAGGGCTGAGTGGCAGGAGATTTCCTCTTTGCAATTTGACCCAAGGGCAACATCCTTCACGGCCCAGAATATGTGTGTGTGTGTGTGAGAGAGAGAGAGAGAGAGAGGTGGGGGGAATGCTTGACCTGGGAACCGCAGCCTGTTTAGAAGCAGCCAGCTGGGGCTTCGAAAGGAACGGAGGGGAAAAGCTGTGTCTGGCTGGTCCAGCTGGAAGGGAGACCAGAGCATCCCATTGCTGGGCCATCGGGCTGCAGCAGTGCCTTCTCTCCTGCAGCCCCCCCCCCCTCCAGCCCCCCCTCGGCTCCCTTTTGGCCAAGGCCCCCTTGCCTTGCAGTAGGCCAACCCCTCCCCTTGCCCTCCCCCCCCCAGGAGACCTGCCATCCTTTGCTTGGCGGAACCGAGGCGCCTCAGAGCCTTCCCCACCTGCTCGGGGGGTGGGGGTGGGGGTGGGGGGGGAGGAAGCCCTGGCAGGGGAGGGAAGGTTGGGGGGACTCGGCCACTCGGGAAGACCCCCTCAAGGCGCCGAGCAGTCGCACGTGTCCTGCAGGAGCATGCGTGGAAGGGCTGGGGGAGGGGGCCCGGGCCAGTCTCGGCGCTTCTGGAAGTCTCTCCCTCCCCTTGTCCGGCCGCAGGCGGTCCAGGTTTTTAATAGACCTGCCACCCGCCCCCCTCGCCCCCCCTCGCCTGATCCCCTTTCTCCGCTTCCTGCAGCTGCTCTGTTGGCCGAGGGGACAGCTTCGCAGCGGCGGGGGGGGGGGCATAGAAGCGAACTCCTGGCCTCGGCTTAGCTGGCTCGGTGGCTGCCAGTCCCAGGGGTCCCTGCTAGGGTGCCCCTCCCTCCCGCACGGGAGACCCCAACCTCGGGTCTTCCTCCACCCCCCACCCTCCGCCCTTCGACTTGCGCCAGGGAAGGGAGGGGGAGGAGGCATCAGGGGCGCTCTGCATATTCCTAGAGGCTCAGAGCCAGCGGAAACCCTAGGCGCCTCCCCTGCCGGGCTCCGTGGGGCGTCTCCGGGCGGGGGTGGGGGGGCGTGGAGGGAGAGCCTAGATTTCCCCATCACTTTGGGAGAGAAGCGAAGTGGCCACTTCGCGCTCTGGTGTGGCGAGAAGGAGGGGAGGCGGCTCCCGGACGGGGGTCTTGCTGTAGGAGGCCAGGCCGCCGGGAAGGGGGGAGAGGGGGGCCGTCATGAATCCGGCTGGTAATTGTCCCCCCCCCACAGGCGCCACCCCCCCCCCCCGTTACCTTGAAGGAGGAGGAGGAGGGCGTCGCTGCTTCTGCCACTGCCGCGGGCTGGGCTGCGTCTGCGACGCCGGGCGGGCGGTGGCGGCGGTGGTGGCAGCGGCGCCCCCCCGGCCCAGCCGGCCCAGCCCTGCCTCCCGCGGCCGCGGCCACGTCTCGCGAGCCTTGCCCCTTCCTCCGCCGGGGCGGGAGGGGGGAGGAGAAGCCGGCCAGCCGTGGCCCCTTAGCCAGTGGAAGGGCTGGTCTTTGCCCCTTCCTCCCGGGACACCAGGCCCCGGATCCCCGACGGCCTGCAGTGGTCTGGGGGGTGGGCGGGTGGGTGGGTGTCGAGATTTGGGGCTCCTGGAAGAAGATCCCCTTCCTCCTCCTCGTTGTCTCTCACTTACCGCAAATTGGGGGGGGGGGACAAAGCGCATTTCCTTAGCAGCTTCCCCCCCCGCCCACCCCCCGCGCGCCCCGTCCTTCGGAAAGTCTACAGCGGCCTGAAACCGGCGAAATGCGGCCTGAATGAATTCCGGGCAGGGGGAAACTCTCCGCTTTCAAACCTTCTCAACCTCCCCCGATGCCCGCTCTGCCCCCTCCCCGCTTCCCTTGCTGGGAGGCTCAGGGTGCCACCTGGCGCGTTTTTTGCGTGGCCTCTCTCGGTTCAGCTCCAAGTGGGGCAGCCCTGAGCGATCCGGCCTCTCTCCGTCGCGAAACGAAGCGGAAGGTAATGTGCGAGTGGCACTTCACGTGTATAGGTCGCTTCCCTCCATCCCTCGCAAGGAGGGGAGAAGGGGTCAGATCCAGAGAGAGACCACAAGATACCCCCCCCCCTCCACCCCGCATTTTTATTTATTTTTTATTTTATTTATTTATCTATTTTTGTCAATTGCTTACAAGATAATAGGTATAAGTATAAACATAGTTATGATACATGGATACATATAAGAAAAATATAAAAGAAGCAATAGGACAGGGATGGTATAAGTATAAACATAGTTATGAATACATGGATACATATAAGAAAAATAGAATATAAAAGAAACAATAGGACAGGGATGGTAGGCACGTTGGTGCGCTTATGCAGGCCCCCTACAGACCTCTTAGGAAAGGGGGGAGGAAGTCCATAGTAAACAGTCTAAGGTTCAAGTTTTTGGGGTCTGGGGAAGAAACCACAGAGTCAGGGAGAGTATTCCAGACATTGACTACTCTGGCTGAAGTCGTATTTCCTGCCATCAAGTTTGGTGCGATTAACCTTGAGTTTGTATCTATTGTGTGCTCTTGTGTTGTTATGGTTGAAGCTGAAGTATTCATTGACAGTTAAGTCATTGCAATGTATGATTTTATGTACTATACTTAGATCGGACTGAAGACGGCGTAATTCAAGGTTTTCTAGGTCTAGAATTTGGAGTCTGGTGGCCTAAGGTCTTCTGCAACGAGTAGAGGAGTGGAAAACTCTCCTTGTGAAATATTTCTGGACTTTCTCCACTGTGTTAATATCAGATACGTAATGTGGGTTCCAGACTGATGAGCTGTATTCAAGTACTGGTCTAGCAAATGTTTTGTATGCTCTAGTTAGTAGTGTGATAGTACCAGAGAGACAAAAATTATAATCTTTTGCACCCAAAAATCTGAAGATCTTGGAAAGAAGAGAGTTGGATTTCCTTCCCCCCCCCCACACACACACCCTTATCCGGAGTGCCCGGCCTCTGAGCGCGTGCAGAGGGCTTCCAGGCGGACGGGAGGCCGGCGCTCTCGCCTTGGCTTGTCGCTCCAGCACCTCCGCGGTGGACAGCTCTGCAGCCCAGCTGAAGTCTTGGCGCAGCTCCGCCTTTTCCCGAGTCCCGCCGCCGCCGAAGGAAGGTCGGCGTGGAGCCAAAGCGAGTCCCGGCCTTGAGGGCGGCGTATGTCGGGAGAAGACCCCCCAAGAAGCCCCCGGAGGGAGGGAGGGAGGGTGACAGCCGCGAGAAAAGCCCCCGAGCAGCCGCGGCCAGCTAAATTAGCGCTCCTCCGTTGCTCGGGCCGCGCGGCCCAACGGTCATCCCGGCACTCGCCACGGGGAGGCGCCCGCGCCTTCTTCCCAGCTTCGGGGAAAGAGTGGGGGGGGGGGGGCCGCCCCTGGCAGAGACCCGCCCCTGAGCGTGCAGCCCCAGCAACGATATTTCCTTAGCTTGAAAACTCAGCTCCCCTCCGGGCAGCCCTGGACGCTCCCTCCAGCCGAGGGGGGGGAGGGGGGGAGGGAGGGAAGAGGGGGAGGGGGGGGCTCCTGGCGCTCAAGTGGCTTGGAATTCATGGGAGCACCTGTGCAGTGCAGCTGCTCCTCGACTTACCAAAGTTCACTTTGCGACTGAAGTTACGACGGGACTGGGGGCAAAAAAAAAAATGACGTGTGGCCGTTTCCCCCCCACTTTAGGACCGTTTGCAGGCTCTCCGTGGCCCCCATGATCAATGTTCAACTGCTGGCCAATTGACTCCTGAAGTCCCCAGGGAAGCCAGCTTCCCTCAACGACTGAACAGACACAGCGACTCTTTTGGCAAAGGAAAAAGGAGCAGAAACTCACTTAACGACCGCCTCACTTGTCGCAGGACAGCCTGTAGAGCTCGCTTCACCTGTGGGGGCTGCTGGGAAGAGGAAGGATGGAGAATTACACTCCCCCCCCCCCGTGGGGGGGAGGAGAGGGAGGGAGGGGAATGTTTACAATCCGGGAGGGAAGGACGTAGATGCCACTTGAACCTGGTCAAGGCAAGAGACCCCCCCCAACAGATGGCATCCCCCCCCCTCGTGCCCCGGTTCCCTGGTGACCTCAGGCGTGGGAGGGGGTGGAGGCTGCCAGAGAGGCCCAAAGACTAGAGGGAGGGGCTGCGACGCCCCCTCTCTGCTCACAGGGAAGACAATAACCGCGAGAGCAGAACTACTTATCTATCGTACCTGTCCATCAATACTTCAGCTTCAACCACGACAACACAAGAGCACACAATAGATACAAACTCAAGGTAAACCGCACCAAACTTGATGGCAGGAAATACAACTTTAGCAATAACAGAGTGGTCAATGTCTGGAATACTCTACCTGACTCTGTGGTTTCTTCCCCAAACCCCAAAAACTTTAACCTTAGACTATCTACTATGGACTTCCTCACCCCTTTCCTAAGAGGTCTGTAGGGGGCCTGCATAAGCGCACCAACGTGCCTACCGTCCCTGTCCTATTGTTTCTTTTAATTTTTCTTATAGGTATCCATGTATTCATAACTATGTTTATACTTATATCTATTATCTTGTAAGCAATTGACAAATCAAATAAATAAATGAACTTCTTTCAATGCGAGCTGTATTGGTTGCCGGTGGCCTTCCGGGTTCGGTTTCATTCTGGAACTATTCTTCTTAGGAATAATTAAAATAAATTTATAACAGAAAGATAAGATATTTTTATATTACATGCAATAATAGCAGCTAGAATTTCCTACGCCCAGTTCTGGAAGAAAAACATCGTACCTCCCGAACGTTTAATCATTAAAAAAAATCTTTTTGAGTGCCTGGAAATGGATAAATTAACTATGGAACTAAAAGGGAAAGCTGACATGGAATACAATGCAATATGGGAAACATGGTATATTTGGATTGACAATAGATATAAGAATAGAAAATATAAATAATGTATATAATAGTTATGAGGGTATGCATTGAAAGATTGGATAGGATGAATATACTCTGCTAAACAAATAATTCCTTAACCCTGTTCAACTGTTACAAAGTCTGCACTACTATTATTGTTAAATCTTCTCATCACTCCTTTTCACCCATCCCCTGTATGACTATAACTTTGCAATTTATATTGACTGTTTCCTAGTATGATTTGATTGCTTATTGTACCCTATGACTATTATTAAGTGTTGTACCTGATGATTCTTGACTCTTAATGAATGTCTCTTTTCTTTATGTACACTGAGAGCATTTGCACCAAGACAAATTCCTTGTGTGTCCAATCACCCTTGGCCAAGAAAGAATTCTATTCTATTCTATCTATAAAGTGTCACAGTATTGTTCAATCAGTAATGTATGTATGTATAAACAAAAAAACCCAATAAATGTTTTTATTTTATTTTTATGGATTTATTTATTTTTGTGAATTGCTTACAAGATCATAAGTATAAGTATAAACATAGTTATGAATACATCATATAAGAAAAATAAAAGAAACAATAGGACAGGGACGGTAGGCACATTGGTGCGCTTATGCACACCCCCTACAGACCTCTTAGGAAAGGGGTGAAGTCAATAGTAGACAGTCTAAGGTTAACGTTTTTGGGGTTTAGGGAAGAAACCACAGAGTCAGGTAGAGCATTCCAGACATTGACCACTCTGTTATTGCTAAAGTTGTATTTCCTGCCATCAAGTTTGGTGCGGTTTACCTTGAGTTTGTATCTATTGTTTGCTCTTGTGTTGTTATGGTTGAAGCTGAAGTATTCATGGACAGCTAGGACATTGCAATGTGTGATTTTATGTACTATACTTAGATTGGACCGAAGACGGCGTAGTTTAAAGTTTTCTAGGTCTAGAATTTGGAGTCTGGTGGCGTAAGGTCTTCTGCAACGAGTAGAGGAGTGGAGAACTCTTCTTGTGAAATATTTCTGGACTTTCTCCACTGTGTTAATATCCGATACGTAATGTGGGTTCCACACTGATGAGCTGTATTCGAGTATTGGTCTAGCAAATGTTTTGTATGCTCTACTTAGTCGTGTGATATTACCAGAGGAAAAACTACGTAGGATTAGGTTAACACACATGTTTTTGTAGATTTTCACGGGTACAGGTATGCAGGTCTTGGCGTGTTGGGATCTTTTCCCGTGTAAGATTGAGAGTATCTTGGCGACGTTTCGACGAGGTCCCAGCCTGAAGATGGTGAGTGAGATCTCATTGAAACGTCGCCAAGATACTCTCAATCTTACATGGGAAAAGACCCCAACACGCCAAGATCTGCATATATTCCCCGTAAACAGCCTTCTGCTCAATCTGACACAGATGCTCTCCCCGAGCAGGAAGGTCTGCGAGACGGTCTGAGAAGCCAATCCCTCTCCTTCGGTCACAAGGCACTGAATTTATTTATTTATTTATTTATTTCATAAATTTTATATACCGCCCTTCTCCCGAAGGACTCAAGGCGGTGAACAGCCAACTAAAATACATACAAACAGAGATAAATATGGTTAAAAAAGAATTAAATTACAGACTGCCCCAATAAAAATCTAAAACCCCCCGATTAAAATAAATTAAAACTTTCGTACCCCACCCCAACTAATCTAAAACCCCTTATTTAAAAATCCCATTTGAGTCAGCTCAGGCCGGCCTGCTCAAAGAGCCAGGTCTTCAGGTCACGTCTGAACGCCCTCAGGTCAGTGGTCGTTCGTAGTCCCGAGGGCATCCCGTTCCAAAGGGCGGGTGCCCTCACAGAGAAGGCCCTATTCCTCGGGGTCACCAGGCGGCACATAGATGCCGTCGGGACCCGGAGGAGACCCTCTCTGTGGGAGCGCACCGGTCGGTGGGAGACTACTGGCAGAATGCGGTCTTGTAAGTATCCTGGCCCGATGCCATGGAGCACTTTAAAGACTGGGGGCCCCTTCTGGGTGCTGCGATCTCTAGCCTTGATCCAAGACCCTTGGGTGTCACCTTTGAGAGACGGGTCAGCCGTCCTTCACTTTCACTTTCCACCTGTCCCATCTGTGCCACCTGCAGAAACCACGACGACGCCCAAAGGAGACTCACAAAGAGTCTCGCCCTTCCTTTCTTTGCGTGCTTTGGTTTGGCAAGGGAACCAGGACTTCGGTCACGGCATGTGCCACCAGGATACATGTCAATGCCCGTTCTGGCACCCCCCCCCCCGCCCCACTTTAGTTGCCCAGAAGTGTTTGTTGTGGCCTCTTCATCTCCAGGCTGGGCTTATTGGTCAGCGGTGTGGAATCCAGCCAAACCTGTTTGGGATCTTATGTTGGGTGGGACAGTTGACGAGAGCACACTCGTCAACCAGATAACAGAGTAGGGAGGGACCTTGGAGGTCTTCTAATTCCTTTTCCTGCTCAGCCAGGAAATCCTAGAACCATTTCAGACCTGATGGAGTCTGTCATCTGCACCTCTATAACTCTGTGGTTTGGTTCTGCAACCCAACAGGACAGACACAGACTCCAGGGAGTAATTAGGACTGCAGAAAGAACAATGGCTTCCAACCAACCTGCCTTCCATGGAGGACCTGTATCCTGCACCCTGAGTCCAAAAGAGGGCTGTGAAAACATCTACAGACCCTCTCACATCCTGGACATAAACTGTTTCAACTCCTTCCCTCAAAACGATGCCATAGAGCCCTGCACACCAGAACAACTAGACACAAGGGGAGTTTTTTCCCCGAAAGCCATCACTGTGCTAAACAAATAATTCCCTCAACACTGTTCAACTATTACAAAGTCTGCACTACTATTACTGCTAATCTTCTCATCGCTCCTTATCACCCATCCCCTCCCACTTGTGACTGTAGGACTGTAACTTTGTCCCTTGTTATCCTTACGATTTATATTGACTATTTCCTAGTATGATTGATTGCTTCTTGTACCCTATGACTATCATTAAGTGTCATACCTTATGATTCCCAACTCCTGATGAAGGTCTGTTTTCTTTTATGTACACTGAGAGTATTTACACCAAGACAAATTCCCTGTGTGTCCAATCACCCTTGGCCATAAAAGAATTTATTTCTATTTCTATTCTATTCTAATTCCATTCCATATATTCTATCCTGTTCTGTTCTATTCTATTCTATTCTAATTCCATTCCATATATTCCATTCCATCTATTCTATTCTATTCTATTCTGTTCTGTTCTGTTCTGTTCTGTTCTGTTCTGTTCTGTTCTATTCTATTCTATTCTATTCTATTCTATTCTATTCTATTCTATTCTATTCTATTCTATTCTATTCTATGATAGATAGATAGATAGATAGATAGATAGATAGATAGATAGATAGATAGATAAATTTTCTTTATTTATACTGAGAGTATTTACACCAAGACAAAATCCTTGTGTGTCCAATCACACTTGGCCAATAAAGTATTCTATTCTGTTCTGTTCTGTTCTATTCTATTCTATTCTATTCTATTCTATTCTACTCTATTCTAATTCCATTCCATATATTCTATTCTATTCTATTCTACTCTATTCTAATTCCATTCCATATATTCTATTCTATTCTATTTTATTCTATTCTATTCTACTCTATTCTAATTCCATTCCATATATTCTATTCTATTCTATTTTATTCTATTCTATTCTACTCTATTCTAATTCCATTCCATATATTCTATTCTATTCTAAATTCCATTCCATATATTCTATTCTGTTCTATTCTATTCTATTCTATTCTATTCTATTCTTATTCCATTCCATATATTCTATTCCATATATTCTATTCTATTCCATTCCATATATTCTATTCTATTCTAATTCCATTCCATATATTCTATTCTATTCTATTCTATTCTATTCTATTCTATTCTATTCTATTATATTCTATGATAGATAGATAGATAAATTTTCTTTATTTATACTGAGAGTATTTACACCAAGACAAAATCCTTGTGTGTCCAATCACACTTGGCCAATAAAGTATTCTATTCTATTTCTATTCTATTCTATGATAGATAGATAGATAGATAGATAGATAGATAGATAGATAGATAGATAATTTTCTTTATTTATACTGAGAGTATTTACCCCAAGACAAAATCCTTGTGTGTTCAATCACACTTGGCCAATAAAGTATTCTGTTCTGTTCTGTTCTGTTCTGTTCTGTTCTGTTCTATTCTATTCTATTCTATTCTAATTCCATTCCATATATTCTCTTCTATTCTATTTTATTCTATTCTATTCTACTCTATTCTAATTCCATTCCATATATTCTATTCTATTTTATTCTATTGTAATTCCATTCCATATATTCTATTCTATTCTAAATTCCATTCCATCTATTCTATTCTATTCTATTCTATTCTATTCTATTCTATTCTATTCTATTCTATTCTATTCTATTCTATTCTATTCTATTCTATTCTATTCAATGGTTGTCTAATCTCTTCTTTAAAATCTCCAGTGTTTCGGAGGCAACTTCCGTTCCCCGGCATATGTGACAGGGCTATCCAGAACATCACCGACTATAAGCCTTTACTTTACTCCCTCATTCGCTAATGTCTCTTTTCTCGTTGAGCTAAATGACTTTAATGCTCGTTTTGAACAAGACAATCAGGAAACAGCCACCAAGACCAGACCCTCTGTAGACTTACAGCCCCTCACAATCACTGAACTCTGCGCTGCTCTGAGCCGGATCGACACACGCAAAGCCGCGGGCCCCCGTGGCATTCCAGGACGTGTCCTTAGAGCCCGTGCTGGACAACTGTCTGTGGTTTTGACTGACATCTTCAACCTGTCTTCTTTCCCAAGCAACTGTACCAACTTGCTTCAAGACCACCTCCATCGTGCCGGTGCCTAAACACTCCAAGCCAGAGTGTCTGAACGACTCCCGCCCCGTAGCCCTTACATCTACAATCATGAAGTGCTTTGAGCTGCTAGTCCTGGCACACCGCAAAAGTTGTCTCCCAATCACACTGGATTCCCCAATTTGCCTATGGCAAGAACAGGAGCGCCGAGGATGCTGTTTCCATAGCATCACACGCCATCCTGACACGCCTGGACAATAAGAACACCTATATGTGAGAATGCTGTTTGTTAACTTCATTTCAAGACCTGGCTCTTTGAGCAGGCCGGCCTTGGCTGAGAAAGTTTTAATTTGGTCTCCATTTTATTAATTCTAAATTGGGTTTTAAGGGGTGGGGGGTGGGGTTTTGTTAGTTTTATCAAGCAGCCGATTGAAATTTAATATTTTTTAACTTTTGTATTCTTTGTGGGGTTTTTAGATGAGCTGTTCACCGCCCTGAGTCCCTCGGGAGAAGGGCGGTATATAAATGGAATAAATAAATAAATAAATAAATAAATAAATAAATTTCAGCATTCAATACAGTCCTTCCTTCCAGGCTGAATCACTAAACTTGGTGACCTTGGCATCAATACTACTCTCTGCAACTGGATACTGGACTTCTTGACAGACAGACCACAACATGTCAAGTTGTGCCCTGGTCACCTCCCATCTGGACTACTGTAACGCCCTCTACATGGGGCTTAGCACCCGGAGGCTTCAACTGGTACAAAATGCGGCCGCGCGGGTGGTTATGGGGGCGTCGAGATACTCCCACGTGACGCCCCTCCTGCGCGAGCTGCATTGGTTGCCGGTGGCCTTCCGGGTTCGCTTGAAAGTACTGGTTTTGGTCTTTAAAGTGCTCCATGGCATCGGACCAGGATACTTACAAGACCGCATTCTGCCAGTAGTCTCCCACCGACCGGTGCGCTCCCACAGAGAGGGTCTCCTCCGGGTCCCGACGCCTTCGATGTGCCGCCTGGTGACCCCGAGGAATGGGGCCTTCTCTTGTGGGGGCACCCGCCCTTTGGAACGGGATGCCCTCGGGACTACGAACGACCACTGACCTGAGGGCGTTCAGACGTGACCTGAAGACCTGGCTCTTCGAGCAGGCCGGCCTGAGCTGACTTCAAACGGGATTTTTAAATAAGGGGTTTTAGATTAGTTGGGGTGGGGTACGAAAGTTTTAATTTATTTTAATCGGGGGTTTTTAGATTTTTATTAGGGCAGCCCGTAATTTAATTCTTTTTTAATCGTATTTATCTCTGTGTTTGTATGCATTTTAGTTTGGCTGTTCACCGCCCTGAGTCCTTTGGGAGAAGGGCGGTATATAAAACTACGAAATAAATAAATAAATAAATAAATAAATAAATAAATAAATAAATAAATAAATAAATAAATAAATAATTCACCTCGTCCACCAAGTACTGGCGTTCCCCAAGGCTATGTGCTGAACCCCTTTCTGATCTCTCTTTCCACCCATGACTGCAGGCGCGTGCATGGCTCTAGCGCCATTATCAACTTCGCAGACGACACCACGGTGATGGGACTCATCAACGATAACGGTGACTCAGAGTACAGGGAGGAGGTGCATTGCCTAGCTACATGGAGCGCTGACAATAACTTGTTACTCAACGCTAACAAGACCAAAGAGCTCATTGCGGATTCAGGAAGAAAAATGCTTACACACGTTCTCCTATATACATCAATGGGAGAACGGGAGAAGGTGTCACCAGCTTCAAGTTCCTGGGGATCCACCTCTCTGAGGACCTGTCCTGGCAGATCAACACCACCAGCCTGATCCAGAAAGCTCACCAGTGCCTCTTCTTTCTTTCTGAGACTACTGAGGAAGAAACACCTTTCCCCAACTATTCTGATCAAATTCTACCGCTGTGCAGTCGAGAGCATCCTCACCAGCTGTGTTTTGGTCTGGTATGGAAATTGCACCGTTAAAGAAAAGAAGGCATGACAGAGGGGGGGGGGGAGGGGGGTGAAAACTGCCCAACGCAAAATAAGGGATCCCACTTCCTGCCATTGTGGACATTCAGAGGAAAAGACGTCGGCGAAAAGCCCACAGCGTCGTTAAGGACTCCTCCCACCCAGCCCATAAACTGTTTACCCTTCTTCCATCTGGGAAGAGGTTCAGATGCCTGCAGTCCAAGACCAGCAGGCTAAGGAACAGCTTCTACCACACAGCAGTCTCCTTACTGAACTCCTCAACTCGTCTATTCCCACACACACTGATACTTCCCCCTGATAATATATATCTTGTATAAACTCTCTGTGCATTATACTTGTATTCAGTGTGTTCATAAACACTCTGTACACTCGTATATATTCCTTCCATAGACACGTATTCTGTATATTCATAGATATTCTGTATATCCATATATAGTTATATATTCTGGACATCTGTATGTATGTGTGTGTGTGTTAGGTTTTTGAGCTGATCAAATAATTAAACAAGGGAGACTAGTATAGATCTATTTCGAGCTAGTTAGCTCTGGTCAGCTAGCCATACCCTTCCTGGGATTCGAACCAGGGAAGTATTACATTTGAGGCAGTTGTAATTGCCATTAGGCCACTGGATCTCATCCAGATCAATATATATATATATATATACTTGTGTTACAACACCCTGGTAAGCCCCAATCAAGGGACTTACTACTGTCCTTTTCTGACTTTCGGCTCATCACCAGAGATTGTAACACAAGTATATATACTCATTCCTCTGTATCACTGATCTGGATGAGATCCAGTGGCCTAATGGCAATTACAACTGCCTCACGTGTAATACTTGCCTGGTTTGAATCCCAGGAAGGGTATGGCTAGCTGACGAGAGCTAAGTAGCTCGAAATAGATCTATCCTAGTCTCCCTTGTTTAATTAACATATTTATTATATATGTGTATATATATATATATATATGTATATGTTTAATATATATATGTTAGGTTTTTGAGCTGATCAATATATATATATATATATATATGTATATGTTTAATATATATATGTTAGGTTTTTGAGCTGATCAATATATATATATATATATATATATATATATATGTATATGTTTAATATATATATGTTAGGTTTTTGAGCTGATCAATATATATATATATATATATATATATATATATATATATATATATATATCACCCATTCCTGCTTTGGTTTTAGGCTTGGATGGCTCCCTCTGTGGTTGGGTGGGGTTTGGGTTGCCCCTCTCTGCTGTGGTGGGCTTCTGGGGAGGTGGCCTCGGGCATCGGGTATGGCACAGCCAAGGCAGCGTCCGCCTGGCTCTTCCCAGGAGTCAGGTCTGCAGACAGAAAATGGACCTTCTTTCCCGCAGACTGACCGGAGCCCCCCCAGGTGTCTGCTCCAGGCCATGGGGAAAACTATCTGAAGGTGCCCAGGGAGGCCCAGGATTTTAATGCCGTGGGCCGTGGGTGGGGGGGGGTGTATGTGAGGCAGTGGGCATGCGGTCTCAGATGGTCAAAAATCCAAACTTCAGACGTGCATAAAGGGCTTTTGGGGGAGAATCTGGTGGATTTGGGGTGGCAGAGCCGGGCAAACAATAGACTGAAATGAAAACGTCTGAAGCGCAGCTGCGGTTCAGGGGGAGGCTCCAGAGCGGCCTCCCAAAGGACAAAGAGAGGGCGAGGGATCCATCCGGCCCTCTCCCTGGGGAAGAAGTTGCTGTGGAAGGGTATTTCGAGCCCGACTTGGGCTGCCCTAATTTGCAGCGCTTGCCCCGGCCTCGGCCACGAGCCCCCCTCGCCTGGCAGGTCGGAGCCTCCCGGGCCGGCCGAGAGCAGCGCGGCATCCCGGCGGCTCGCCTCGGCCAGCAGCGCAGGGAGGAGCCCTCCCCGCTCCGCGCCCTGCCAGAGCCGCCAAGGGGCGACCGCGGCTCGCAGCGGCCTTATCGGGGGCTTGGTGGCGGGGGAGAGTCGCGCTTTCCCTCCCCGCCACACCGTCCCCTCCGCTTCCGCCGTCTGTTGGGGGGGGCGCCAGGCTGCCCCCGCTGCCCCTTCACGCCGGGTGGGCCGAGCAGCAAAAGGCCGGGCGGCTTCCCCGGGGAGAAAGGAGGGCAGCGCTCCGCTGATGAGCCGCCTCCTCCTCCTTCCTGGCGCACCAGAGATGAATTTGGGGAGGGGGGGGGGCGCGAAGGGAGCTGAACCGGGCTGCTCCTGCCAGGGGCCCGCAGTTCCTTGCCCTTGCTCTGCCTCCCCCCCCCCCACGGGGCCGGCAAGGAGAGGCCAAGGTGCCCCTGCCCTTCAAGAAGAGTGGGCCAGTGCAACCTCCAGAACCAGTGGGTTCTCCATCACTGGAAGAAAGGCTTGCCTGGCATGGAGTAAGGACTAGAAGACCTCCAAGGCCCTGCCCTGCGAAGGGCTCTGGCTGGGGCACCTCCCCAGGGGGTTGGGCTGGCTGGTGGGGATGGCTATCCCAAGAGGCCTGCTCTCCTGTAACCCCTGTCCCCACCCTGCTTCGTCCCCTCTCTGCTTCTCCTAGGTTTCTAGGAGTGCCCAGCTGGGCTCACAGGTTTACCTGCAAATATTTGCCCAGCGACTTTGTTAAGATTATTTACCCTGGGCGGTCTACCTCTTGGCACCTGCCTATCAGGAGGAACTGACCCTGTGCCTTTGCCCCGTGACTTCTTTTAGCAGGCCGGCCCACCGTCCACCCCGGGTCCCCCTGTATGGCATCGCCTGGCATCGATGCTGCCCCGCGGGTGTGCCAAGCCGCGCCCCCTTCAGCATCCTCTGGGAGGCTGGCGAGGCCTTTGCCAAGTGCCACCACTCCCTCTGGCAATCTTTGCTTGGCGTTCTGGGCTTCAATCCTGCCTGGGTGCTGAGCAGCACGAAAGGCCGCGCTCGTTCCCGAGCCAGGAAGTGCCTACCTAGCGCTGACTTCTCCCCCGTGGCTCTCCGCCTGGACGGACCAATGCCTGGAGAATGGGGGCGCATCCCACCGTCTTCTGCTTCTGGGCGGTCCCTGCTCCTGATCGGCACTGCGAGTAAGGATTGGAGGGGGGGAAGGGGTTGGGCTGGTTCTCAACCAGCCCAGGGAGTCCTGCTTCCCCCATGCCAGGCAACTGTTCTGAAGCTGAGGGGCTTCGTGCATCCCCCCCCCCCCTTATTCATAGGCCACATCAGGGAGGTCAGCTAGTAGATAGCTGGTCCTTTTCTCTCTCTCTCTCTCTTTCTCTCTTTCTCTCCCTCTCTCTCTCCCTCTCTCTCTCCCTCCCTCTCTCACTCCCTATTTTTTATCTTATTTATTTTATTTGCATTTATATGCAGCCCTCCTCCAGAGAATCAGGGCGGCTTACATACTAAGTGCTCGGCAATAGCCTTCATTCCATTGTATATGCCTGCTTATTTACAAAGTCAGCTTATTGACCCCAACAATTCTTGGCTCCTCAAATTTCCCTACCCCGAGAGGATGGAAGGTTGAGTCAACCTTGAGCCTGGTGGGATTCGAACCTGCGCTAATGGCAGGCAGCTTGCACTAAGTGCTAGATGATTAACAGCCTGCACCACCAAGGCCCTCCCTCTCCTCCCCTCTCTCTCTCTCTCTCTCCCTCTCCCTCTCTCTCTCTCCCCCCCTCCTTCTCTCTCTCTCTCTCCCTCTCCCTCTCTCTCTCCTCCCCTCCTTCTCTCTTTCTCTCTCTCCCTCTTCCTCTCTCTCCCTCCCTCTCCTCTCTCTCTCTCTCTTCCCATTTCCGTCCGATGCATTGCCAAATCTCCCTGGGAGAATGAGAGCAGCCGGTCAGTGTGAACGGCCTTTCCCTGGAATCCCTCGGGAAGCCCGGCTGGCCCGCTTGGTGACACTTCTGGGCCTCCTTCCAGCAGGCCAGCTGGGCTTCCCACTGACGTCCAGGGAAGGAGCCTCCACCCTGTGAGCCAGGCGCTCCACGCCAGGCCAGCCGTGGCAGGGAAGGGCATATTTGGCAAAGGACCGGAAGAGGGAGCCGAGCGCCTGGGAGGAAGACGTCTTCCAAGGCAGGCGCCCCGATCAGGAGATTTCTTCAGAGGCAGCTCTTCTCTCCCTTTGAACGCCAAGTTTTCTCTGGAAAATGTTTCCTCGTTCCTGGTGCTCTGCCCCCCCCCCTTCCCGGCGAGGGCCCTGGCTCTCCTGCCCCGAGGGCAGCTGCTGACTGACCTCCCCTCCTTCGGCCAGGGGTGAGCCTGTCTTGGGCAGACCCCTCCCCGCCCTGGCATTCCTGCCAAGAAGAGCCCCTCACCCCTTGGCCCAATGAATGGGCACCTCCAGGAAAGTGGCCATCTCTGCCGTCGCATCTCTGTTTTAGAAACAAGGAAACTGATAGGCAGGGAAGGACCCCGTTAATCCATTTTGAGTTTTGGGTTTTATTTGTTTATTGTTTCTCCTGATTGAATGGATTTCTTTATATTGATTTTATTTTTTAAAAAAATTTGGTGGGACGATAGAACTGTCTTTATCCCAAGCATGTTTCAAACCCAGTTACTGCTGATCGACTCACTCTCTCTGCTGGAAGTTGGGTCCAAGCCTCCATTCCTCCTTCGGTGAAGTCATCTGTTCTGACATTTATTTATTTATTTATTTATTTATTTATTTATTTATTTATTTATTTATTTATTTATTTATTTATTTATTTATTTATTTATTTATTTATTTATTTATTTATTTATTTAATTAATTAAGTTGATATACCGCCCCCTTCTCCCAAGTTGGGACTCGGGGCGGTGTACAGCCCAGCTAAATTGTAAATACGATTACAAATCTAAAATTTAAAAATAGATTAAAATGAATTAAATAAAGGCTGAAAGATGAAGACGATGATAAGATGATAAAAACAGGGCAAAAAAGTTACAAAAAATTAAAACCATTCCAATGATACTAAGGCCAGACCGGCTTGTGGGAAAAGGTGGGTTTTCAGCGCGTGCCGGAAGATCTGTAGGTCATCTCCGGAGGTAGTTCATTCCAGAGGGAGGGTGCTCCCACAGAGAAGGCCCGCACCCTCGGGGCCGCCAGCCGGCATCGCCCAGCCGACGGCACCCCGAGGAGGCCCGCCCTCCTGGCCGGCAGGAGGCCGATGGTGGCAGGAGGCAGTCCCGTAAGTACCCGGGTCCCAAGCCATGGAGCGCTTTGAAGATGACCACCAACACCTTGAATCGCACCATGAAGGCTACTGGAAGCGAATGCAGCTCGCGCAGGAGCGGTGTAACATGGGGAGCTCCGAGAAGTCCCCAGAATCACCCGCGCGGCCGCATTCTGCACCAGCTGAAGCCTCCGGATGCTCTTCAAGGGGAGCCCCACGTAGAGAGCATTGCAGTAGTCTAGACGGACATGATCTTTGAATTTCCCTCCTGCCCGTTACAGGTTATGGCCCCGCGAGGCCTCCTTGATTTTGGCTTAATATGGAAAACTCGGCATTCTGCCACCTTTGGGAAAGCTGGTGATCCTGTGACTCTTGCGGGAGGCAATGCCCCATTTCCTGGTAGAGGAGAAACCACTTTCCGTTGCTCCCCATCATCATGATACCCCCCACCCCCCAAACACTAATAATATACTATCATGGATTAATTTTGAATGAGTAAGAGAATGAATATAACTTAGCAAGAGTTATAAATATAACTTAGAATGAGCTATGTTTTTTAAAAGATACAAATTATAATGTTAATGATAATGTAATAATTGAACAATATAATATAAAGTGATGACTACAACGGTTTGTAAATATAATTAAGTAAGAAATGTACAATGATATGATTAAGCGCACAAGATATAGGTACCCAACCGACACACACTGTCAAATTGAAAGATGGTTTTATTTTGTTGTTAAAATAAAAACTTTTTCAAACCCCCCCCCCCCCCACCAATGTTCATTCAAGGCTTATGTTTGGCAGAGAAAGCAGTCAGGAGTTGGCTGTTTTCCCTTATTTTGGCTCCTTTCCCAGAAGGAGCCCAGCTGGAGGGGCCCTATTGCGGGTGAATTTTGAGGTGAAATTGACGCTGTTCCCCTGCATTGCCTATGAAACTCCTCCAGAAAGAAAGTCAAAAATTCAGGCCTCCCTTGAGGTGGGATTCAGTCGATTTGCACCGGTTCAAGAGAACCGGTTGTTAAACTTCTTGTTGGAAGAAATCATGAGGGCAGAGAACCGGTTGTTAAATTATTTGAATCCCACCCCTGGGTGGACCAAGGCACCCTGAAGCGGGGAGGAGTTCCTTGGGCTTCCAGGAAAGCATGAGGGAGGGGCTCAGCTTCAAGAGAGGGCAGCTCCTCCTTTGGGCTCAGGGCTGGAGCAGCAGATGGGACCCCGTGGGGCACGTCTATCTTGCCCTGTGTCGAGGGGTTCACGGAGAGGAAAAGGGGCCCCGAGGACATGGAATCCAGCCCTTCCCCAAGAGCCAACCACCTCCCTGTCTTGTCCCCCTCCCCACTTTAACAGATCTGCTGCAGGAATCTCAGCGTCTGGGGGTCCTGGGCTTTCCTGCCAGGCTGATCTCACCAAATGCGGCCCTTTCTGGATCGGGATGCCTTACACACAGTCACTCATGCCCTGGTCACCTCCCGACTGGACTACTGTAACGCCCTCTACATGGGGCTCCCGAGTGGGAGCATCCGGAGGCTTCAACTAGTACAGAATGCGGCCGCGTGGGTGGTTATGGGGGCGTCAAGGTTTTCGCATGTGACGCCCCTCCTGCGCGAGCTGCATTGGTTGCCAGTGGCCTCTCGGGTGCGCTTTAAGATTTTAGTGTTAACTTTTAAAGCACTCCATGGCATCGGACCAGGATATTTACAAGACCGCATTCTGCCATTTTCCTCCCACCGTCCGGTGCGCTCCCACAGGGAGGGTCTCCTGCGGGTTCCGTCGGCATCTATGTGCCGGCTGGTGACCCCGAGGAATAGGGCCTTCTCTGTGGGGGCGTCTGCCTTCTGGAATGGGTTGCCCCCGGAGTTACGTATAGCCACGGACCTGGGGACCTTCAGGCGTGCCTTGAAAACCTGGCTCTTTGACCAGGCCAGCTTGGGCTGATTTTAGATTTGGGTATTTTAATTTTTATATCAAATTTTAGGGTTCAAGGGAGGGGTTTTAATTGTTTTCAGCCAGGGTCTTAGTTTAATTTAGTTTTAATTTTTCACATATTTATTGTTTTAATTGTACGGCTGTGCACCGCTCCGAGTCCTTTGGGAGAGGAGCGGTATATAAATAAATATTTATTATTATTATTATTATTATTATTATTATTATTATTATTATTATTATTATTATTATTATTATTATTATTATTATTATTATTATTATTATTATTATTATTATGTTACTCTCTGACCCAGAGATCCAGACCTAAAGAGCTGCACAGTTCAAGACTATTATGGGAGGTCACAGTCCCAAGCCCAGGATCCTACCCCGCGCCCCAAATCTTGGCATTTGGTTCACCCCTTCCCCCCTTTTTAAAGCAAAAATATATTTATGTGAAAGGTTGTCACCCTGCATTTCTTCTGTATTAACTACCACAACACTTGATAACTATTGATAACCATCACCGTCCTTCATGAGTTGTGGGAAAGCATAGAGCCAGCGATGGTGTAATTTCCCTTTCTGGCTGGAGCTAGGAAGCAGGGCTGAGGACTGTCTTAGGCCCAAGATGGCTGAATGAGCCATTGCAGGGCCCCCTTGAGGGGCTTCGATGGGCAACCATGCCAGAGGTATCTGACCAAGAGCTTAAACTGGCATTCGGCCTGTCCCAAAACACCTGTCTTGGTTGCTCTGTTTCCAGGCAGGGCTAAGACAAAATCCTTGCTCAGGACACCTCCATATCACAAAATTACAAAAAAACCATGACAAATTCGATATTTGTAGCATTTCAGAAAATATTTAACAAGGTGGTTTTAAAAAAACCCTTTTATTGTGGATTTAAAGTCCTTATCTTTCAAATATACAAATGATTTACATTAATTATAGAGAGAGCTACCTCAAAAAACCTTACACCTGACAACACAACAATTTCTGAGACCAAATATTCTACCACATTCACCTCCAAAAGCCACAGGACATGGACAACAACTGGCAGAACTCCATCCAGTCCTAGCACACCAGAGGCAAATTCGATTCACTCACAAGACTCATCTCTTTCACCAGGTCTGACCACAGAAACGTCCAGAAGCACAATGGTGTCTTCTCCCTCAAATTTCTCTCACAGTCATATCCCAACGGGGAGCAACGAAACGTCACATCCCGCGATACCCAGTATCTCTAGTTCTTCTTCACCACAAACTCTGAAGACAACTCCGGTGTCCATCTCTTCCTCATCAGCTCCTAGCCCTCACTGGGTCTCGTCTGGCACTCCCATCTCAACTAGTCCTCCTTCTCCGACTAGTGAGCACCAAAGCAGCACCCACATTTCATCTACTCCCTTATCTTTGAAAACGAGTACGGTGCAGGAGCCTACCTTGCATTCCACGACTGTGCGTCGCACCGTGGAGACAGCAAGTGTCGTGCACAGTAGCCTCCCTTCCAGCACAGCAACGCCTGAGACCAGCTTGCCCTCCACCTTATCCACTTCCGAAAGCCACAGGACCAGAAGGACAACTGGTGTAACTCCATCCAGTCCCAGAACACCAGAGACGACTTCAACTCACTCACCAGTCTCATCTCTTTCTCCAGCTCCGACCCGTGAAACGTCCCAAAGCACAGTGGTGTCTTCTCCCTCAAGTTTGTCTCCCAGTCATATCCCAACGCAGAGCCAGGAGACGTCACATCCCCCGACATCCGCTGTCTCTACTTCTTCTTCAGCGCAAACTCTGAAGACAACTCCGGTGTCCATCTCTTCCTCATCAGCTCCTAGCCCTCACTGGGTCTCGTCTGGCACTCCCATCTCAACTAGTCCTCCTTCTCCGACTAGTGAGCACCAAAGCAGCACCCACATTTCATCTACTCCCTTATCTTTGAAAACGAGTACGGTGCAGGAGCCTACCTTGCATTCCACTACTGTGCGTCAGCACCGTGGAGACAGCAAGTGTCGTGCACAGTAGCCTCCCTTCCAGCACAGCAACGCCTGAGACCAGCTTGCCCTCCACCTTATCCACTTCCGAAAGCCACAGGACCAGAAGGACAACTGGTGTAACTCCATCCAGTCCCAGAACACCAGAGACGACTTCAACTCACTCACCAGTCTCATCTCTTTCTCCAGCTCCGACCCGTGAAACGTCCCAAAGCACAGTGGTGTCTTCTCCCTCAAGTTTGTCTCCCAGTCATATCCCAACGCAGAGCCAGGAGACGTCACATCCCCCGACATCCGCTGTCTCTACTTCTTCTTCAGCGCAAACTCTGAAGACAACTCCGGTGTCCATCTCTTCCTCATCAGCTCCTAGCCCTCACTGGGTCTCGTCTGGCACTCCCATCTCAACTAGTCCTCCTTCTCCGACTAGTGAGCACCAAAGCAGCACCCACATTTCATCTACTCCCTTATCTTTGAAAACGAGTACGGTGCAGGAGCCTACCTTGCATTCCACTACTGTGCGTCACACCGTGGAGACAGCAAGTGTCGTGCACAGTAGCCTCCCTTCCAGCACAGCAACGCCTGAGACCAGCTTGCCCTCCACCTTATCCACTTCCGAAAGCCACAGGACCAGAAGGACAACTGGTGTAACTCCATCCAGTCCCAGAACACCAGAGACGACTTCAACTCACTCACCAGTCTCATCTCTTTCTCCAGCTCCGACCCGTGAAACGTCCCAAAGCACAGTGGTGTCTTCTCCCTCAAGTTTGTCTCCCAGTCATATCCCAACGCAGAGCCAGGAGACGTCACATCCCCCGACATCCGCTGTCTCTACTTCTTCTTCAGCGCAAACTCTGAAGACAACTCCGGTGTCCATCTCTTCCTCATCAGCTCCTAGCCCTCACTGGGTCTCGTCTGGCACTCCCATCTCAACTAGTCCTCCTTCTCCGACTAGTGAGCACCAAAGCAGCACCCACATTTCATCTACTCCCTTATCTTTGAAAACGAGTACGGTGCAGGAGCCTACCTTGCATTCCACTACTGTGCGTCACACCGTGGAGACAGCAAGTGTCGTGCACAGTAGCCTCCCTTCCAGCACAGCAACGCCTGAGACCAGCTTGCCCTCCACCTTATCCACTTCCGAAAGCCACAGGACCAGAAGGACAACTGGTGTAACTCCATCCAGTCCCAGAACACCAGAGACGACTTCAACTCACTCACCAGTCTCATCTCTTTCTCCAGCTCCGACCCGTGAAACGTCCCAAAGCACAGTGGTGTCTTCTCCCTCAAGTTTGTCTCCCAGTCATATCCCAACGCAGAGCCAGGAGACGTCACATCCCCCGACATCCGCTGTCTCTACTTCTTCTTCAGCGCAAACTCTGAAGACAACTCCGGTGTCCATCTCTTCCTCATCAGCTCCTAGCCCTCACTGGGTCTCGTCTGGCACTCCCATCTCAACTAGTCCTCCTTCTCCGACTAGTGAGCACCAAAGCAGCACCCACATTTCATCTACTCCCTTATCTTTGAAAACGAGTACGGTGCAGGAGCCTACCTTGCATTCCACTACTGTGCGTCACACCGTGGAGACAGCAAGTGTCGTGCACAGTAGCCTCCCTTCCAGCACAGCAACGCCTGAGACCAGCTTGCCCTCCACCTTATCCACTTCCGAAAGCCACAGGACCAGAAGGACAACTGGTGTAACTCCATCCAGTCCCAGAACACCAGAGACGACTTCAACTCACTCACCAGTCTCATCTCTTTCTCCAGCTCCGACCCGTGAAACGTCCCAAAGCACAGTGGTGTCTTCTCCCTCAAGTTTGTCTCCCAGTCATATCCCAACGCAGAGCCAGGAGACGTCACATCCCCCGACATCCGCTGTCTCTACTTCTTCTTCAGCGCAAACTCTGAAGACAACTCCGGTGTCCATCTCTTCCTCATCAGCTCCTAGCCCTCACTGGGTCTCGTCTGGCACTCCCATCTCAACTAGTCCTCCTTCTCCGACTAGTGAGCACCAAAGCAGCACCCACATTTCATCTACTCCCTTATCTTTGAAAACGAGTACGGTGCAGGAGCCTACCTTGCATTCCACTACTGTGCGTCACACCGTGGAGACAGCAAGTGTCGTGCACAGTAGCCTCCCTTCCAGCACAGCAACGCCTGAGACCAGCTTGCCCTCCACCTTATCCACTTCCGAAAGCCACAGGACCAGAAGGACAACTGGTGTAACTCCATCCAGTCCCAGAACACCAGAGACGACTTCAACTCACTCACCAGTCTCATCTCTTTCTCCAGCTCCGACCCGTGAAACGTCCCAAAGCACAGTGGTGTCTTCTCCCTCAAGTTTGTCTCCCAGTCATATCCCAACGCAGAGCCAGGAGACGTCACATCCCCCGACATCCGCTGTCTCTACTTCTTCTTCAGCGCAAACTCTGAAGACAACTCCGGTGTCCATCTCTTCCTCATCAGCTCCTAGCCCTCACTGGGTCTCGTCTGGCACTCCCATCTCAACTAGTCCTCCTTCTCCGACTAGTGAGCACCAAAGCAGCACCCACATTTCATCTACTCCCTTATCTTTGAAAACGAGTACGGTGCAGGAGCCTACCTTGCATTCCACTACTGTGCGTCACACCGTGGAGACAGCAAGTGTCGTGCACAGTAGCCTCCCTTCCAGCACAGCAACGCCTGAGACCAGCTTGCCCTCCACCTTATCCACTTCCGAAAGCCACAGGACCGGAAGGACAACTGGTGTAACTCCATCCAGTCCCAGAACACCAGAGACGACTTCAACTCACTCACCAGTCTCATCTCTTTCTCCAGCTCCGACCCGTGAAACGTCCCAAAGCACAGTGGTGTCTTCTCCCTCAAGTTTGTCTCCCAGTCATATCCCAACGCAGAGCCAGGAGACGTCACATCCCCCGACATCCGCTGTCTCTACTTCTTCTTCAGCGCAAACTCTGAAGACAACTCCGGTGTCCATCTCTTCCTCATCAGCTCCTAGCCCTCACTGGGTCTCGTCTGGCACTCCCATCTCAACTAGTCCTCCTTCTCCGACTAGTGAGCACCAAAGCAGCACCCACATTTCATCTACTCCCTTATCTTTGAAAACGAGTACGGTGCAGGAGCCTACCTTGCATTCCACTACTGTGCGTCACACCGTGGAGACAGCAAGTGTCGTGCACAGTAGCCTCCCTTCCAGCACAGCAACGCCTGAGACCAGCTTGCCCTCCACCTTATCCACTTCCGAAAGCCACAGGACCGGAAGGACAACTGGTGTAACTCCATCCAGTCCCAGAACACCAGAGACGACTTCAACTCACTCACCAGTCTCATCTCTTTCTCCAGCTCCGACCCGTGAAACGTCCCAAAGCACAGTGGTGTCTTCTCCCTCAAGTTTGTCTCCCAGTCATATCCCAACGCAGAGCCAGGAGACGTCACATCCCCCGACATCCGCTGTCTCTACTTCTTCTTCAGCGCAAACTCTGAAGACAACTCCGGTGTCCATCTCTTCCTCATCAGCTCCTAGCCCTCACTGGGTCTCGTCTGGCACTCCCATCTCAACTAGTCCTCCTTCTCCGACTAGTGAGCACCAAAGCAGCACCCACATTTCATCTACTCCCTTATCTTTGAAAACGAGTACGGTGCAGGAGCCTACCTTGCATTCCACTACTGTGCGTCACACCGTGGAGACAGCAAGTGTCGTGCACAGTAGCCTCCCTTCCAGCACAGCAACGCCTGAGACCAGCTTGCCCTCCACCTTATCCACTTCCGAAAGCCACAGGACCGGAAGGACAACTGGTGTAACTCCATCCAGTCCCAGAACACCAGAGACGACTTCAACTCACTCACCAGTCTCATCTCTTTCTCCAGCTCCGACCCGTGAAACGTCCCAAAGCACAGTGGTGTCTTCTCCCTCAAGTTTGTCTCCCAGTCATATCCCAACGCAGAGCCAGGAGACGTCACATCCCCCGACATCCGCTGTCTCTACTTCTTCTTCAGCGCAAACTCTGAAGACAACTCCGGTGTCCATCTCTTCCTCATCAGCTCCTAGCCCTCACTGGGTCTCGTCTGGCACTCCCATCTCAACTAGTCCTCCTTCTCCGACTAGTGAGCACCAAAGCAGCACCCACATTTCATCTACTCCCTTATCTTTGAAAACGAGTACGGTGCAGGAGCCTACCTTGCATTCCACTACTGTGCGTCACACCGTGGAGACAGCAAGTGTCGTGCACAGTAGCCTCCCTTCCAGCACAGCAACGCCTGAGACCAGCTTGCCCTCCACCTTATCCACTTCCGAAAGCCACAGGACCAGAAGGACAACTGGTGTAACTCCATCCAGTCCCAGAACACCAGAGACGACTTCAACTCACTCACCAGTCTCATCTCTTTCTCCAGCTCCGACCCGTGAAACGTCCCAAAGCACAGTGGTGTCTTCTCCCTCAAGTTTGTCTCCCAGTCATATCCCAACGCAGAGCCAGGAGACGTCACATCCCCCGACATCCGCTGTCTCTACTTCTTCTTCAGCGCAAACTCTGAAGACAACTCCGGTGTCCATCTCTTCCTCATCAGCTCCTAGCCCTCACTGGGTCTCGTCTGGCACTCCCATCTCAACTAGTCCTCCTTCTCCGACTAGTGAGCACCAAAGCAGCACCCACATTTCATCTACTCCCTTATCTTTGAAAACGAGTACGGTGCAGGAGCCTACCTTGCATTCCACTACTGTGCGTCACACCGTGGAGACAGCAAGTGTCGTGCACAGTAGCCTCCCTTCCAGCACAGCAACGCCTGAGACCAGCTTGCCCTCCACCTTATCCACTTCCGAAAGCCACAGGACCAGAAGGACAACTGGTGTAACTCCATCCAGTCCCAGAACACCAGAGACGACTTCAACTCACTCACCAGTCTCATCTCTTTCTCCAGCTCCGACCCGTGAAACGTCCCAAAGCACAGTGGTGTCTTCTCCCTCAAGTTTGTCTCCCAGTCATATCCCAACGCAGAGCCAGGAGACGTCACATCCCCCGACATCCGCTGTCTCTACTTCTTCTTCAGCGCAAACTCTGAAGACAACTCCGGTGTCCATCTCTTCCTCATCAGCTCCTAGCCCTCACTGGGTCTCGTCTGGCACTCCCATCTCAACTAGTCCTCCTTCTCCGACTAGTGAGCACCAAAGCAGCACCCACATTTCATCTACTCCCTTATCTTTGAAAACGAGTACGGTGCAGGAGCCTACCTTGCATTCCACTACTGTGCGTCACACCGTGGAGACAGCAAGTGTCGTGCACAGTAGCCTCCCTTCCAGCACAGCAACGCCTGAGACCAGCTTGCCCTCCACCTTATCCACTTCCGAAAGCCACAGGACCAGAAGGACAACTGGTGTAACTCCATCCAGTCCCAGAACACCAGAGACGACTTCAACTCACTCACCAGTCTCATCTCTTTCTCCAGCTCCGACCCGTGAAACGTCCCAAAGCACAGTGGTGTCTTCTCCCTCAAGTTTGTCTCCCAGTCATATCCCAACGCAGAGCCAGGAGACGTCACATCCCCCGACATCCGCTGTCTCTACTTCTTCTTCAGCGCAAACTCTGAAGACAACTCCGGTGTCCATCTCTTCCTCATCAGCTCCTAGCCCTCACTGGGTCTCGTCTGGCACTCCCATCTCAACTAGTCCTCCTTCTCCGACTAGTGAGCACCAAAGCAGCACCCACATTTCATCTACTCCCTTATCTTTGAAAACGAGTACGGTGCAGGAGCCTACCTTGCATTCCACTACTGTGCGTCACACCGTGGAGACAGCAAGTGTCGTGCACAGTAGCCTCCCTTCCAGCACAGCAACGCCTGAGACCAGCTTGCCCTCCACCTTATCCACTTCCGAAAGCCACAGGACCGGAAGGACAACTGGTGTAACTCCATCCAGTCCCAGAACACCAGAGACGACTTCAACTCACTCACCAGTCTCATCTCTTTCTCCAGCTCCGACCCGTGAAACGTCCCAAAGCACAGTGGTGTCTTCTCCCTCAAGTTTGTCTCCCAGTCATATCCCAACGCAGAGCCAGGAGACGTCACATCCCCCGACATCCGCTGTCTCTACTTCTTCTTCAGCGCAAACTCTGAAGACAACTCCGGTGTCCATCTCTTCCTCATCAGCTCCTAGCCCTCACTGGGTCTCGTCTGGCACTCCCATCTCAACTAGTCCTCCTTCTCCGACTAGTGAGCACCAAAGCAGCACCCACATTTCATCTACTCCCTTATCTTTGAAAACGAGTACGGTGCAGGAGCCTACCTTGCATTCCACTACTGTGCGTCACACCGTGGAGACAGCAAGTGTCGTGCACAGTAGCCTCCCTTCCAGCACAGCAACGCCTGAGACCAGCTTGCCCTCCACCTTATCCACTTCCGAAAGCCACAGGACCGGAAGGACAACTGGTGTAACTCCATCCAGTCCCAGAACACCAGAGACGACTTCAACTCACTCACCAGTCTCATCTCTTTCTCCAGCTCCGACCCGTGAAACGTCCCAAAGCACAGTGGTGTCTTCTCCCTCAAGTTTGTCTCCCAGTCATATCCCAACGCAGAGCCAGGAGACGTCACATCCCCCGACATCCGCTGTCTCTACTTCTTCTTCAGCGCAAACTCTGAAGACAACTCCGGTGTCCATCTCTTCCTCATCAGCTCCTAGCCCTCACTGGGTCTCGTCTGGCACTCCCATCTCAACTAGTCCTCCTTCTCCGACTAGTGAGCACCAAAGCAGCACCCACATTTCATCTACTCCCTTATCTTTGAAAACGAGTACGGTGCAGGAGCCTACCTTGCATTCCACTACTGTGCGTCACACCGTGGAGACAGCAAGTGTCGTGCACAGTAGCCTCCCTTCCAGCACAGCAACGCCTGAGACCAGCTTGCCCTCCACCTTATCCACTTCCGAAAGCCACAGGACCGGAAGGACAACTGGTGTAACTCCATCCAGTCCCAGAACACCAGAGACGACTTCAACTCACTCACCAGTCTCATCTCTTTCTCCAGCTCCGACCCGTGAAACGTCCCAAAGCACAGTGGTGTCTTCTCCCTCAAGTTTGTCTCCCAGTCATATCCCAACGCAGAGCCAGGAGACGTCACATCCCCCGACATCCGCTGTCTCTACTTCTTCTTCAGCGCAAACTCTGAAGACAACTCCGGTGTCCATCTCTTCCTCATCAGCTCCTAGCCCTCACTGGGTCTCGTCTGGCACTCCCATCTCAACTAGTCCTCCTTCTCCGACTAGTGAGCACCAAAGCAGCACCCACATTTCATCTACTCCCTTATCTTTGAAAACGAGTACGGTGCAGGAGCCTACCTTGCATTCCACTACTGTGCGTCACACCGTGGAGACAGCAAGTGTCGTGCACAGTAGCCTCCCTTCCAGCACAGCAACGCCTGAGACCAGCTTGCCCTCCACCTTATCCACTTCCGAAAGCCACAGGACCGGAAGGACAACTGGTGTAACTCCATCCAGTCCCAGAACACCAGAGACGACTTCAACTCACTCACCAGTCTCATCTCTTTCTCCAGCTCCGACCCGTGAAACGTCCCAAAGCACAGTGGTGTCTTCTCCCTCAAGTTTGTCTCCCAGTCATATCCCAACGCAGAGCCAGGAGACGTCACATCCCCCGACATCCGCTGTCTCTACTTCTTCTTCAGCGCAAACTCTGAAGACAACTCCGGTGTCCATCTCTTCCTCATCAGCTCCTAGCCCTCACTGGGTCTCGTCTGGCACTCCCATCTCAACTAGTCCTCCTTCTCCGACTAGTGAGCACCAAAGCAGCACCCACATTTCATCTACTCCCTTATCTTTGAAAACGAGTACGGTGCAGGAGCCTACCTTGCATTCCACTACTGTGCGTCACACCGTGGAGACAGCAAGTGTCGTGCACAGTAGCCTCCCTTCCAGCACAGCAACGCCTGAGACCAGCTTGCCCTCCACCTTATCCACTTCCGAAAGCCACAGGACCGGAAGGACAACTGGTGTAACTCCATCCAGTCCCAGAACACCAGAGACGACTTCAACTCACTCACCAGTCTCATCTCTTTCTCCAGCTCCGACCCGTGAAACGTCCCAAAGCACAGTGGTGTCTTCTCCCTCAAGTTTGTCTCCCAGTCATATCCCAACGCAGAGCCAGGAGACGTCACATCCCCCGACATCCGCTGTCTCTACTTCTTCTTCAGCGCAAACTCTGAAGACAACTCCGGTGTCCATCTCTTCCTCATCAGCTCCTAGCCCTCACTGGGTCTCGTCTGGCACTCCCATCTCAACTAGTCCTCCTTCTCCGACTAGTGAGCACCAAAGCAGCACCCACATTTCATCTACTCCCTTATCTTTGAAAACGAGTACGGTGCAGGAGCCTACCTTGCATTCCACTACTGTGCGTCACACCGTGGAGACAGCAAGTGTCGTGCACAGTAGCCTCCCTTCCAGCACAGCAACGCCTGAGACCAGCTTGCCCTCCACCTTATCCACTTCCGAAAGCCACAGGACCAGAAGGACAACTGGTGTAACTCCATCCAGTCCCAGAACACCAGAGACGACTTCAACTCACTCACCAGTCTCATCTCTTTCTCCAGCTCCGACCCGTGAAACGTCCCAAAGCACAGTGGTGTCTTCTCCCTCAAGTTTGTCTCCCAGTCATATCCCAACGCAGAGCCAGGAGACGTCACATCCCCCGACATCCGCTGTCTCTACTTCTTCTTCAGCGCAAACTCTGAAGACAACTCCGGTGTCCATCTCTTCCTCATCAGCTCCTAGCCCTCACTGGGTCTCGTCTGGCACTCCCATCTCAACTAGTCCTCCTTCTCCGACTAGTGAGCACCAAAGCAGCACCCACATTTCATCTACTCCCTTATCTTTGAAAACGAGTACGGTGCAGGAGCCTACCTTGCATTCCACTACTGTGCGTCACACCGTGGAGACAGCAAGTGTCGTGCACAGTAGCCTCCCTTCCAGCACAGCAACGCCTGAGACCAGCTTGCCCTCCACCTTATCCACTTCCGAAAGCCACAGGACCAGAAGGACAACTGGTGTAACTCCATCCAGTCCCAGAACACCAGAGACGACTTCAACTCACTCACCAGTCTCATCTCTTTCTCCAGCTCCGACCCGTGAAACGTCCCAAAGCACAGTGGTGTCTTCTCCCTCAAGTTTGTCTCCCAGTCATATCCCAACGCAGAGCCAGGAGACGTCACATCCCCCGACATCCGCTGTCTCTACTTCTTCTTCAGCGCAAACTCTGAAGACAACTCCGGTGTCCATCTCTTCCTCATCAGCTCCTAGCCCTCACTGGGTCTCGTCTGGCACTCCCATCTCAACTAGTCCTCCTTCTCCGACTAGTGAGCACCAAAGCAGCACCCACATTTCATCTACTCCCTTATCTTTGAAAACGAGTACGGTGCAGGAGCCTACCTTGCATTCCACTACTGTGCGTCACACCGTGGAGACAGCAAGTGTCGTGCACAGTAGCCTCCCTTCCAGCACAGCAACGCCTGAGACCAGCTTGCCCTCCACCTTATCCACTTCCGAAAGCCACAGGACCAGAAGGACAACTGGTGTAACTCCATCCAGTCCCAGAACACCAGAGACGACTTCAACTCACTCACCAGTCTCATCTCTTTCTCCAGCTCCGACCCGTGAAACGTCCCAAAGCACAGTGGTGTCTTCTCCCTCAAGTTTGTCTCCCAGTCATATCCCAACGCAGAGCCAGGAGACGTCACATCCCCCGACATCCGCTGTCTCTACTTCTTCTTCAGCGCAAACTCTGAAGACAACTCCGGTGTCCATCTCTTCCTCATCAGCTCCTAGCCCTCACTGGGTCTCGTCTGGCACTCCCATCTCAACTAGTCCTCCTTCTCCGACTAGTGAGCACCAAAGCAGCACCCACATTTCATCTACTCCCTTATCTTTGAAAACGAGTACGGTGCAGGAGCCTACCTTGCATTCCACTACTGTGCGTCACACCGTGGAGACAGCAAGTGTCGTGCACAGTAGCCTCCCTTCCAGCACAGCAACGCCTGAGACCAGCTTGCCCTCCACCTTATCCACTTCCGAAAGCCACAGGACCAGAAGGACAACTGGTGTAACTCCATCCAGTCCCAGAACACCAGAGACGACTTCAACTCACTCACCAGTCTCATCTCTTTCTCCAGCTCCGACCCGTGAAACGTCCCAAAGCACAGTGGTGTCTTCTCCCTCAAGTTTGTCTCCCAGTCATATCCCAACGCAGAGCCAGGAGACGTCACATCCCCCGACATCCGCTGTCTCTACTTCTTCTTCAGCGCAAACTCTGAAGACAACTCCGGTGTCCATCTCTTCCTCATCAGCTCCTAGCCCTCACTGGGTCTCGTCTGGCACTCCCATCTCAACTAGTCCTCCTTCTCCGACTAGTGAGCACCAAAGCAGCACCCACATTTCATCTACTCCCTTATCTTTGAAAACGAGTACGGTGCAGGAGCCTACCTTGCATTCCACTACTGTGCGTCACACCGTGGAGACAGCAAGTGTCGTGCACAGTAGCCTCCCTTCCAGCACAGCAACGCCTGAGACCAGCTTGCCCTCCACCTTATCCACTTCCGAAAGCCACAGGACCAGAAGGACAACTGGTGTAACTCCATCCAGTCCCAGAACACCAGAGACGACTTCAACTCACTCACCAGTCTCATCTCTTTCTCCAGCTCCGACCCGTGAAACGTCCCAAAGCACAGTGGTGTCTTCTCCCTCAAGTTTGTCTCCCAGTCATATCCCAACGCAGAGCCAGGAGACGTCACATCCCCCGACATCCGCTGTCTCTACTTCTTCTTCAGCGCAAACTCTGAAGACAACTCCGGTGTCCATCTCTTCCTCATCAGCTCCTAGCCCTCACTGGGTCTCGTCTGGCACTCCCATCTCAACTAGTCCTCCTTCTCCGACTAGTGAGCACCAAAGCAGCACCCACATTTCATCTACTCCCTTATCTTTGAAAACGAGTACGGTGCAGGAGCCTACCTTGCATTCCACTACTGTGCGTCACACCGTGGAGACAGCAAGTGTCGTGCACAGTAGCCTCCCTTCCAGCACAGCAACGCCTGAGACCAGCTTGCCCTCCACCTTATCCACTTCCGAAAGCCACAGGACCAGAAGGACAACTGGTGTAACTCCATCCAGTCCCAGAACACCAGAGACGACTTCAACTCACTCACCAGTCTCATCTCTTTCTCCAGCTCCGACCCGTGAAACGTCCCAAAGCACAGTGGTGTCTTCTCCCTCAAGTTTGTCTCCCAGTCATATCCCAACGCAGAGCCAGGAGACGTCACATCCCCCGACATCCGCTGTCTCTACTTCTTCTTCAGCGCAAACTCTGAAGACAACTCCGGTGTCCATCTCTTCCTCATCAGCTCCTAGCCCTCACTGGGTCTCGTCTGGCACTCCCATCTCAACTAGTCCTCCTTCTCCGACTAGTGAGCACCAAAGCAGCACCCACATTTCATCTACTCCCTTATCTTTGAAAACGAGTACGGTGCAGGAGCCTACCTTGCATTCCACTACTGTGCGTCACACCGTGGAGACAGCAAGTGTCGTGCACAGTAGCCTCCCTTCCAGCACAGCAACGCCTGAGACCAGCTTGCCCTCCACCTTATCCACTTCCGAAAGCCACAGGACCAGAAGGACAACTGGTGTAACTCCATCCAGTCCCAGAACACCAGAGACGACTTCAACTCACTCACCAGTCTCATCTCTTTCTCCAGCTCCGACCCGTGAAACGTCCCAAAGCACAGTGGTGTCTTCTCCCTCAAGTTTGTCTCCCAGTCATATCCCAACGCAGAGCCAGGAGACGTCACATCCCCCGACATCCGCTGTCTCTACTTCTTCTTCAGCGCAAACTCTGAAGACAACTCCGGTGTCCATCTCTTCCTCATCAGCTCCTAGCCCTCACTGGGTCTCGTCTGGCACTCCCATCTCAACTAGTCCTCCTTCTCCGACTAGTGAGCACCAAAGCAGCACCCACATTTCATCTACTCCCTTATCTTTGAAAACGAGTACGGTGCAGGAGCCTACCTTGCATTCCACTACTGTGCGTCACACCGTGGAGACAGCAAGTGTCGTGCACAGTAGCCTCCCTTCCAGCACAGCAACGCCTGAGACCAGCTTGCCCTCCACCTTATCCACTTCCGAAAGCCACAGGACCAGAAGGACAACTGGTGTAACTCCATCCAGTCCCAGAACACCAGAGACGACTTCAACTCACTCACCAGTCTCATCTCTTTCTCCAGCTCCGACCCGTGAAACGTCCCAAAGCACAGTGGTGTCTTCTCCCTCAAGTTTGTCTCCCAGTCATATCCCAACGCAGAGCCAGGAGACGTCACATCCCCCGACATCCGCTGTCTCTACTTCTTCTTCAGCGCAAACTCTGAAGACAACTCCGGTGTCCATCTCTTCCTCATCAGCTCCTAGCCCTCACTGGGTCTCGTCTGGCACTCCCATCTCAACTAGTCCTCCTTCTCCGACTAGTGAGCACCAAAGCAGCACCCACATTTCATCTACTCCCTTATCTTTGAAAACGAGTACGGTGCAGGAGCCTACCTTGCATTCCACTACTGTGCGTCACACCGTGGAGACAGCAAGTGTCGTGCACAGTAGCCTCCCTTCCAGCACAGCAACGCCTGAGACCAGCTTGCCCTCCACCTTATCCACTTCCGAAAGCCACAGGACCGGAAGGACAACTGGTGTAACTCCATCCAGTCCCAGAACACCAGAGACGACTTCAACTCACTCACCAGTCTCATCTCTTTCTCCAGCTCCGACCCGTGAAACGTCCCAAAGCACAGTGGTGTCTTCTCCCTCAAGTTTGTCTCCCAGTCATATCCCAACGCAGAGCCAGGAGACGTCACATCCCCCGACATCCGCTGTCTCTACTTCTTCTTCAGCGCAAACTCTGAAGACAACTCCGGTGTCCATCTCTTCCTCATCAGCTCCTAGCCCTCACTGGGTCTCGTCTGGCACTCCCATCTCAACTAGTCCTCCTTCTCCGACTAGTGAGCACCAAAGCAGCACCCACATTTCATCTACTCCCTTATCTTTGAAAACGAGTACGGTGCAGGAGCCTACCTTGCATTCCACTACTGTGCGTCACACCGTGGAGACAGCAAGTGTCGTGCACAGTAGCCTCCCTTCCAGCACAGCAACGCCTGAGACCAGCTTGCCCTCCACCTTATCCACTTCCGAAAGCCACAGGACCAGAAGGACAACTGGTGTAACTCCATCCAGTCCCAGAACACCAGAGACGACTTCAACTCACTCACCAGTCTCATCTCTTTCTCCAGCTCCGACCCGTGAAACGTCCCAAAGCACAGTGGTGTCTTCTCCCTCAAGTTTGTCTCCCAGTCATATCCCAACGCAGAGCCAGGAGACGTCACATCCCCCGATATCCGCTGTCTCTACTTCTTCTTCAGCGCAAACTCTGAAGACAACTCCGGTGTCCATCTCTTCCTCATCAGCTCCTAGCCCTCACTGGGTCTCGTCTGGCACTCCCATCTCAACTAGTCCTCCTTCTCCGACTAGTGAGCACCAAAGCAGCACCCACATTTCATCTACTCCCTTATCTTTGAAAACGAGTACGGTGCAGGAGCCTACCTTGCATTCCACTACTGTGCGTCACACCGTGGAGACAGCAAGTGTCGTGCACAGTAGCCTCCCTTCCAGCACAGCAACGCCTGAGACCAGCTTGCCCTCCACCTTATCCACTTCCGAAAGCCACAGGACCAGAAGGACAACTGTCGTAACTGCTCGTAGCCCTCATTTGATCTCGCCTGGCACACCCGTGTCAACGAGTCCTCCTTCGTCGAATACTGAGCTCCCAAGCACCATCACTCAGCTGTCTTTGATAACGAATGCGTCCCACGAGGGAATTCTCCAATCTACGCGTCTGAGTACAGGTATTGATATTGTAATTAATGTGTACACTGTTCATACCAATGCCTTTTATTGGAGTTATTCCTTTATTTTCTTTCCCTTCTGCCTCTTCCAAATTTTATTTTCAATCCCTTCTTCCAAACTGTTTTGCTCTGAGCAATTCAATGAATCAGAATAGAGCTGGAAATGACCTCATGGGACTTGTACTTCCGTCCCTCGGTCCAACAGGAGACCGGATAACATTTCACACAAGTGATTATCTAGTCTCTTCTTTAAAATCCTCAGTGATGGAGCCCTCACAACGTCTGAAGGCAAAGCTCTTCCCCTGCTTAATTGTTCTCACTGTTAGTAAGTTTCTCCTTCATTCCAGGGTGCTTCTCACCTTGAATATTTCCCAACCATTGTTTCCTGTCCTGCTTTCTTGTACTTTGGATAATAAATTAACTCCCTTCTCTTTGTGGCAGCCCCTCAAATACTGGAATAGTGCTATCATGTTTCTGCTAGTCCTTCTTTTCTCTCGAGTAGCCAAATCCAATTCCTGTAACCTTTCCTCGTATGTTTTCTGGTCTCCGTGCTTGTAATCACCTTTGTTGCTCTTCTCTGCAGATTTTCTAAAGTCTCTTTTGTTTGTAATGTGGTGACCCAAACTGGTTGTAGTATTCCAAGTGTGGCCTTACTAAGGCTTTACAAAGACTTGACTTGATTTTGATTCTATGTTTCTATTTATCTGCTTCATCTCTGTTTTCATCTACTTCTCCCCAGGTTTGGGGGTGTCCAGTTCTTGCCCTCTCCCTTCAACTCCTTCCACGGAAATTATTGTTAGTTAAAAACCTTTTCCCCACCGTGTGGGGAGCTGGTCCAGTCCTGTCCTTCTGTGTGCTCTTTCTTCTCTGTCATGGAAGTTACCTCATTCCCCTTGTTTTATACTTTTGAGTACTGCCCCAGTACTAGGAGGCCCCTGTTGCTCATTGTTGAAGCCAGGTGATCTCTCTGGTTGGAGAAGAGTTTCTGATTCTTCCCGTTGTCACCCTGTGTTTGTGAGCATTTGCCTAGTTTGGAAGGTGATGTAATTCAGAACTTTCCGACGAATCCATTTGTTCTTCGATGTGGGAGTCTCTCTGTGCCCCCCTCCCTACTAGCACGGACGATGTTACGTACTTTTGCAAGTAACCATCCCTCTGGAAGAACACCAAGAACCCTGTTTTTATGTATTTTGTTTTGGAAACCCTTGGTGGGTGATGCTTGAAATGATTTTGTTTTTGACTAATTGTGTCCCCTTGTTCTGTGAAGCCTCGTCAACGGACCTTCTGCCCCCCAAATGTTGGAATGGGGGGGTTCCTATTGGGGATCGCTGTAAATGTCTATCGCCTTACATGGAGCCATTTTGCAAGGAGGCCAGGAATGAAGTCATTGTGGGTAAGTTCTCTTTTGGGCGCCTCTGGTTCCCACGAAGGTGAGGAGGAGGGCTGAGTTTTCATGTGGAATTCATGGCAGCCCCTGCAGGCCCCAGCTGAGGCCCCACTGCACTTTTCTCTTTCCTGATGCCACAGACAGCGGCTGCCTTTAGCCACGTCCACTGAACCGGTGGTAAAAATATTTGAATCCCACCACTGGTGGTTGTCCTGGGTGCTCTCCGAGCTGGGTGGTTTTCTTGCAGGCGTTTTATGACCAAACTGGGAAACTGCCAGGGGTGGGATTCCTACCAGTTCTCCCCTATTTGCTACAACCGGTTGTTAACCTTCTAAGCAGTGCGGAGAACCAGTTGTTAGAAGAAATTCCTGGCCTAATCCTGTACGGAAGGTAGGAAGGCAACATTCTGGGGTTTGCTTACAGAAATTGTCTCTCCGTTCACCCTTATTACATTCTTGGCAGGACTAGACTTCCTGTCTCAGGAACTTCTCTGGAGTTTTTTTTCCCCCTCCTTTGCTGGTACTCTGTTTGTGCGGAGGGACCATTGAAAAAAGTGACTTATGACCCTTTTTCACACTTAACGACTGTTGCAGCATCCCCACAGTCCCGAGAAGCCAGGCGAGGAGATGCGTGCCTCGATGTGAGGGATGTGGAGTTGGCCACGCCCAGCCAGTCACATGACCACCAAGCCATGCCCACTAACTAAGCCCCGCCCACAGAACCGGTTGTTAAAAAATTGGAATCCCAGCCCTGGAAACTGCATCAGTGCCAGACGGCATTCATCGCTGATGGGTTACGTTCCTGACGTTACTTAGTTGGGCCATGAAAGGTCTTGCTAGAAAACCACCCAGGGAGCCCGTTGGCCTGTGCTGCTGCCAGGGGAACTCTGCTGAGGTCAGCCTCAGTGGTCCTGCCCACCCCAGCTCTGCCAAGTGATGGCAATGTGAGGGGGTGAGTTTGCTCCCCCCGTGGCTTTAAGGATCTGGGTGAGAGCCAAAGGGGAGCAGATGGAGTGGCTTGTCCATCACAGCTCTCAATCAGGCCGGCCCACGGTCTCTCTTCAGGAGATGGCGCTGCCCAGGGAGGAGTTCAGGGCTCTTCCGCTGCTACTACTGTTGTTGGTGCTGCCTGGATACAGCCCTGCTCGCCTGGACTTCTTCGGTGCCCGGAAGAAGGGCCTGCTTTGGCCCAGAAGGGAAGGTCTCAGGGCTATGGGTGCTCAGGGCTGCCAGCCAATTCTGCAGGTTTCCAGGAGCCATTGGAAGCGTGAGCTGCCACCCCAAGCGAGCTGAGAAGGGAAGGAGGGTGGCTTGCCCTGCCTTCTCAGGGAAGCGATCCCCCTTCCAGCCTTGGGCATGAACCTACTGTTGTTCAAGGGCGTGTGGGCACCGAAGGCACCAGGGTGTTAACGGGAACATTGTTTTTATGAGCTTGTTCTCCAGGTGGCTGCACGGGTAGCCAAGGCACCAGGGCGTTAGCTGGATTCCTGCTTCTATGACTTGGCAATCCTTGGGCTCTTGAGCCTATAAATAGTTGAGAGAAGTGCATAATCCTTGAGCCTATAAATAGTTGGAGAAGTGCATAAGCCCCACTCGACGGATGCCTGAGGGGGGGAGAGGCCTGGGGGCCAGGAGGCGAGGGGAGAGGGAGGGGGGGTAAGCCCTGGGGGGGTCCCTGGCTTAGAGACACCCGGAAGTTTTCACTCTCCTCCTCTTGCGTTTTGGCAGACATGATTAGAGCTACGCTCAACGTCTTCGTCAAAGTGGTCAACGGGAATTTCACGCAAGGGATGGCTATTCCTGGATCTCCTGCTTTCCGGTCTTTTGTGGGCCATTTTGAGCAGCAGGTGAAGAGGGCAATGAGGGGAGGAGACCCTCTGTCCGTCCATCCACCAGGGCTCCCTTCTCCCAGTCCCAGGAGCTGAGGGCCAGGGGCGGCCGGGGGAGGGAGGGAGGGAGTGGGTTGGCCCAGGGTTCTGCCGCTGAAGAAGACCTGGCCGCCGGTGGGCTGGGAGAGGCAGCTGGCTCTCCCCCCTGAAGCCCCTTGGACTTTTCTGGCTGTTGACCAGGCTGCGGTGCAGGCAGTCTTCCTCCAGGTCCGCCTTTGTAGCTCAGTGGAGGCTGGCAGACTTGCTCTCACGGGGACCTAACGCTGCTCAGGCTGAAGGGTCTCCTTCATGGGGAGGCCTTGACTTCTGCCTGCAGCCTCTTAAGGGAAACATTGGATGGACTGGTGCCTGCTTAGAGCCTCCCCTCCCCCCACCCCGGATGGCCTGGGGTGAAATGGCCCATTTGGGGTGGGCAACAGAGATACTTTCATTACGATGACCCCTCCTCACTGTTTGCAAGTATCCCATCTCTCTCTCCCTCTCTCTCTCTCTCTCTCTCTCTCTCTCCAGATGAATATTTTCTATGCCAACATTTCTGGGTACCAGAAAATCATCATAAATAGCCTGAGGTGAGCTATGTGGGAACCAGGTTCGGGGGAGGCCGTGGCTGGGTTGCCCACCTCCACTTGCCCTTACACAAAGGCCCCGCCCGAGGCAGCAGGCACCCCCTCCCAGGGGCCCAGCGAAGCAGCCTCTTCCTCCCTTCTCTTCCCACCAGCAATGGCAGCATCAACGTGGACCACCAGGTGATCCTGCGGGTGCCCTTCTCCACGTACCAGGCCTCCTACGAGGCAGCTGTGGACGAGATCCAGGCCAAGATGCACAACAAGGAGAAAGTCTGTTCTTCCACGTCCAACGGTGAGGGGCCCTCGGTTGGCTCAGGCCCCACCGCAGCAACAGCAGCCCTGGGCACGGAGGGGCTCATGTGGGGGCCAGCTGGGCAGCCCAGTGGACTCCCTTGCCTGGCTGGGCTGCACACTGGGGGAGTGGTGGCACGCCAGCAAGGAGGGGTGCATGATTTGGGGGGGGGGGGAGTCTCACCTGGTAGGGAACGAGGTTGGCTGGGAAACAGGGCAAAAGGGGGGGGGCTCTCGGCTGCTCCCCCGCTGCCAGGGGAGTGAGGAGCAGGAGGGGGCCGTTCTGCCTCTGCTCGCCAGCAGAGCGCCCTGGGGGAGGACGGGGCAGGGTGGAGGGGAGGGGGAAGGGGTTACCGGGGGCCGGTAGGGGTGCAGTATCCCAGGCCCGGGAAAAGCCCCTTTCCGGAGGCAGCTTCCTCTCTTCAGTTCCCCTGCAGGCCCTCGGCCTAAATCGGGGGCCGTTTTCCGACGCCAGTCGGAGCTTTTCACGGTGTGATAATAACCGGATCTCTTTCAGAGAAGCTGTGCTTCAACGCGAGCGACACTCGGGTGATGCCGGTGCCTCTCAGCCCTGAAGGTGAGAGCGGGAGCGTGCAGCGTGTGCTCGTGTCTCTCTGTGTGTGTGCGTGTCAGAGAGAGAGAGTGTGTGGGTAACACCTGCTGCCCAGAGGGAGAAGCAGCCGAAGGGAAGGCAGCCTGGAGGTCTCAGTGGGCGCCTTGGATCCGAGGGAAGACGGCCAGGGCACGGAGCCCAGGCCCGCAGGGGCAGGGGAGGGGCTGCGTGGCCTTCTCTGTGGGGGCGTCTGCCCTCTGGAATGGGTTGCCCCCGGAGTTACGGACAGCTACGGACCTGGGGACCTTTAGGCGTGCTTTGAAAACCTGGCTTTTTAACCAGGCCGGCTTGGGCTGATTTTAGTTTTGGGGTGTTTTGGTTTTTATTAAATTTTAGGGTTTTAGAGTAGGGTTTTAAATTTGTTTACAGCCAGGGTTGGCTTTAATTTAATTTTATTGTATCATATATTTATTGTTTTTAATCTGTACGGCTGTGCACCGCTCCGAGTCCTTCGGGAGAGGAGCAGTATATAAATAAATATTTATTATTATTATTATTATTATTATTATTATTATTATTATTATTATTATTATTATTATTATTATTATTATTATTATTATTATTATTTCTGGGCCAAAAGCAGCGGCTGGCTGGGCCCCTGGGGTGCCCGAGGGCTGGGATGCAGATGTGCCTGACTGGTCCCCTCTCCTCCTGCCTTCTAGACATGTTGAACACCTGCAGGAATAACTCGGTGATCCAGCAAGAGCTGCAGCCGTTTTACCTGGCCCAAAACATCAGCAACCAGCTGGAATGTGTCTCCAACTGCAGCTTCTTGCACCCGGATCCCTTCCGCTGCGAGAAGGGAAACTGCTACATCCAGACCAACGGACCGAACTGCTAGTGAGTAGGGGGGCAGGGGGGGGAGGCAGGCGGGCCTGGGCCCCTCCGCTCAGTCACCAGCCCAACCGACGGCGCTTCCTGTGGAAACTCCACCACGGTAGCCAGGGGCCTCCACGGCCAGCAGGGTGGGCTTCATCCCTCGCCCTCAGACCCCCCTCCCCCTAGGCTTGGGAGGGGGGCTGGAGCCGCCCACAAGACCTTGAAGCATCTGGGCCCAAAGCAGAACTGCTCCCAGCCTTGGGTGCCCCGGGAGCAAGGCAGGCCCCTCCTCCCGGTCTCCTGGCCTTGAGGGCTGCAGGGCATCCGTGGCCCCCACCTCCCCAGTTGCAGAAAGGCTGCCCCCCTCCCCCCCCCCAGGCACCCGCCCCGCAGCCCTCCCCACTCTGCTCTTCTCTTCCAGCTGCCAGCAGTCGGATGGCTACTGGTACACCGGCCGCCACTGTGACCAGAGCATCAGCAAGGTGGGGGTGGCCGTGGGGGTAGCCCTGGGCCTGGCGGTCCTGCTGCTGGTCATCTTGCTCCTGGTCGCTCTCCTCTGTTGGCAGCGCCGCCGCTCCAGGAAGGAAAGCAGGTACGTCGGCAGAACCTCCTGGGCAGTAGAGTTGGCTCCTACCCTTGGCCAGGCCCCGAGGGGCAATTCCTGGCTTCTCCCAGCCGCCTGGCGAGCCTTCCGCCCCGGACCGGCCTGGTTTGCGGGTGGCATGTTTGCTCTGGGCAGCGTTTTGGGAGGCGACCGTTTCCACTGGGGCGATTTGCCAAAACTTGCAGTCCAAACAGAAATAGCAAACAATTGGAAGGTCAAAGCACAGGCGTGGAAGTAGCCCAAAGGTAGAACAGGGGCCTCTTGCCTCAGGCTGTGCTGCCTTTGAGGTTCCGAGTTCAAATGATGATGAGGCAGAGGGTTGGGGGGACATCTACGGGGGTGGGTGGGAGGGCAGACTCAGTCCGGAGTCGTCCTGCCGGCCAGTCCAGGATCAGAGCTTGGGATCCCCCTGACCGCCTTTCCTGCTTCCCCAGGCGCTCGGATTTGAACCCCAGCGAGGAGAAGTGGTACGAGAATGAGCCAGATTGGGGGGCCAGGCCTCAGGGCCCCCCCCCACAGAGCCCCCCAGACCAGCAGCAGCAGCAGCCAGGTAGGTGCTGCCAGGAGACTTTCTGGAAGAGGAGCCAGCTTCCTCCTGAGGCTGCCCCAGGGCTCCCGGCTATCCGAGGAGGGGCGAGGATGTGCCCCACGACTGGAGGGCTCATTGCATACACACACACGCCCTGCTCTCTCCCTGCAGGCCCTTCTGCCAGCACCAGCCAGGAGGATGCCAGCCCCCCGCCCACCCAGAGCAAGTTCTGGCCTCGGCTCGACCAAGTGGACACCTCCCTCCAGGTCCAGAAAGGGGGGGGCATGTGGGTGGTGACCCTCCCTGGGAGACACAACCCAGGACAGGGAGGGAGGGAGGAGGAGGAGCAGCCCCCTTCCCAGGGAATCCAGAGCAAAGTGGCTAAGGGGGGGAGGCAAAGGGGGCGGCAGTGAACCGCAGGAAGGACAGTTCCTTGGGGAGGGGGAGGGCTGACTGCAGGCACCAGGACCAGTTAGGCAGGGCTCCTTTCCCTGCCACCCCCCTCTGTCCCTGGGGGGGGGGAGAGCTGGCTTGCCCTCCTGATGCTCCGAAGCCAGCCCCCCCCCCTTTGCCTTTGACCCTCCTCCTCCTCCTGCAGGCACGGATTGCTCGGCCCCGAATAACCCGTCTCTGAAGAAGGGGCCTCACAAGTCCCAGTTGGAGTGAAGCAGCAGGCCCGGTCTGCGGTGGGGTTCCCTGGGCCCTGCCAGCCCCGAGTTGGGCGCCTTGGAGTGGCTCCTGAGGCCGTGGCAGGAGAAGGAGCCTCGGTGGGACTCATGGACGTCTGCTACGCCTGGATGCTGAAGTGCACTTGGGGCGCTTCTGCTGGCAGCCCCCCCCCCCCTCCGGTCGGAGTTTGCACAGATGTGGGGCCCGCGGGGACCAGAGGCCGCTGCCGGCGCTGCCCGCTCGCCTATGACTCGCCCGCTGTCTCTGCAGGCAGGGACAGTGACCCCGAGGCCTTGCAAGTCGGCAAAGGCGCCATGGGGGTCGATGATGGAGGGCGGGGCCACTTTGGGTAATAAAAGCACTGAACTCAACAGCCTGGTCTGGCTCTCTTGGGGGCGGCAGCTCTTCTTGGGCCAGAACGGGTGCCGAGCGCAGAGGCCTCGGACCACGAAGTTATGCCCCGAGATTCCCGCTTGGCAAACGAGGGCGAGACCCCCCCCCCTTCCGGCTGAGCCCAAGTTGCGGGTCTCCCCGGGCGGCTGGTGGGGAGGGGGAGGGGCAGAAACCCAAACTTCCAAAGTAGGGTGTCCCTTCGCAGCCTCTTCCCCTTCCCGAATCTGTGGGGAGTCCTCCCGCCCTGTGGGGTGAGAGGGGGCGGTTGTGTGTGTGGGGGGGGGTGGCTGCCCCTTCCGTGCTGACAGATTCCAGAGGCGGTTCCCTGCTCTCAGGGCGGAGTCTCTGGGTGCTTGGGCTGATCAGGGTGTGTGTGTGTTGGGGGGGGTCTTATGTGCTCAGGAGAAACTGAGCGGAGAGCTGTATTCTGTCTTGTGATTCACTTGCTGCATATAAAGACAGATAATAACTCTACAAATTCTTCCATACAAAGTTTCTTTTATGGGATTATATTAGGTATCCTTAAGGTAACTCACCGTTACGTCGAGATGCATCGAATGTCCAATTCTTTGCACAGTTGAAATCGTAGTGTGATAGAAAATGATAGTAATCTTTCTATCCCATATTTCATCCCATAGTAGTAGAGGCAGAGAGTAGAGATGCTACCACGAGGCTGGGTGTTCAGGCAAGAGGGGAAAAAAACCTCCCCCGACCCACCAAGGGTCAATTCAGTGACCAACCAGGGTTACAGATGTGGCCACATGACATGGACTACATTTCCCAGGATACATTTAACTACATTTACCATGATGCATTGCCTTAAGGGGGCAGCTCTCAAATCCTAACTAGCTATCCCAAATCCTGGGCAGCACAAGGTACATCGATCAATCAGCGCCCTGAAGAGAGGAGATTCTAAGCAGCGGCGTCCAACCGTGGTCACTTTCAGACCTGAGCACTTCGACTCCCCGATTTCACGCATGGCTGGCTGGCTGGCGGGAGCCTCCGGGTCAGTGGTGGGACTCAAAAACTTGACCACCGGTTTGGTGGGCGTGGCTTGGTGTGCACTTTGTGTGCACACGCACGCCAAACACACACTTTGGCCAGGCGCAGAGGCGCTTCAAAAACAGAAGGGAAAGGTGAGTATAGGAGCCGGGGAGGAGGGTGAGCCCAACAGCAGAACGGCAGAGAGAACCGGTTCGGTTTCTGCTGCTCATCGCTGCTACCGGCAGAACCGGAAGAATCCCACCACTGATCCGGGGGGGGGGGTTGAAGTCTGCCGGTCTGAAAGTGGCCACGATTGGACGCCACTGCGCTAAAGGATCTGTGTCTGTGTTGCAAGGGGAAGGGGCAGTGGAGCGCGCACGCGCGCACACACACGTGTGTGTTTTGGCCGAGTAGGCCTTCAGCCGCTCTCACCTGCCAGGGCCCATTGGAGAAAGCTGCCCCTGGCTGGCTGCTGTGCATCGGCCTCCAATCGAAGGAAAGAGCTCAGCGCCCCCTGCTGGCGGCCCTCAGCAAAACTGGGCGAGCGAAATGCAGCTTTTTGCGAGAGGTTTGGCTGCTTTGGCTCTTCCAGGAGGCCCTTAGAAGTAGCACTCCGAGGAGGAGGAGGAGGAGAAGAAGAAAACAACTATGGCTCCTTTTCTTGCAAACATTTCCTTACCCAAACTGGGTAACATCATCAGTGCTAGAATGGAGGGGGGTTTGCGGGGGGGGGAGGAGCAGGAGGAGGAGGGGGAAAAAGAAGCAGAGGAGGAGGAGGAGGAAGAAGGAGAAGGAGGAGGAGGAGGAGGAGGAGGAGAGGAGAAGGAGAAGGAGAAGGAGAAGAGGAAGAAGAAGAAGAAGAGGAAGAAGAAGAAGAGGAAGAAGAAGGAGAAGAGGAAGAGGAAGAAGAAGAAGAGGAAGAAGAAGAAGAAGAAGAAGAAGAAGAAGAAGAAGAGAAGAAGAAGAAGAAGAAGAAGAAGAAGAAGAAGAGGAAGAAGAAGAAGAGGAAGAAGAGAAGAAGAGAGAAGAAGAAGAAGAGGAAGAAGAAGAAGAAGAAGAAGAGAAGAAGAAGAGGAGAAGAAGAGAAGAAGAAGAAGAGGAAGAAGAAGAGAAGAGGAAGAAGAAAAGAAGAAGAAAGAAAGAAGAAGAAGAGAAGAAGAAGAAAGAAGAAGAAGAAGAGGAAGAAGAAGAAGAAGAAGAAGAAAGAAGGAAGAAGAAGAAAGAAGAAGAAGAGGAAGAAGAAGAGAAGAAGAAGAAGAAGAGGAAGAAGAAGAAGAAGAAGAAAGAAAGAAAGAAAGAAAAGAAGAAGAAGAAGAGGAAGAAGAAGAAGAAGAAGAAGAAGAGGAAGAAGAAGAAGAAGAGAAGAAGAAGAGGAAGAAGAAGAAGAAGAAGAAGAAGAAGAAGAAGAAGAAGAAGAGGAAGAGGAAGAGCATGTGTTCAATGCTGCTGAGGGCAGTCGAACCAAGAGGGTGTGCGAGGCAGTGTGCCAACGAGGGCAGTTGCTGGCTGCCGTGGGTCAGAGGGAAGGGAGTTGGGCAGCCGTGGGCAGGACTGAAACCCGGCGAATGGCACGGCGCAAACCCCCTTTCGGGTCTCCTTCTCGCTAATCCCGCCCCTTTAAATGTCTGGCAAGCGCAGGAGGAGTTTATCGGCCTGCGGAGACCCTGTCCGGTCATTGTGGCTCAAATCCTGAAGGGCTGAAATCCGAGGAAGCTCTTCAGACACTGAAGCCCCCATAAGGACCACGAAATGAGAGGAGACCCAGATTCTCCCTCAAGATACCTGAAGGCGGCCCTCCTACCTCCCCCCCCCGCCCCCCCAAATTGCTGCTTTGCTGCCCCAATTCGCAGGACCCATTTCTAGCCTTTACTGTCTCAATGTGCTGCCTTCGATGTGCCGCCTGGTGACCCCGAGGAACAGGGCCTTCTCTGGTGGGGGCACCCGCCCTTTGGAACGGGTTGCCCCCGGGGCTACGAACGACCACTGACCTGAGGGCGTTCAGACGTGACCTGAAGACCTGGCTCTTCGAGCAGGCCGGCCTGAGCTGACTTCAAATGGGATTTTTAAATAAGGGGTTTTAGATTAGTTGGGGTGGGGTACGAAAGTTTTAATTTATTTTAATCGGGGGGTTTTAGATTTTTATTGGGGCAGCCTATAATTTAATTCTTTTTTAACCATATTTATCTCTGTTTGTATGCATTTTAGTTGGCTGTTCACCGCCCTGAGTCCTTCGGGAGAAGGGCGGTATATAAAATTTATGAAATAAATAAATAAATAAATTTGGGCTCCCGCCAGCCCTATCCCCCAATCTATTTTTATTTTGTCTTTATTTTTATTGATTTAATTTATCAGTTGCTTACAAGATAATAGGTAAAAGTATAAACATGAGTAAGAATACAGGAAATGGGGACAAATAAGTGGGGACAATAGGAGAGGGACGGTAGGCAATTGTGTTCGGTCAGATCCGGAGCGGCTGGTCCTCCAACCGCTCTCTAGGCGTCTTTTCCGGTGCTTCATCCCCCTCAGCTCCTCGGAAAACCAAGGAGCCGATTGGGATCGGCATCGGGTCAGAAGCCGCAAGGGCACGACCCGGTCAAGGGCCTCGGCCGCCACCCTATCCCAGGCGGCCACCAAGTCCTCAATCGAGTCATGCGTGCGACTCTCGGGAAACAGCCCAAGCTCCATCAGGAACCTCTCTGGGTCCATCAGGCGCCTGGGGCGGAACCATTTTGTCGGTCCCGCCTCCCCACGGCAAGGGGGTGCGGAACGGAAGTCCAGCCGAAGGAGCGAATGATCCGACCATGACAGGGGCTCTATCAAAACATCCCCTATACCCAGATCATCCTGCCACTGGCCAGAGACAAAAAACCAGATCCAAGATGTGCCCCCCCCCCCCCCAGTGTGTGTGGGATCCTGAATTAATTGGGTCAGGCCCAAGGTTGTCATGGAAGCCAAGAACTCCTGAGCAGTCCCCGCCGGCCGAGAGTAGGTTGAAATCCCCCATGACCATCAGCCTGGAGGTCTGAACCGCCAAGCCGGCGATGACCTCAAAGAGCTCAGGCTGATTTTATCTGGTTTTTAGTCTTTTTAATTCCCTTTATATGTTTTTATCTTTCAGCCACGATATTTAATCTTTTTAATTGTTTTTAATTATTGTGTTATTATCGTATTTTTTAATGGCTGTACACCACCCCGGGTCCCGCAGGGAGAGGGGGGGGCGGTATATAGATCTTGTAAATAAATACCTAAATAAATAAACAAAGATTAGAGGGCTGGATAAGGCATACAACGGATGTTCAGAGAGAGTCTCCATCATCCAGGCCATGGTTGTCTCAAAGCTGCTTTTTCAAAAATGTCTTCAAACCTCCAACGCCGGCTGGGAGAGGCACCGGCTCAAGGCATTCCGGGCACCGCAGCTCCTGCTTTGACCCCCCCCCCCCCACCAGCAGCTTCTTCAGGCCGTCCTGGCAGTAGCTGTGGAGGCAGGGTAAGATTTTGGGCTGGCAATAGCGCTCCAGACACGTTTGAAGGTTGAAATACAGGCGCAGTCAATGCCACGCAGGTCAGAGCGATGCAACGAGGGGATTCCGCCTCACAGGTGTTCTGCTAGTAAAGCTAAAGTGGGTAATGTATGGTATGAGCCAAGGAACTATAAGGAAGTTTTGGCAATTTACCTAAAAATTGAACCAGTAAAGTGGGAAGAAGTCATGGACGAGGAAATGAAATCCATGGGGAACCTGAAGCGTTCACATCTATGTCTTTGCCACGGAGTAGCAAGGCTGTAGGATGCAAGTGGGTATACAACAGTGTAAAGCAAGTGTAAAGCAAGGTTAGGGGCCCAGGGGTTTTCACAGATGTTAAATGTGCACGATGAGGAGCCAACTGTAAAGAGTGAGAGCATCAGGCTGGCTCTGGCATTGGCAGCAGCACCTGGCCATCACATTTGGCCTTTTGACATAACCATTGCATTCCTCAATGCAGAATTAGAGGAAGAAATTTACATGGTTTGTATAAATTGAACAAGGCCATTTATGGGCTGAAGCAATCAGCCAGGAATTGGAATATATGTCTAGATAAGGCATTGAAAGGTCTTGGGTTCAAGAGTTGCAAGGCTGAGAGTTGCATATATATTTCCTTTGTAACTGGAAAGTTACAAAGTAGAGATGGTCAACGATTAGCATTTGGGAATGTTTTTTTGCTTCATTGCAAAGGATGAATCACAGGTAAATGGATTTGCTAATACATTGGAGAAGAAATTTGAACTGAAGAATTGGGGAGAAATAAAAAATTATCTCGGCGTGGAGATACAAAGAGCTGAGAATATCCTCAGTGCAAAAAGAAAAATTGTTGGAGAGATATAATATGAAAGATTGTAATATTGCTCCGACGCCTCGGAGTACAGATTTTCATAACAGTTTGGGTGAGGACGAAAGTGAAGCCTGTGATCAGGAGACATCTCAGTCAGCAATAAGGACCCTGTTGTATCTGTCACAGTGGTCCAGACCAGACATAGTTTGTGCAGTAAGCATTTTGAGTTGCTTTACTGCTGCACCGACGCAACGGCATTGGATGGGTGTAAAAAGGATTCTCGGGCATTTGAAGGGAACTGTGAATTTGCGTCTTCAAATACAGGTCTCTGAAGACTTTAAATTGAAATTATTTAATTCAGTTTTAAATTTATTTAAATTATATTTACTCTATGTATTTTTATTAGGCTGTACACCGCCCCGAGTCCCTTTTTTGGGAGAGGGAGCGGTATAGAAATATAAATATAAATATAAAATAAATAAATGCTATGTCGATAGTGATTATGCAAATGATGTAAAAAACCAGAAAGTCCAATTCTGGGATTGTGACATTGTTTGGAAGGGCTTTAATTGGTTGGAAGTCCAGAAAGCAAACAACTGTAGCCATTTCTACTCTGGAGGCAGAATTTACTGCTTTGTCTGAATTCTGTTCAGAGGTAACTTGATACGTAGAACCGTTACAGGATTTCAGTGTAAAGGTAAACTGAACCGGTATTAGTCTATGAGGGCAACGCTGCCTGCATTAAAATGCCAAGAGGTGACAGAGTAAAAAATAGAAACAAGCATGTGGACATTAAATATTGTAATGTAAGAGAAGCCATCAAAGATAAATGGATTAGCTTGCTTCACTGTACGTCAGAGGACAATTTGGCTGACATAATGACCAAGCCATTGGGTGGAGTATACCATGGGAAGAATATAAAGTTAATTGGATTTATGTCTCTTCCAGTTACGAAGGGAGGAGGGTCCGAGTATAGTCCATATAGGATCTTGGAGTACTCATCTCAAATGACCTAAGTGCTAGAGCCCACTGTAACTACATAGCCAAAAAGGCGTTAAGAGTTGTTAACCTAATCCTACGTAGCTTTTTCCTCCGGTAATATCACACTACTAACTAGACCGTACAAAACATTTGCCAGACCAATACTCGAATACAGCTCATCAGTCTGGAACCCACATTACGTATCTGATATTAACACAGTGGAGAAAGTCCAGAAATATTTCACAAGACGAGTTCTCCATTCCTCTACTCGTTGCAGAAGACCTTAGGCCACCAGACTCCAAATTCTAGACCTAGAAAACCTAGAACTACGCCGCCTTCGCTCCGATCTAAGTATAGTACATAAAACCATACATTGCAATGTCCTACCTGTCAATGAATACTTCAGCTTCAACCATAGCAACACAAGAGCAAACAATAGATACAAACTCAAAGTTAACGGCATCAAACTTGATGGCAGGAAATACGACTTCAGCCGCAGAGTGGTCAATGTCTGGAATACTCTCCCTGACTCTGTGGTTTCTTCCCCAAACCCCAAAAACTTGAACCTTAGACTGTCTACTATGGACCTCCTCACCCCTTTCCTAAGAGGTCTGTTAGGGGGGCGTGCATAAGCGCATCAATGTGCCTACCGTCCCTGTCCTATTGTTTCTTTTATATTTTATTTTTCTTATATGTATCCATGTATTCACAACTATGTTTTTACTTATACTTATTATCTTGTAAGCAATTGACAAATAAATAAATAAATTTAAAAAAAAATAGTCATTAACTGGCAGAGATATGGTTAACAAAGTCAGCAAGTGAGTAAGCATGGCAGCGGACCAGCCAATGGGAGCTGACAGCCTGATGGTGGTTAAGCTCTTTTTGAGCTTTGCGGAGAATTGAAACTGAAACTACAGTTCTGCTCTGAAGTGGAGATGTAAAATGTCTGCTTCTGTCTGTGTTGGCTTGTAGCCTTTCCACGTTGGAAGAAACGACCGGTATTGTACGTTTCCTTATCTTATATAAAAGGAAGTTTAATGCATCCTGCTGACTCAGTCGTCTGTGCGTTTTCTGGACCTGAATTTCTGCCGCTGAACTCCCAACAGAGTCTGCTTGCTTTGGGGAGGGGCGGGGGGGGTGGGGGGGCCGCTTTGGGGCCATGAGAAAAGACCAGCCCCCTCTTGAAACGCTGGCAGACGTTCAGCGGGGGGGGCTCCTTCCGTCTCATTATTATTTTAATTTCAGCCACTTATTTAATTTGTTTTAAAATTTTAAATGTCTCTGTATTGTTTTTTAATCTGGCTGTATATCGCCCCGAGTCCCAAATGGGAGAGGGGGCAGTATATAAATTATAATAATAATAATAATAATAATAATAATAATAATAATAATAATAATAATAATAATAATAATAATAATAATAATCCACTCTGGCTTTTACACCAACCCAGACTCTCTTCCTTTGGGGGGGTGGGTTAATTCTTGTGTGGGGGGGGTATCCTCACCAAACTCCCCCTTCCCTAACTTCAGTTTTTGCTTTCGCGTGTGGACCGAGTGCTGCTGGCGAACCATGGTTGCTCTTGAATAAAAGGGGCTAGTCAGGAACGGGCCCCCAGACTCCCCGGGGAGATTGCAGTCTCCCCTCCTTGCACGGCCTCCACAGCTGCACAGGGAACAGTTAAATCTGTGGGGGGGGAGGGCGGGGGGGAACCAGAGTCCTCCGTTCCTGGCAGGGGCCACGGGTGGACTTTTGACTCCCTCGTCCCTTCTGAGGGCGGCTCCCACTGGAGGGCGCTGGGGGGGAGCCAAGTCCACTGGTTGTTTTGGGGGGGGGGACGCAGCTGCTCTTGATTCTCAAGGCTGGCTCTGGTGGGTTGGTGTAAAAGCCGAAGTGGATGAGACGGAACGAGCCCATGCTGAGTAGGCTGGTCTTTTCTCATGGCCTCAAAGTGTCCCCCCCCCCCCCCGCCGCCCTCCTCAAAGACTCACCCCCCCCCCCAGGCGTTCCAGGGCTCCCTGGAAACAGCCCTTGGCTCCCTCCCAGCAGCCTGAGCAGGAAGGGCCTCCGCAGCCCCCAAGACCCTTGACCTGGCTTGGCTCTCGGGAAAGGCTGCGGGGGAAGCTGGCTTGGGGAAGACTCTGGGCCACTAAGGGGGGGGGGGGGGGAGAACCGCAGCCGTGCGCTCTGTTCCCTTCCAGCTTTTGCATGTCTCCCAGAGCCCCAGGGCACCTTCTCTTCTCTTCCCTTTCTGCTTCCACCCAGCACCTGGCCACAAAGTCCCAGGTGGTGACAGTGGCAGCGCGGTGGCAGCTCTCCCTGTTTCCCTACTGGCTTCCCCACAAGGTGAGAGGAGGAGGAGGAAAAGCCTTTCAGCCCAAGGGGAAGCCCAGCCCAAGTGGGGACCTGGCAGCCCCGACTGGCTCTTCGTCTTCTGCCGCAGGGGAGGTGGCTTTGGAGCCTCAGAGTCCCTCTGGCCAGGGCCCCCCCTGCCTTCCCCCTGCCCTGCCAGTGCACCGGGGGCCCTCTTGGTTGAGGGTCTCCTGCTCCAGCAGAGGAGGAGCAAGAAGGTCCCTTGCAACTCTGGTATTTTCTGTGGGGCAGGGAAGCGTTGGGAACCAGGTGCTACGGCCCCGTTGGGAGTCACGCCTCACCTGAGTCAGCCACGGCTCCCGCCCGCAGCCACCGCTCGAGCAGGCTGTGTGTGTGTGTATGTATGTGTGTGTGTGTCCTGGTTCCACCACTCTCTCCTTCCCTTCCAGGTGCAGGCCAGGGCCGGTTTGGCCTCCTTCCTTGCTTCTCTGGTGGCCAGATGGCTGCCAAAGAACCTTCCCTCTGGGAGACCCTTTCCAGCAGCTTCCTGACTTGCACCCTCTGTCTGGAGCATTATCGTAAGCCCAAGATCTTGCCCTGCCTCCACAGCTACTGCCAGGACTGCCTGAAGAAGCTGGTGGGGAGTTCCAAGCAGGAGCTGCGCTGCCCGGAATGCCGCGAGCTGGTGCCTCTGCCCGCCGGCGTCGAAGGTTTGAAGACCAACTTCTTCCTCAATGGCCTCCTGGATTTGGTGCCTCCGGGCGAGAAAGCCAGGGCCACCTGCAACCTGTGCCCGCTCATTGGCCAAGATGCCAGCTCCGTCGCTGTGTCTCACTGCATCGATTGCGCCGACCACCTGTGCCAGGCCTGCGCCCGGGGGCACCGCTGCTCCCGGCTTACCCACGACCACCTCGTGGTAGACCTGGAGGCTTACTGCTCTGGGCGGTACAATGAGGAGGTCCGGAAACGCCAGGCCTCCCGCTGCAGAGAGCACCAGGACGAAGGCCTGCAGTATTTCTGCATCCCCTGCACGGCGGCCCTCTGCCGCGAGTGCCGCCTGGGCCCTCACCTGGAGCACCTGTGCCTGCCCCTGTCGGAGGCCGCCCAGGCCCGCCGCCCCGTCATCACCGGCCTCCTGGCTGGGGTGGAGGAGAAGCTGCAACTCATCGCCAGGGGGAAGGCCGAGCTAGAGGAGGAGGTGAAAGAGATGGAGGCGTGCAACAGGAACATCCGGAGCGTGGTAGAGCAGACGTGCGCCAAGGCCGTGGAGCAGCTGCTCAGCCACAAGGCAAAGGTGCTGGGCCAGCTCTCCGGCTACCTGGAGGAGCGGAAGGAGGCCTCTCGGCGGCTGCTTTCCGAGCTGGGCTCCCAGGAGCAGGTGGCCCGCAGCACGGTGGCCTTCGCCCAGAAGGTGCTGAGTCTGGGCCAAGAGGAGGAGATCGTATCCTTGGAGCAGATGATCTCGGAGAGGCTGAGGCAGCTGCAGAGTTTCTCCTGGGAGACCCTGGCCCTTCCGGTCCCCAAACTCCGCATCCAGCCAGACCTTCTCTGCGGCTGCAACCTCTTCCACCTGGAGTTCCACCAGAAGGTGACCCCCCCAGAGGGCAGCGTGGGGGCCACCAGCAAAGTGGCCAAGAACAAGAAAGCGAAGCTGAAGCCCCTGGGAGGGGAAGAGGGGGAGGCCCCAGGCGGGGGAAGCTCCAACGGGCCAGAGGTGCCGCCCCACTTGGTCCCGAAACCTGCCTTTTTCTGCAGCTTCTGGGCGAAGGTCTCGACGGACAAGAAGCAGCCGCAGCTCACGGGCGTCTGCCCCCTCGGCTCCAGCGAAATCCTTCTGGCCGATGAGCAGAACAAGAAGCTGAAGCGCTTCTCCCTTCAGGGCGAGTTCAAGGGCACCGTCCCGGTGCCGAGCAACGTGGCCCCCTTCAGCGTGGCCGCCGTGGGCAACAAGGTGGTCTTCACCGCTGGGTCTCAGCTCTATGCCGTGAACTCAAGCGGGGGGATTGTGTGGCAAAAGGCCCTCAAGGGGGGCCAGGCCAGCCACGCCCTGACCACCTGCAACGGGGACTGCGTGGTGGTGTCTGTGGCAGGACACCTGGAGGTCTTCAACCTGAAAGGACAGCTGCTGGAGCGGATCGTGCCGGAGGGCTCCCACAACCGGTCTCTGGTCTTCCTGGGCAGGTGGAAAGAGGGCTTCGTGGCCTCCGACTGGTACCGGCGCAGCGTGGTGCTGCTCTCCCGCAAAGGGAAGCTGGTGGCCGAGTACCAGGAAGGGCAGCTGAGGGAGACTCAGCCGGGCAGCGTCTGCGCTGACGCCCCCGGCATCGTCTACGTGGTGCTTCGGGAGCTGAACCAAGTGGTGGCCTTTTCGGAAGCCGGGGAAGAGCTGGGATCTTTCCTCACCGCAGAGAACAGCATCTTCAAGCCGCGCGTGGTCACCGTGGCCGGGGAGGGACATTTTGTGGTAGCTCTCAGCAACGGCACCGTCTACGTCTTTAAGGTCAAGTACCAGGGCAAGTGAGGGGGGAGGAGGGGGGCAGGCTGGGGCTGCTGGGGGCCTCAGTTGGGAGCAGAAACTCTTTGCCAGTGAGACGTGGGTGTGGTTGGGTGTGGTTGGGTGTTCAGGCCCCCATTGTGCGAAGGGCTGTTTCTGCAGAAGGCCTGGGTCTCTCCCACCGCCTCAAGTCCTGCCTGGGAACACAATAATGATGAACTTCCTGGCTTCCCCACGCTTGTTTATGTCCGTTGTAGTAAACTGGGCACTAACTGACCAGCATACGATGCAGAAGTAGCCCGGGCTGCTCCCCTCCACCTTTCGTACACACGCCAAGCAATTCCTGCCTCTACCACCACCCGGTGACGGACGCGACCAACAGCCCCAATGTGGGATGCCTCCCACCCGCCATGTTTCAGGACTTCTCTGCCCCTCCTGAGGTCTGAAGGCTTCTTTAACCGGTGGGGGGGGCGGGGACGGACTGTGCCAGTGCAGTCACTTAGGGCGCATTGGCATTAAGCTATGGGGAGGGGGGGGGGTCTTCATATGCTTGTTGCCTGCCCTCTTTAGGCCTCGGGGCCAGGAATGCTGCAAACAGGGGGCTCTGTTGGGAATGCCTGAAGGGATTTCGGGTTGGGTTGCCTGGTGCGTCCTCTTCCAAACGTTGGGGGAAATAAGACTTGAGTTGCCTTTGAGCTGCAACCTCTTGTTAGCCTTTCCTCAGCCCTTACTCGGCGCAGAAAGCCGGGGTGGGAAGCTTCCAAGAGCAAATATTGTCACGCGAAATGATTGGTTGGCAACCCTGCAACGAAGCAGCTGGCAGCAGAGAGATGCGGGCAAGGGGCAAGGGGCAGAAGGGTCTTGGCATGGCTGTGGATTGGCTGGGTGAGCAGCTCTTCCTGTAGCCACCAGAGGGCGCCCTCCTCCTCCTCCTCCTCCTCTTCACTTTGGGATCCCCCTGAAGCTTTAGGCTGAAGGTGGGGCTGGGCTTTCCAAGCTGTCTTTTCAGGGGACAGGCAGGGGGGGTCCCAGCAGCAGAGCCCTCCTCCCCCCCCGCCCCCCCCAGTCGGGAGTTCCTCTGGACCAAGTCACTTTGGCCCCACCAGTTTGGGACAGTCAGGTTGCTGACATACAGATCTGATAAGAGATTAACAGAGTTGGAAGGGACCTTGGAGGTCATCTAGGCCAACCCCCCCCCCTCCCTCCCTCCCTCCCTCGCCCAAGCAGACCCTATGCCTTGGCTGACATTGCAGGGAAGAATGGGGAGGGGTGGTCAAAAGGTCATCCCAGCAAGCCAATAAGGGCTTTCCTTCTGAGCCCTATGTTTATGTTGTGGGTGTTTTAATGTTGGAAGCTGGCTGGAGTCGCCTGGGTGGGAATTGGAGGGTTGTTTGAGCTACTTTAAATCATCCATCCGGATAACAAAGAATCTTGAGCTGGAAGGGACCTTGTAGGTCATCTAGTCCAACCCTACGCCGTATCTGACCAATCTCTTCTTGAAAGTCTCAAGAGATGAAGCTCCCACAACTTCCGAGGGCAACTTCTGTTCCATGGGTGGATTGTTCTCCCTGTCAGAAAGTTTCTCCTTATTTCCAGGTTAAATCTCTCCTTGTTCAGTTTCCATCCATTGTTCTTTGTCTGGTCTACAGGCTCTTTAGAAAATAGCTTGACCCTCTTCCTCCTTCCTGTGGCAGCCCCTCAAATATTGGAAGACCACTATCATATCTCCCCATGTCCTTCTCTTCCCTAGACTAGCCAGGTCCAGTTCCTGCAACCGTTCGTTGTGTGTTTTAGCCTCCAGTCCCCTCATCCTCCGGGTTGCTCTTCTCTGTACTTTTTCTAGAGCCTCAACATCTTTTTTATAATGTGGTGACCAAAACTGGACGCAGGACTCTAGGTGTGGCCTTACTAAGGCTTTACAGAGTGGTATGAGTGCCTCCCTTGTTGATTGCATCCCTCCCTCCGTCCTTTGCTAGAATCATTGCTACGCTAGAAGCAATTATTTTCCAAGGCAATTTGCAAGACGTTGTTCCAGCTGCTTCATTCGTTCATTCATCCTGCGCTGAATGAACCAGCCACCCCAGTCAGTCACCCTTGAGAGGGTGGCCCTTCCTGCGCCCGGCCAGGAGCCCCGGCTGCTAAGAGGCAGGCAACGCAAGCAGCCAAGCCCTCCTGGCCCCGGCAGGCTGCCCCTCTTTGGGACATGCCCCAAAGGGCTCTGGGGAGGGGCCGGGACCCACCACAGACCCTCCCTAGGGAGTCCAGCAGAAGGTCTCGTCCAGAGACTGAACCCTCCAAGTGACAAAGCCAGTCAGGTGGGGGGGGGGGGGGTTAGAGGCAGGCAGGCAAGGGGAGCCCCTGCCTCTTGGGGGTTTCCAGCTCTGGTCTGCCTTGTGGGGCTGACAGGGGGGGGGGGGTTCCCCTGCAGCAGGAGACCCTGCAGGCACCCATGGCCTGAACTCTTCTGCAAAGGGCTTGCCCTGCATCCAGGAAGCCACTGCCACCTGAACGAGGGTCAGCACAGGCCAAGTGGCCCAAGAGGAGCTGGAGAGCGGAGAAGTTGCCAAAGGAGGGGAATTGTCAGGATGATCAAAGGAGGGGAGGGGAGGGGAAGTCAGGGGACCCCCCTCCCTGCCTCCCCAGCAGTGGCCCAAAGGCAGCAGCGGTGCAGCAGCCGCCGCTACCACTAGCTGACTTAGACCCTGGTTTGGTTCGGGGTCGTGTAGGGCAGCGGTCGCCAACCAGTGGGCCATGGCCCACTGATGGTCTGCGAGAAAATTTTGGTGGTCCGCAGAGAAATGTCATCTTCAGAGCACCCCCCCCCCAAAGCAATTAATCCAGACTGCGCAGGAACACAAGGCTGCGCCTCCCGTATGGCCTGCGGGAATCCCTCCCCGCCCACTCACTCCTTACCCAGCAAACTTGCCTGCTAAGTTGCTATTTTTCCTTTTTCTGACCATCAACTGTTCTGCTGTGCCGGGAGATTTAGAATTAGCTAGGAAGCAGGAAGTGGTTGGATTTCTTGCTTTCTAGCTAATCTTTAGATCTTTGGCTCTGCTTTTAAGCACAGCCGAACCTCCCTTAGGATTGAAGGTTCTATTTGTCAGTGCAGACTCAGGTAGCCGATGGCAGATAGATACCATTTCTGAATGAATCTGTGATTCTGTGAACAACTCAATTTGCCTGCCTGCTTTGGGTGATTTTGGGTAAAAGTTGCTCTTTTTTTTTAATAAAAAATTCAATCTTGACATACGTGGTGTGTTGTGAGTTAATTTTGTGAGTTCGCTCGCAAGCAAACTTTATGGGACAGACTCAGGCAGCCGATGGCAGAGAGATAGATCTCTGTGTGATTCTGCGAGCAACTCTGCTTTGCCTAATTTTGAGTAAAAGTTGCTCTTGTTTGATAAAAAAAATCAGTCTTTACATAAATATTTATAATATTTACATACAAGCCATGCCCAGTCACATGACCACCAAGTCACACCCACAAATAAGGCCACGCCCACAAAACAGGTTAAGAAATTTGAATCCCATCCCTACCTCTGTGTGTGTGTGAGAGAGAGAGAGAGAGAGAGAGGTTAGATCAGACCTCTCTCTTACTCTCTCTGTCTCTCTGTCTCTCTCTCCCACCAGTGTCAGCAAAGCCACCATCAGTCAAAATTCATATTCGTGGTCCTCAGGATTTAAAATTATGAGTTTGGTGGTCCCTGAGGTCCAAAAGGTTGGCGACCTCTGCCCGGGTTCTTGCTCCCTGTCTGCTCCCTGCCCTGCTGCTTTTAGCCAGGGGACCCGCTGGGGCTTCCCGCCACCCAGGGAAGGGGCAGCCCCGGCAGGGAAAGATCCAACCCCCCCCACCCCCCCACCAAATGTTCTCTTTGAAGTGCTGAGCTGGCGTTGGAAACACAATCCACGTTCTTCCTTTGGATGCTTTTGATCAGCAATTTCTCCTGAATCCAGAAGAGGAAGTACCCTGCTTTGGGTGACACACGGTGGCGTGTGCACATCAAGCCAGCCACAAGTTACTCAACCCGTTGCATAACCTTTGAATTCCTACGTGCTGCTGTTGCAGCCGGGAGACAAGCCTCCCATGGTTTGGGGGGAGCCAACGGGGGGCAATTGGCATCCCTTCTGCCCGTTGCATGGACACCCCATCTGGAGGCAGGACCACCGGTCCCAAGGAGCTGCCCAAATCACACAGGGGCTCCGGGACAGGTGTGGACCGGAGCAGATTGGAGCTGCAAGTCTGCTGCCTGGAAGGCAGAGGCCGCGAGGCTCCCCTTAGACTCTGGTGACCCCCCCCCCCGGTGGTTGTGGGTGCTCTGTCTCCAAGTGGGGCCCCCCCTCCTCCATGGGCCTTCTGAACCTCTCCTCCGGTTTGCCAATAGCAACAGCCCGTAGACTTACAGACCGCTTCCTTCCCAGTGCTTCCCAGCCCTCTCTGAGCGGTTGACAGAGTCAGCCTCTGGCCCCCAACAATCTGGGTCCTCATTTGACCCACCTCGGAAGGACGGAAGGCTTGAGTCAACCTGGAGCCGGTCAGGATCGAACTGCCGACAGCCGGCAATCAGCAGGATTAGCCTGTGCAATTTTGCCTTCTAAGCGCTGCGCCACCACAATTCTCCACTCAGTGGGCCTTGTCTGAAGGGGAGAGAGTTGGAAGTATTGGGGGGGGGGGTTATTAATGCACTTGGGGTGGGGTGGGGGGGTGTTTGTACCCCACCCAGAATCCATTAGGGTGGCACTTTGTATGCTCAGAGCCTGCCAGGTTTTTATTGATTGATTTATTTATTTTAAGTACTTATATACCGCCCTTCTCCCGAAGGACTCAGGGCGGTGCACAGCCGATCCTACCCCAATACAATTATACAAAAATTAAAATGAATTAAATAATTTAGGCTGTTGTCATTAAAAGTTTACCCTCCCCCATAACTAATTAAAAACCCCAAATATTAAAAACCCAATTTAAAACGGGAGACAGAGTTAAAATCTTGTATCAGCCCAGGCCAGCCTGCTCGAAGAGCCAAGTTTTTAACGCCCGTCTGAAGGCCTCAGGTCCGTGCTGGTACATATCTCTGGGGGCAGAGTATTCCAGAGGGCAGGGGCCCCCACAGAGAAGGCCCTGTTCCTGGGGGCCACCAGACACTTAGAGGCCGACGGCACCCGGAGAAGGCCCTCCCTGTGGGAACGCACAGGTCTATTGGAGATCAGCGGCAGAACGCGGTCCTGCAGGTAGCCTGGCCCAATGCCATGGATCGCTTAAAGGTCAGAACTAGAACCTTAAAGTGAACCCTGGAAAGCCACCGGCAACCAATGCAGCTCAGCGCAGGAGAGGCGTCACATGGGAGCTTCGCGACGCCCCCATAATCACCCGCGCGGCCGTATTTTGCACCAGTTGGAGTCTCCGGGTGCTCCCCGCAGGGAGCCCCATGTAGAGAGCGTTACAGTAATCCAGGCGAGAGGTGACAAGGGCGTGAGTGACCGTGCGTAAGGCGTCCCGATCTAGGAGGTTGGAGGCCCTGCTGCACTTTTGCCAGGAAATGGCCAGCCCAGAAGTGCGCTGGGGGTTCATGCTTGATGGGGAGATTAGGCCGAGAGGGCCACCCTGTGCCAATCCAACCAGCCTCCGGGTTGCAGCATCAAAGAGGCGGATCAGAGGCAGGGATGATCCCAAGCAGAAACTCTACCTTCAACCCCCCCCCCCAGGCCCCCACAAGGGCCCCCCACCACTACACTCTGATGGGATCCCTGAAGCTGGGGATCCCCAGGAAGCAGGGCCTCTGGTGGGCAGGAGTGGAGGCTGCTCTGTGCGGGACTCAGGGCTGCTTCCGTGTTGCCTTTCTGGGCCCCTCCCTCTGCAGCCCTTCCCTCTGCAGGCATGACTCAGTAGTGCCCTCCCCTGCCTCCCCCCCTCTCCCCGGGGGCGGGGGGGGGGGTACAGTCACGTTGAACTCCTGGTGTCAGGAGCAGCCCTGCGGCCCTCTGAGTCTGCTGGGAGGGAGGGGCTGTCTGGCTCCACCAGGGCTGCCTTGGGGGTGATGGGGCCCACCTGTCTGGGCCCAACCCTCCGGTTACAAATGGGGGGGGGGCAGTGGAATGACCTCCCTCCTACTCAGAGGGCTGGGCTGAGGATGGGAGGGGGAGTCAGGTGGGAGGCAAAGCAGGGGGGCTTGTTTGATGGGCTGGGAGTGACAGCCAGCGAGAAGCAGCCGAAGAGCACCCAGGAGTGACACCTCCCCCCCCCCCCGCTTCCCCTGGAGCCCTCCGGGGCTGACTCCTTCGGCCTGGGCCAAGAGCCCCAGGAGAGGAAACTCCTGGCACCCAGGGCCTCAGCCCCAGGAGAAGGGAGCCCACAGGAAGACCGGCAGAGGATGAAAGTCGGGCAGGGAGGGGGCAGCTGGAGGCCATTCCCAGACGGGCCACGAGTGAGTCATGGTGCCCCCCCCCACCCCCCCCCCACCCAGACAGGATCGGCTGGGGTGGCCTGATGGAAACTTCATTCAAGCCCAGTCACAGCCACGCTTTCCTGGATTGGCTCGGCGCATGGAGTCCTCTCGTCTTCTATTTATGACGCTGGGCGTGTCTTCTATTTATGACGCTGGGTGTGTGCAACATTCAGAACCTCAAAGGCTAGAGTCGGTGGTCAGCAGAAAGGGGGCGGAGGTGGGGGGCCTCAGGCAGGGCCATAAGGCTACGAAAAGAGGCATTCCAGAGGCCAGGCCAAAGCCAAGGGCTCTCCCAATGCTGGTGCCCCGAACTGCAGTTTCCTCCCACTCTGGGGAGGGGGAGGGGGAGAAGCAGCAGCAGCTGGACCTTGCTCTGCTTGGATGTCCCCCCCCCCCCAATTTCCTCCTGTCCTGCTGCTGCAAGACGGGCCTGTGAACCCGGATGGCTCACTGTCGGCTGGGACTGGTGACCACTTAGCTTGGAATGTCCTCCCGCTTGGCCACTCGCCCCTGTCCCCCCTCTTCGCGCTCAAAGGAGCAGCGTGCTGACCACGCAGGGGTTCTGGGTGGAAGCGCTCCGGCCAGCCATTGCCCCGGACTCCACTCTGGGACGGGGCGCGTGGGAGAACAGCCGCGGCGCCAGCAACGCAGAGCAGCGCACACGGAGGGCTCGGTAGTGCCCTCTTCCTGACCCTGCCTTGCCTGGGCCAGCGGGGGCTTCCCCACTTCCTGGCCCGCGCTCCCCTTCCCGCCCCCGTGTTTGTTTGGGAGATTCCAAGCGTTCAGGAGCGATGACGCCGACGTAGCCAAGAGGAGACTGGGTTCATCCCGACCCAGGAGGGGGGAAATCCGCCCCCGCAAGCAGCGGCCACTTCAGGCTGCATCATCCCAAGTCGGCTGATTGGCAGCAGAGGATTGAAATGTGCCCAAAAGAGATTGCAAAACAGGCGGGGGCCTTCCCTGAATCCTTGCGGCCCGAGGCCAGCGCCCAGCAGGAAACCCGCAGGCTTGGGGGGGGGGGGGTCTTCCTCCTCCTGGCAGCCCAGGGAAGAAGGCTGCGAACGGGTCCTCAGACACCCACCCGGACGAGAGTCCACTTCGGGCCAGGCTGCCCCCCACCGCCTGCAATAGAGCCCCGGCGAGACACGCCTAACAGCTCCCTGGTCAGGAAGACCGCCCTTATGTCCAGCATGGGCCTTCTCTGGGCTGCCCCCCCCCCCGCAGAAGGCAGTTTTCCCGCCTCTCCTCAAGAGGCTGGTTCCCCACCTCCAGTTCTTGTCTTCCGAGATTTCGTTCCAAGCGTCTGCAAATCTCGGCGCCCGTTGCCCCTCCTCCCGTCCTTCCCGGCTTGGGGCGACTCGAAGCGGGGCGCTCCGGCTGCATCCCGGCCGGCGCAGCCCAGAGGGGACCGTGCCAGCCTTAGCGCCCGTGCGGAGGCAGCCCAGGATCGCCTCGGCCGTTCCGGCAGCTGCAGCGCCCTACTGGCTCAGGCCGGATGCCCAGATCCCTCCCGGGCCCTCCCTGCCCGTCCCGCTGCGTCCGACCGGGCTCGGTGCCAAGCAATTTCCGCCGCGCAAGCCCCGGGAGTTTCCTTCCCCTGGAGAATGTTGCAGGGACCCCACGGAAGCCCCCCCCCCCCTTCCTCTAAGAAGGGCCCCGAGGGCGGCGGAGGCTGGGCTGCCCGGGCCGAGCGCCAGTCTCGCGGAGGGGGCGGCTGCTCGGCCGGCGCTTAGCCCGGCGGGGGCGGGGAGGAGGGGCGGTGCAAAGCCGCTGACTTCATCCCGGCTTCCTGGCAGGCGGGCGCAGCGCATATAAAGGCAAGCGCGGGGCGGCGGGCCCGCACCGGCACCGAGCCCAGGAGCCGCCAGCAAAGTCGAGTAAGCAACGGGGGGCGCGCGGGCGGAGGGGCTCCCCGCCTTGCCAGCCCAAAGGCCGCTCCTCCTGCTGAAGGACGGGACTGGGGGGGGGGGGAGGTCTCGGCAGGCGGGCCCGCGAACAGCTTGCCCGGCGACCCTCGGCAAGGCGCCGCGTCGCTCAGGATGGCGCCGCTTCACCTTCTTCCTCTCTCGGCAGGATGGAACTGTGGTCCCTCCTGTGCGCATCCTGCCTCCTGGCGCTTTCGCAGGCCGACCCCGCCCCCTCTTCTGGCCGCCCAGTGGCCCGGGTGGCCCAGCTCTCCGCGGACTTCGGGCTCCGGCTGTTCCGCGAAGTTTCCAAGGCCTCCAAAGACCAGAACCTGGCCTTCTCCCCGCACGGCGCGGCTTCGGTGGTGGCCATGCTGCAGGTGGCCTCGGAGGGAAACACCCGGCGGCAGATCAAGGAGGCCCTGGGCTTCAGCCTGAAAGGTGAGGGGTGGGTGGGGGGAGCTGGCACTTCACTCTCTTCTGGCTCTGCTCTTTGGGGAAAGGGAGATCCCGGGGGAGGGGGGCAGCCAAGTTGGGCGCCTGGCCCCTTAACCTGCATTGCCTGGAGAGCAGAGTCCAGCCGCTGGCAGATCCGGCCTGAGGAGGAGCCAAGGAGCTGCGGGGCTGTTGGAAGGAAAGAGCCAGGGCAGCCTCTGGGGAGGAAGGCCAGCTCTGCTCTCCCGGACGGTCCCTGGTGGGTGAGGGGAGGGCCTGGCTCTTGGCTGCGACAGAGCTGAGCACGTTCTCCCCTCCCCCTGCCCAGAATGGGGCATCCCCAGAGCCCTGCGGCTGCTGCAGAAGACCCTGAGCGACCCCCAAGGCCAGGACGTGGTGCAGGTGGCGGAGGCCCTTTTCGTGCAGCGTGATCTGCCGCTGGTGCCCACCTTCCTGCGGCGTTTCCGACGCCTCTTTCACCAGATGGTCAAGCAGGTGGACTTCTCGGAGAGCGGCCGGGCACGCGACATTGTCAACGCCTGGGTGGAGCAGCATACCAATGGTGAGCGGCAGCCGGGAGGAGCCTCGCTGTGCCCTGGGTCCCCAGGCTGGCAAAGGCAGGCCGGGTGCTGGGTTCAGGCCTGGACTTCCACCGAAGGCCTGGACGCTTGCCCTGCTGCCCCCTCCCCCCCACCCCATTGACCGGCTCTGCGTCCGCAGGGATGATCCAGGGCTTCCTGCCGGAGGGTGCGCTGGGTGCCATGACGCGCCTGGTGCTGGTCGACGCCATCCACTTCAAAGGCCTCTGGCAACTTCCCTTCCCGGAGGCCGCCACTCGCCAGCGGATCTTCCACAAGCTGGGTGGCAGCACCGTCACAGTCCCCATGATGGAGCAGACGGCCGAATTCCACTATGGTGAGGAGGCCCCCTCTGTGGAGAGGTGGGGGGGTGGGGCGGTTTGGGCCTCTCTGAGCATGCGCAGAGCGCCTCTGGTCGCCTCTGGGGTCAGGGTGCGTGCGCAGGGTCTCAAACCCCCCCCCCCCCTCTCTTCTCTTCCAGGTGAATTCTCCATCCCAGAGCTGGGGGACTACGATGTCATCGAACTGCCCTACCAGGGGGCGACGCTGAGCATGCTCATCGCCAGCCCCTTCCGGCTGGACGCCCCCCTCTCGGCCCTGGCAGCGGCTATCGATCCCCGTCTCATCGCCGAGTGGAAGGGCAACATGTCCGCCGTCACCCGGCTCCTCGTCTTGCCCAAGTAGGGTGTTCGCTCAGGACTGGCTCGAGCCACCAACTCCACGGAGGCCCTTCGGCCCCTCGCTGACCCTTCCTTCTCTGCAGGTTCTCTCTGGAGAGCGAAGTCCCTACCCTTCGTGTGCCCGGAGCCCTGGCGTGACGGACATGTTTGACTGCCACAAGGCCAACTTCAGCCGCCTCTCAGGTTGGCGTCTCCCCTCTATGCTGCCCTTGGTTCGTCATCCTCCAGGCTGGGGGCACTCGGCTCCTGCGGCTGGTTTAGGATCTGGCGGCTGAGGCCCAAGCCCAGGAGGAGGGGGGGAAGGAGGAGGAAGAAGATGACTGTGGGGTCCTTAGGTGTTCTTTGAGCTTGGTTGGTCTTCCTTCCAGAAATGTTTTATCAGCCAACTGAGAACGTTCAATGGGGAATGGGTTTTGCAGATATGAGAGGAGGAGGAGGTTGAGAGGAGGAGTGGAGGTGAGTGAGGAGAGTGGAGGAGGAGGGAGGAGGAGAGAGGGGAAGGAGGACTGGGGGTGTCTTGAGCTGGTTGGGCCGGAGTTTATCAGAGAGAACGGAGGGAGGGGTTTGCAGAGAGGGAGGAGGAGGGAGGAGGAGAGGAGGAGAGGAAGAGGAGAGGCGGAGGAGTGTGGTGTGGGTCTTAAGGTGTCTTTGAGGTTGGTTTCTGGATGTTTTATCAGCCAACTAGAGAACGTCATTTAATTGGGGAGTGGGGTTGCAGAGAGGAGAGGAGAGAAGTGGAGAAAGGAGGAGAGGAGAGGAGAGAGGAGGAAAGAGAGGAGGAGGAGGAGGGAGGAGGAGGATGTGGGGTCTTAAGGTGGAGCTTAGTTGGTTTCTGGCAGAGTAGAGAACATCAATGGGGAGAGAGGAAGACTGTAAGGTGTTCTTTGAGCTCAGTGCTTTAGGAGGAAGTGGGGTTTGATGCCTGGCAGATGTTTATCAGCCAAGAGGGAACATTATCAGTGCTGGAAGGGAGGAGGGTTTAGGGAGAGGAGGGGGAGGAGGAAGAGGAGGTGGTCTCTGGGAGTGCGCAGAGTGCTTTTCCTGGAGCCCAGCAGCTCTGTATCCTGCTGGGGCTTGGCTGGCACCCTGGGGCCCAGTGGGCCTGCACGAGAGAGAGGTGCTGCCCATGCAAGGGGCTTGGGGGGGGCGGGGGGGGGGGGCGGCAATCCCGCTGACCGATCTGCCCTCTCTTTGCAGTCTGGGATGCCCTCTTTGTGTCTCGGGCGCTGCAGAAGGTAAAGGTGGATGTGAATGAGAGTGGCACCGAGGCCTCTTCTGCCACAGGTGGGTGCCCTGGGTCACTGCAGGGGCCCCTTCCTTCTCTGTCCAGGTCTTGCCAGCAAACACGCACACACACGCACGCGCACCCGGGTTGTGTTTGCTCCTCTCAGGAGCCTCAGGAGGAGGGGAGGGGCCAGGGGCGGCAGGCTGTGGCGGGCGCTGCTGCTCCCTGAACCAGTCAAAGCTTCAGCTGCTGAATGAGCCCCCCCCCCCTCCCCTCCCCTCCCTCCCTCCCTCCCTCCCAGCTGCCATCATCTATTCCCGGATGGCTCCCTTGGAGATCGTGCTGGACCGGCCGTTCCTGTTTCTTGTGCGGCACAACCCAACCGGTAAGGCCCACCCAGGACCCTTCCTCCCGCCAAAGACTTTGCAGGCTGCCCCAAAGGGGGTGCTGGAGCCCAGGGAAATAGCCATTCCCCCCCCCCCCAAAAAAAAAACAAATTAAAGGGGGGGGGGCTTCACTTGAAGCAGGACCGCCCCCCCCCTCCCCCCGAGCGCCATGCTTGGCTTTGCTGCCAGTGTGCCGGCCAGAGTTCCCAATGCGGACGGAGAGAAAACGCCTCCTTGGTTCGCTCCGAGAGCCGCCTGAGTTGGAGGTGACCACGTGGAGTGGCGCAGTGGCCCGAGACACGGCTGGTTGTGTGAACTGGTCTCGCTGGGCGGAGACTTCACCTTTTGGCTCGGGATGCCAACGCCACCTTGGCTTGGGCGAGCCAGGCTTAGGGCGCAGCTGCTTGGCAAGCCAGCCAGTCTGAGCCGCAGGGAAGGCTTTGCCCTTTGGGGCTGTTCTGCCCAGTCTGCTGAGGGCGGCAGCTGAGAGACGGGCTCTGGAAATAAGAGCGTCCCCCCCCGCCCATCCTGGCCCCCTCCTGCACCCCACCCAGCCCAGCCAAGGAAGGGGGCGGGGGCGGCTCCACTTTGCCCCACCCGCGCCTGGCCCTCCTGTAGCCTCTCCCTTCCTCCCTGCAGGCACCGTCCTCTTCACGGGGCAGGTGATGGAGCCCTGAGGGCCCCTCTGGAGCCAAGGGGGACCTTGCTTCGCCTGCCCAGGGAGCCTCCGTGCCAGCAGGATGACACCCCCACCCCCTGCCCCCCAACCCGGTGCCTTCGTGGAAGCTGCTGCCGCTGCTTGCTGGGCGGCCTGGAGAGGAGGACACCACGCCTGGCATCGAGGGCACCAGGGCGAGAACCGGGCGCCCGGCCAGTGGCCCCTGGGCCAAAAAGGAGCTCCAGGCAGCAGGAGGCCTGGACAAGGGAGGCCTGGACCGAGGAGGAGACTGGTGCCGCCCGAAGAGGCGCCCCCCCCCCCCTGAACTGAGCACTTTGAGACTGAGGAGAGAAACTTAATATATGCAGATCTTTTTGTCTTATTTTTGCACATAAAACGCGCTGCAAGAGCCAAACCCGCCTGACTCGCCTGCTTCTTTGCGGCCCTGGGGAGGGCGGGGAGAGGGCGGGTGGGCCCCGCCCCTATCGGGTTCTGGGGCGGGGCGGCCAGGGAACCTCCCGTTGACGTCACGGCAGGGCGTCTCCCGCGTCTCCCAGCAACCGCCCGGGACCCGGAAGCGCCCGCCACGAGCATGCGCGGGCGGAGGCACCTGGGCAGGTTAAGGGCGGAGAGGAAGCGGCTGCCGGGCCCGCCTGGGACGCCCCGCCGCCGCCGCCATGGTGAGGAGGGCGGAGGGGATCGGGCGCCGCCGGGGGCAGGAGCGGCCCGAGGAGACCCGCGTGGTTCCCGCGGCGGCGGGCGCGGCTCTCCGGGGGGAACGGGGGGGGAGCGCTGCGGGCGGGGACTCTGGGCGGCAGGGCGAGGAAGGTCGAGGCAGCGCGGCCTCTGGCGGGCGTGATCCCCGGGCCGGCCCCGAGAACCGCGCCTGGCCTGGAGGGGGCACAGCAGCAGCAGCAGCAGCAGCAGCAGCGAACGGCCGGCGGGGCTGCTGGTCTCCCCCGGCGCCTCCCTCCGGGCTCCCTGGGCCTTTGCTGGGCAACGGAGACGGTCTCCCTGGCTCCGTCGCCTCAGCAGCCCCGGTGTGCCCCGCAGATGCGCTTCATGCTGCTCTTCAGCCGGCAAGGGAAGCTGCGCCTGCAGAAGTGGTACCTGGCCACCTCGGATAAGGACAAGAAGAAGACGGTCCGGGAGCTGATGCAGGTGGTGCTGGCCCGCAAGCCCAAGATGTGCAGCTTCCTGGAATGGCGGGACCTGAAGGTGGTCTACAAGAGGTGACCCCCCCCCCCTTCCCCTCCTCTCCTCCGCCGTCCTCCCTCTCCCAGCACCCCTCCTCTGGTGGGGGGGGGGCTTCTGGGAGACCGGCCCCTCCTTTGCTGCTTCTGCACACCTGGCCTCCTTTCTGGGGTGGGGGAGGAACAGCTCCCCCAAGGCCTCCTCGCCTGGGCCTTGAGCCAGAAGCAGCCTGGTTATTGGGGGGAAGAGGGGCGTCCCCCAGGAAGGCCTCTCTCCCCCCTCCCAGGCGAGCAGTGCCCATCAGACCCCTTTGCCGGAGGGAGCAAAAGGGACACCTTGCACAGCCACCTCCCGGGCCCCCTTGCTCCTTCCCTGCCCGTTCATGGTGGCGGTCAGCCGAGGGCCGAGCCCTACCTGCTCCCCTCCCGTTGGGGGGGGGGGGGGAGGGGGTCTCTGGGAAGCCAGGGCTCTGTGAAGTCCTCTTGCCTTGTGCCTCCCATGTCCCCCCCGCACGGCTGGGCTGAAGGGGGCCAGGGGGCTGCCCGGCTTCCCCAGCCCTGTCTCCTCCTGGTCTTCCAGGCCTAGCTCTGGACAGGCCGGTTTCTCTGCTGAGGAGGGGGTTGCTCCGCCCGTTGGGGTGGGCTGCACCCCAAAGACGCCAAGTGTCTGAGCAGCTCTGGCTAATGAGAACGCAGGGCTTTCTTGGTGGTCCTCCATTCCCCCCACCCCCAAGGGGTTTGAGATTTCCACAGGAGCGGGGGGGGGGAGGGGGGTGCCGTGGGGCAAGGGAGAGACTCAGGGCCCCTCCTTCCTGTCTCCGGCCCAGGTATGCCAGCTTGTACTTCTGCTGTGCCATCGAGGGGCAGGACAATGAGTTGATCACTCTGGAGCTCATCCATCGATACGTGGAGCTGCTAGACAAATATTTTGGCAGTGTGAGTCCGAAGTGGGGTGGCGGCGGCTTCCCCTTCCTGGGCCGATCTGGCCCCCTTCACTTGCTCCCCTTCGTAGCCCCTGGACCCGTGGCTCTCGCTGGGCCTGCTAATGTCAGGCTGCGTAGCCTCCGAGCCCGGAATTGGCGGGAGGAGAGGGGGGGGGTACTTCTCTTTCCCCCCCCCCCCAGGCCATTAGCTGCCTTGTGACCCTGTTCCTCCCCCCCCCCCTCCCCCCCAGGTGTGTGAACTGGACATCATCTTCAACTTCGAGAAGGCCTACTTCATCCTGGACGAGTTCCTGATGGGGGGGGAAGTCCAGGACACCTCCAAGAAGAGCGTCTTGAAAGCCATCGAGCAGGCAGATCTCTTGCAGGAGGTGGGGGCTGCCGGGGGGGGGGGGGGGCAGCTGCTCTGCTGCACCCACTGCCAATGGTTGGGGGGGGGGGGGAGGAGGAGGAGAAAGATCCTCGGCTGCTGCATGCCATGACTCACCACAGGGGGGCGGGCTCCACTCCCTCCCTCCCTCTCTCTCTCCGGCAGCCTGAGTGCCAGCAGTGGGGAGGGGAGGAGCTATGCCCCCCCCCCCCCCGGGCTCCGAGGCCTGCAATGGAGCCACCTGGAATGGCGGCCTTGCTGGGTGGGGGAGGGGGAATTTCACCGGCCGGCTGAGCGCATGCAGAGTGCCTCCCGGGAAGTTCTCTCGCTTGACGCTGCCCCTTCCATCCTGCAGGAGGACGAGTCACCTCGCAGCGTGTTGGAGGAGATGGGGCTGGCGTAGCTTGGCCCCCTTCAGGATCTCAGGGCCGCCTCCTCTCCCCGCCCCTTCCTCCCCCCCCCCCCTCCCCACAAGCCCTGCGGAGACCCAGGACTCCTCGTGAGACTCCGGCAAGCGGGGGGTGGGGGGGGCAGGCTGGGCTTGCACAGGATCCAGAGCACTTCCCGTCGTGGTTCCGGGGTGCTGGTGGAGGCGAAGGGCCCTCCTGATGACCTCCGTGGCCCTGAAGCCTGTTCCTGCCCCCTTCCACACCCGCAGCGTCAACCTGCTGCCCGAGTGGCCTCTGCACAGCCCAGGGCGCCCGCCTTCCCTCTTCCCTCCACCGCCCCCCAGGGGGAGCCGTATCGGGCGGCTCCACGGCCTCCACAGAACAGCCGCTTCCTGGCACCGGAAGGCTGCTCCCTGGATGCTTGGTGGGGTGGGGGGTGTCTCTCTGCACTCTTTGGCCCCTGCGCCGGCACAAGGAAGGGGAGGGGAAGGCCTCCCCGGGTTCTCTGGAATAAAACGTGTCTGGAAGAGTCTGGCCTGGTGGTATTTTTGTGCCTAGCAGGGTCCCCTCACTAACCGCCCACCTGGAAGCACGCAGGCGCTGCAAACACTTTGTTCTGGGGGGGAGGGGGGGTTGTCACTGCTTTGCCAGTGGGGAGGGGAGAGGGACCCCAGGCGCACCTGCTGCTGGCCCAAGCAGGACAGGAAGGTCTGGGGCCAAGGAAGCCTCCGAGGGGGTGGGGAGGGGGCTGGCTGGCTGCCCCTTGATTCCTCCTGCCACACCAGCCTCTTGCCTGGCCTCAGGGCATGTGGGGAGCTGGAGGGCTGGCAAGGGGGAGGGCAGAGCGCAAGGGTGGGGGTGCGGGGAGAGTGGCAGTTTGGGCCCCTTCCCCTCTCCCCCCCTCCCCCCCACCAGGTGGCCCAATGGGATTCCTCGCCCTCTTAGCCAGCTGAGAGGCAGGCAGGGCCTGGCCTAGTGGCCTCCTCTTTCCAGCCATGGGGTGGGGGGGGGGGCAGGAGGGCTGGGTCGGCCTGAGGAGAGGACTCCCCCTCCGGGCCTCCTTGACCTCCCTCGCCTTAATGGGGGGGGGGGGGGCGCTCAGTGCTGGAAGGCAGCGTCTTGCTTGGCGGGATGGTTCCTTCCGAGAGGGCCTGAGAAACCGGCAGGTGGCCCTGAGCGCTGCAGCCGTTCGGACTTCCGGGGTGCAGCGCTCGTCCGCTTCCCCGACTTGCCTGGGGGGGGGAGGAGAGAAAAAAAGGCACTCACTCGCCTCCCCCTCCAGCCTGTTAAAACAGGTTTCCGTCCCTCCGTCTGGACCTCCAGGAATGCTGCTCGGCCAACAGGCGCTGCCCCCCCCCCCCCCCCAGAAGGCCGGGCTCCAGGCTTCAGCCAGAGGACAGAACTCAGCCTCTGTACTAGGCCTGGGGGTGGGGGGGCACTAGGAGCGCTGTGCAAGAGCCACCCAGAGGTCCAAAAGCCAGTCTCTAGCTGAACCGGCCTCTTGGCTGCCAACCTTCATCCGGCCATTTGGGGGAGGGGGGGGGGCTGCTGAGGCTGAGCCACAGGGTTCTGCCCATCACTCTTTTCTGACCCTCCCAGGAAGGCCCCCTCCTGCGGTTTCCCTCCCTCCCGCCAGCACCGGCCCCTATGCTGGACTCCCCCCGTTGGGCCCATCCCATCCGCTGGGTTCCTTCCTTCCTTCCTGGCCGCCTTCTGGCTCTTCTTGGTAGAGCTGCTTCCACTCCCCAGTGAGATCCTGGGCAGGAGGGCAATCAAAGACCCTCCCCAGGTCAGCTGCTGGCCTGCCTTGCCTTCCCGCTGTGGCAAGCGAGGCTTCCTGGCTGGTGCCGCTTCCCGGAACCGATGTGGAGGGCTTTCCCTGGAAAGTATCCTGGGACCCAAGGCCGGCTTCTATGCCCTGCTTGGATTGGAAGGTCTGTCAGCCAGGTGAGAGTGGGCTGGCACTCGCCACTCTGCACGTGCTCGGAAGTTACTTTGGAAAACTCTTCTGCTGTAGCACTTCCCTGGGCTAGTTCTGGTGAGGATTTGAGGTTCTCCGGCTCTTGTATTGGGGGGCTGAGGCCCATCTGGCCTGTAGCCCACCAATGTGCAAATAATGAGAGTAACTCATAATAAAATAGTTGCTTTTATTTCTTAGCAAAACTAGTAATTCGACATGCTATTTACAACAGGGCAAATGTGTTTTATTTCCAAGTACAACAAAATGGACCAGACATCAAAAACAACTTCTGCTGCTTGTTTGTACAGGACTGGACATCACAAATTGAAGAAACTTGCACACTCTAGAACTGATGTCAGTGGAAAAATTCTCACACGCGTGCAAACTGCCCCGTCAGACTCTGGTGCTTCCCCCAGCTCGACCCCTCCGGCAGGCAGTGTTGGATGGTCATGAATGTTCACAAGCAGGTCTACTGAAACATGCTGAAGGCCAACCTCCCCACCCCTTGGAGGGTCCCTTGGCTCTGGGTGCAAGTGATGGTCACGGGACTCCTTGGTGCCAACCACCTGCCCAGGAGTTGGGGGGGCGAGAGTCCGTTGTCTCTGTCCCAGGTGGCCAGAGGGCGTCCCTTTGAGCAATGGGGTCGGGGGGGGGGGGGCAGTCAGGAGGTAAAGGGGTCTTGGGAGCCGGCGAGAAGCAAAGGGTGGTGGGACTGTGCCTGCCCATCTCTCCCTGCCCTCGTTTTGCCCCCACCTTCCCTCTGCTGCCGCCCAATCAGGACACCGGCTTTTTTTCCACCACTACCACCACAACAGGAGGTAGATTCCCTCTCCTATGTGGCCGGCCTGATTCAAGGGCAGAATTGGAGGCAGCCTTGGACCTCTAATCCACAGAATGGAAGGACAGGCAGACGCCACGGAGGCCGCCTTGAGCCAGCCTTATTTTGTGCCCCTCAACCAGCTTGGAAAAAAATGGGCTTGCATCTCGGGGGGGGGGGGGGGGGGGCGATGTGTGTGAGGGGGAAAAAGGATAAATGGATCCCAAGGACTTGGGTTAGTGGGCTCGGGCTGTGCTCCCAAGGCACTCTCTTGTTACCTGGGAACGTTCCAGGCGAAAAGGGCCCCAATTGGCTCTTCCTGGGTTTGGGATTGTTTGAACGTCCCTGCAGGAAGAGACTGGCGGGTATGTCCTTCTCCTCACTGGTTAGGCTGCCACAAAAAGCAGATTAGAGCAGCCAGTTTGCAGTGTGATGAAGGCAGCAGGCTAGAACACCAGGAGACGGTGAGTTCTAGTCCTGCCTTAGGCACAAAGCCACCTTGGCGACCTTGGGCCAGTCCCTTTCTCGCAGCCCAAGGAAGGAGGAAATGGCAATCTGCTTCTAAAAGATATTGCCAAAGAAAATGGCAGGGATTTATACAGGCGGACTCTGAGAATTGGACGTTGGACTCTGAGTGGAAGGCGAGGGAGGAGGAGGAAGAGGAGAAGGAGGAGGAGGAAGAGGAGGAGGAGGAGGAGGAGGAAGCAAATGCCGAGTTCTTGGGTAGCAAGTTGTTCCATCAGAACCCCTCCCCACTCCCAGCGATCCATGGCATTGGGCCAGGCTACCTGCAGGACCGTGATTGGGCCAGGCTACCTGCAGGACCGTGTTCTGCCGGTGATCTCCAACAGACCGGTGCGTTCCCACAGGGAGGGCCTTCTCCGGGTGCCGTCGGCCTCTATGTGTCGTCTGGCGGCCCCCAGGAATAGGGCCTTCTCTGTGGGGGCCCCTGCCCTCTGGAACACTCTGCCACCTGAGATACGTACCAGCCCGGACCTGAGAGCCTTCAGACATGTGTTAAAAACCTGGCTCTTCGAGCAGGGCTGACCTGGGCTGATACGAGATTTTAACCGTCTCCCGTTTTAATTTGGATTCTAATTTGGGGTTTTTAAATATTTATGGGGGAGGGTGGACTTTTAATTATAACAGCCCCAAATTATTTAATTCATTTTAATTTTTGTATTATGTATCGGGGTAGAATGGGCTGTGCACCGCCCTGAGTCCTTCGGGAGAAGGGCGGTATATAAGTGTTTGAATAAAATAAATAAATAAATAAATAAGTCCAATACTTCTATTTCAGGGGAGCCTGTGGAGCAGAATTCGACCTACCTGGCTGCTCTCTCCTTGTCTCTTGAAGATGGAGTAGAGCCCCTGTTCCTCAGAGTCCCCGCTTGGAGCTAACTGGCATTGACCAAGGCTCCAACACCCCCCCCTCCCCGGACTGCCTTCTGGTTCAGACTGGCTTGTTTGCCTTGCCAGATGTTCCAGGGGGGGGGGGTTGGGGGGGTTGGGAGGCAAAGGGGTCTGACGTGAGACATGGGAGGGCAAGTGAGTAGGGATCATTTAGGAGGTGCGGTCTTGGTTGCCACACCCAAACTTCTCGTCTCTCCCTTAATTCCTTTCTGTGACTTCTTTCTGCCAGGGCTATGAAATGTGGGCTTCTCAGAGTTCTGGCAAACGGGGGGGGGGGGGGGGGGAGGGGGGGGGGGGGGCGGGGCAGAGCTCCCAAGGAATCATGATGCAACCGGAAGCTGCTGCCATGGGGCGGAAGGGCTTGCGGCTTGCCCCGCTCTGCTCTTGCGAAGGCCGCTTACTGCACTTCCTTCGGGACTCCTAAAGGGCCTGTGGGAATGGGGTCAGCAGTTGCTCAGAGGGGCTCCTTCAGACTGGCTGTCGGGAAAGGGGAGTTCCCCTTTTCCCCCAGTGGGGGGGGGGCAGCTGTCTGAAATCAGATGAAAAGGAAGGGAGGCTGGCTGCCCCCCCCCCCCCCCACCCGCAGCACCGAAGCCTGGGACCTTTCAACCAAGTGGGGAGATTGACTTCTCCTGAATCATGCAAGAACCCAGATTTATGTCAGAAACACCGAGTGGCCAAGTTTCTTTTGGGGGGGGGGGAGGGAAGGGTGGGGGGGGAAGGAGAAGCGGTTGCCGCCGCCTTCACTAGAAAACTTTGGGGTGCTTCATCAGCAGGTTGTCCAGGTAGTTCTCCAGGTCCTCGTCGTGAGCTTGGAGGTCGTAGTAGCCATCCCGTGGCCCCAGGGGCCCCGGCAGGTGATGGTAGTGGTGGTAGACTGGGGTTTGGAAAGTCCGGGGGTCGATGTGGTTGGAAAGCTTGCCGCTTCTGTCCTTGGCCTGGTACCGCTTGGGCAGGGGGAACTCCTTCCCTTCCAAGACTTCGTTCCAGGCGGCCTCCTCCTGCTTTTTGGGGAGGGGGTGGTACGGCTGGAAGGCCCTGGGGACGGGGCGGGCTTCTTGGCGAGCACCGGGGTGGGGTGGGGCCTTCTTGGGTTTGCTGTGGGGCGGGGCCAGGAGCAGCTTGGACTCGGGTTCCTTCTTCTCCTGCACGTGGTTAATGATATCAATGACGTCATCGGCAGGCAAGTGCAGTTTGCTGGACAGCTCAATCAGGCGGTCAATGGTGTTCGGGTCGATGTCTTCCTCCTCCTCCCCCTCCTCCTCCTCCTCCTCGGGGGTCTCGTTGGACCGCTTGTCTTCAGCCACGTTGTCCTCCCCGTCTCCAAAGAGGAGGGAGGCCGCCTTGCTCCCTCCTTCCTCGGACTCCGCCTGGGCAGCCGCCCCTCGCCGCCCCTGGTCGTCGTCGTCCTCCTCCTCCTCTTCCTCGCCATCCTTCAGCAAGTACTGAAGGAGCAGATCAGAGGCCATGTCTGCCAGGCGCTCTTCCTCGGCGGCAGCCCGGCGGGCCTCCTCCGCCTGCCTCCGGCTTTCGGCCAGCTCCTCATAGCGGCGCTGCAAGAGCTGGTGCTCCAGATGTTGCTGCTGTCTCAGCTTCCGGGCTCCATCCCAGGACTCCGGGGCAGGAGGCGCCTTGCGCTTAATGTTGAACTTGAGTTGCTGGTACTCTTCCAGTTCCTTGAGCATGTCGTCGGGGTGGGGAGATTCGGTAGGGGACATTGGGTACCTGTAGGAAGGTTCCTCTCGCTTGTTGGTGGGGCTGTAGTGTTGCAGCTCCTTCAACATGGACTTCAGGTTGTCCATCTCCGGCTGGTCCACCATCCTTTGCTGTGCCACCTCCTCTTGTGATGGTTGGTCTCTGTCCTTCTTGGATGGCCAACCCGGCAGGTTCTCGGGCTCTATATCAGAGCTCCTGGCCTCACTCTGGACTCGTTCCTCGTTGGCACCGGGCTTGGGGCTCAGGGGCGACTCCTTGGAGTCCTGGGGCTCAATCTGCAATGCTTGCAGAAGGACAGCAGCCAGAGCCTTGGGGTCCACGTCTTGGAAGAGTTCCTTCTGCTTCCCAGCGCCTGGGCCCATCCCTGGCCACTCTTGGTTGGACTCTACTGGAGCTTCAGCCCACTGGCCTTCCAACCCCGGAGGAAGGGGGGCAGCCAGGTAGAGATGGCACTGCACCAAGAGGCAGAGAAGAAGGATCCACGTCCCTCTGTGGGGAGGCTGGGGCCAAAGCATTATGATGCACCCCTGGATGATCTGGGGGAGAGGGGGGAGAGAGAGAGAGAGAGACAGACAGACAAGGGGCAAGGTCAGAGCTCGAGTGTCCCAGGAGCAATGGACCTCCAGAACCGTTTGGCAGAAGGAGCTGGCTGGGCTCTCTGCTCCCCCATTAGCCGTTGTACGGTTGGCAAGAGGAATTCTTTGCCAGCTGCCAAGCACATGGGTTGCAAAGTGACTCGGGGTGGGTGGATCTGTTCCCTGCAGATGGGCCTGCTGAACCAGCACTCTCCCTGGGCTCCTTTTGCCCAAAGGCATCCCGGTGGGCACTCTGGCAAGGGGCACTCTGCCCATGGCATGGCTGGGGCAGGAGGGCTCCGAGGGAACCCTCAAGAGCGATCCCAGAGCAGCTGCAGCTGGAGAGAGCCACAGTCTTCGCCCTCCCTGTGCCACGGAGGGACATTGCTCCAAGGAAGATGGTGCCTCCACCCCCCCCCCGCCCACCCCCCCACCCGGCCAGTCTGCACTCACACCTCCTGCCTTCTCCACAGAGCATCTTCGGGGTGGGGTGGGGGGGTCCTCCTTTGAAACGAATTACTGTCATTGATGCTCCTTGCCAACTCACCCCAGTCACTTGTCCTCCCCCCCCCCCGCATAACGAAATTCTCTTTTCATAGAATGTGCCTCACCTGGTTGGGGGGGGGGGGCGGTCATGGCCTCGACATGTGATGCTTCGATCTCTGCTCCCTTCCGATTTTGGAAGGAGCAGCTCCTGCTTCCCTTGGCTCAATTATCGCCGCTCCCCCCCCCCCCCCAGCCAGCCAGCCAGCCAGCCCTCCCCCCCGCCCCCCAGTCACTGGTGCAGATGGTCCTCTGGAGGAGGGAAAGGAGCAGCCTTCCGTTCCTCCCCCCCAGCAGAGCACAAGCAGACCGCTCTGCAGTCCCCCACTCCCGCCGCCCCTTGCCGGCAGGGAGGGCTGAGGAAGCGCAGCCCCGACCCCCTCCCTTTCAGACCCCCCCCCCCCCCCGCCGGAGACCCTGCTTCCTTTCGCCCGTCCGCCTCTAGGATCGCCTTCGGCTTCTCGGCCCCTCAGCCGCGCCCCAGATCCTTTCCTGCCGATCGATTCCGGAATCTCCTCGAAAGAGCCTCGGCGATTTCCGCAGTGTATACGACGCCTCCCCCGTTCTCCTTGGAGACCCTCTGGGAGCGACCCCCTTTGCCTCGCCACTCCTCCTCCAGAAAACAACAACGCGAGCCAGACCACCCTCCCGCTTCTCCTGGCAGCCCGGTTTAGGCATGTGCGTCCCTCCCGCTTGGATTTCGGAGTGACGCAAGTTTTTCCCTTGCCCGGCCGTGTCCACCTTCTGAAGGCTCGGCGATCCGGCTTCGTCGCCCGCAGCGCCCGGGCTCTCCCACCCAAAGCTCCCCCTACGACGGGGATCCCTTGCCGACCGGCTTTCTCCTGGCACCGGATCGCGTGGCGCGCTCGCCTCTCGTTCCCAGCAAATCCTTCCCCCCCCCACCACCGTGGATGGGCGAGGTCGGGGGGGGGGGCTGTCCTCCTCCCCTTCTTCTTGGGAGAGGGAGGCACTCCCGCCCACCCCGCCAGCGCTCACCGACGTTTCTCTCGCTCCGGGAGGGAGGAGCGCGTTATCGGCTCGGGTGTAGCTGCGCCGCCGGGGACTCCACCCTTTTCACCGGTCCGCCCGTTCGCCGCCGCCGCCGCCGCCGCTGCCTGCCTTTCTCGGGCGTCGCTCTGTGCCGAGTAGCCTTTTCAGCACCTTGAACAGCGGCGGGGCTGGGCTGCTGCTTTTGTACTTCCAGCCCGGCCCACGTGGGGAGCTCTATTGACGTCAATGTTCATTCATAAAATTCGAGCAGGATTGGAGGGGAGTTCCGCGCCTGCGCGAAATGGAAATCAGCCTGCCCGAGTGAACGAGTGAATGGCTGCCTGTTGGCTGAATGAATGAGAGCGGAGTGAATGAATGAAGGACTGGAACGGGAGCAGCCGAGAAGGAGAAAGCCGCAGGAGAGGAGAGGAGAGGAGAGGAGAGGCGTGGATTTGGTGAATGAATGAGACACTCGGAGGGAAGGGGTGGGAGGGGCCCAGGTCCAGGGAGCCCCCGAGGAATCTCTCCAGAGCTTCACGGGGGCTTTCCCGTTGGCCGAGCCAAGAAACGGAGCCGCGGTTTCTTTCCGAATGGCGTCGGCGGTGCCTTCCCAGAAAGCTGGCGGCGGCCCGGGGAAGAATCTTCTTCGGCGGCCATGCGCGGGCGGGGCGGAACTGGGGGGCACGCGCGCTGAGATACCTCTGCGTGCACTCCGTGTTCCGCGTGCCAAGCGCGGTATCGGGAGGTCTCCGGAGCGCGCAGGGGATAATATGGGGACCCCCGATCGGCGCGGTGGGTCTTTAATCTCGGCGGTGCTTTGGCCAGCGCCCCGAGCAGAGCCTTCTGCGCCTACGGCCGCCGCGGAACCCTCCCTAGGGCCCACCCGGGCTTACCTCGAGCGCCGTAGCTCGCTTCGTTCTTCTCCCTCTTCCTTCTCTCTGCCCTGCCCTCTCGGGCGCGACTCCTTTTGGATCCGTGCAGGGAGGCCTTCGCGAGCTTTCAGGAGAGGGTGAGTCACCTCCCCTCCCCTGCAGTCCGGGCGGCTCTCCCCTCCCATTCCCCCTTCCGTGTCCTTGGGGGGTGCAGAAAGCTGCGCTGCCTTCTGCATTCCCCACCCCGTCACCTCGGAACTACGACGGAGGGGATTAACAAACCGGGGTCTACTGTGCTCGAACCAAACTACCCGGGGCTCCCTCCCTCCTCTTCCCCCACGTCTCCCCCTTAGTGAGTTACCAGTATAAGGGTATGCTTGCGGGAACGTGGGGGGGGAGAAGCCATGATGGCTTGTGTCCTGGCTTGTTCCACTTGGGGGAACGTCAACTCCTGCCAGGCATCTGTTCACATGCCAGGATCCGGATCAAGACGTGGAGCACCAATGTCTTGTTGGATGCTCCTTTCGAGGGAGGGAGGCTCTCTCTGCAGCGCTGGAGAGGAAAGAGTCCAAGAGCCACGGTCTTCTAGGGTACTGAAAAGGAAACAGCCGGTTGGGATTAGGAAACCAGGGTTCCCAAAGACTGTCAGATACAATCCCCTTCTATAGGAAAAATCCTGCCCCTCTAGCCCAGTCTTCCCACCTGGGGGCCCTTGAGCCAGAGGACAAGCTGGCTGAAGGTTATGAGGACTGAAGCCCCACCCAGCCGGAGGATGGCTTTGAACCTGATGCCTTCAGGGAGCCCAGGAGAGCAATTCAGCCATGACTCTCCCGCTTCCTTTTACCGCACATTCCCAGCCAACAAGTCCAGGCACCAAGGAGACCCCCAAATTTAAGAGGAATTCTGACCAACTATCACAGCTTAAGGGAGGGGAAGGGGGAGCAGGAGGAAGGGGTTGGTTCAGGGGACTAGAAACAAGGTCTTGGGAAGGAAGATGGAAGGAATGGAAAAGTTTTCGCCTTGGGGGGGGGAAAATGGCTAAGGGAGATAACGATAGCCGTCTTCAAGCGTTGAAAAAAGAAGACTAATTCTTAGAACTCCGGAATGAAGAACAGAGCCACGATCTACGGGACAGGAAGGTGGATCCACTGGATCAATTCTAGAGAAAACTTTCCAACGGAAAGAATAAACTGATAGGAGCCGCAAAGAAGGAGAGCGGCTGACGTGGAAGCTTCCTGTTGCAAGAGTCCCTTCCGGCCCTCAGACGCCCCGCAGTTCTGGGGGGGGGGGATCCTGAACTTGCACGGGACTCTTCCCTCCCCCAACTCTGCCGCTCTTCTAGGGGGAAGCCGTCTTCTGCTGCATCCGGGTGTCAAAAGAGCATCCAGCAGCAAGAAAAAGTTCGCGGCCAAGAAGGAAGAGGAGCAGGAAGGAAAGTCTACTTGGCCAGGTGGAGCTGTGGGGAGCCAAGGAAGCAGGGGGTGGGTGGGTGGGTGGAGGCTGAAACCTTCAGGCCGCTGAAGGAGCCCTGAGATCTAAGGCAGGCGTGGCTCCTCCCTTTTGGCCACCTCGGGTCTTTCACCTGTCCGGCCACACCCTCTGTGGGGCCATTAATCCTCCCTCTCCATCCCCACCCAACCAGCATGCACGGGAGAGACGCTGCATACTGACAGGACTGGGACCTGCTTCGGCTTTGTGCCTCAGTCCCCTGGGAGGGGGGGAGGAGGGGGGGGGGAAGGGGCTGGAATTCCTCCTGGTGGCCATTTCCCGTCCTTCCCCAGTGAATGAGCTGCTCCCTCCCCAGGGCTGATACCGGATTTCCGGCCTGTCAGCGTTTAGATTGATGCCCGGAGAGTGAGTCACTCCTGCAGCAGAAGGCACTGATTGTGTGAATGAATCAAAAAGGGCTGGACTCCTGTCTGGCTTAAACCAGGAGGTTTTCTGCTGCACTCCCGAAACCCACCAACTCTCCAATGGGGAGAGAGACCCCAGCCCTGACAAAGAAAGGACTGTGGGAGAAAACGGGGGGGGGGGGGGGGGGAGGGGCAGGTGGTGGGAGGGTCATTGGGGACTTGTGGCTTTCTGCTCACCACGTTGCCTAATGGCCCTCAATCGCCACCATGGTTATGGAGGAGACACTCAGGAGACACTCAGGACACTCGGGGTTGCTGGCCACGGTGGACCTGCAGCTGCAAACCGGACATTTTCCCAAGTGTGGAACAAGGGTGGGGTGGGATTGTCCAGCAACTGCAGTGTGCGATTCTCCCCCTCCCCTTCTTCCCTTGCTCTTTTAAAACAGGCCCAAGATAGAGGCTGGGCAGCAGGGTGTTGTTGGGGAGACGCAGGGCCTGGACTCACCCCGGTCAAAGATGGGTCTTCCCCAAGGCTGAGGAGCCCTCTCCGGCCCCCCAGGGCTCCCCACTTCCATTCGACACGGGTCCCATTCCCCCGACTGCTGTGGGCAGAACCGCATCCTGGCTCTTGGCACCATTCCTGCTTCCAGAGCCAACCTGCCAGCTTATTTATTTATTTAAATTTCTATATCGCCCCCTCTCCCAAAAAGGGATTCAGGGCGGTGTACAGCCTACTAAAAATGGACAAGTATATACAATTAAAAACAAATTAAATGACATGAATCCGGCCGAATCCCTTCAGATATAAAATTCCCAAGGTTTAAAATTCCAGGATTGAATTAAAAAGTTAAAATTTAAAAATTTAAAAACCGAATTAAATTAAAACCCCATGAACTGCTTACTGGGCCAGGCCGGCCTGTTGGAAAAACAAGGTCTTGACTGCACGCCGGAAGGTCTGGATGTCGGTAATGGCCCGTATCTCCGGGGGCAGATCGTTCCACAGGGAGGGGGCCCCCACAGAGAAGGCCCGCACCCTCGGGGTCACCAACCAGCAACGATCAGGCGGCGGAACCCCAAGGAGGGCAACCCTGTGTGAGCGTACTGGGCGGCGGGAGGCTGTTGATGGCAGCAGGCGGTCCCGTAAGTACCCAGGCCCCAAGCTTGAGGCCTCCTTTCCTTCCTGCACCAAAGACTCCATCCCTGCTCCTTGCGTTCATCTGCCCCCCCCCCCCCCCCCCCCAGCTGCACTTTTCACATCCATTTGGCCCACCTCTCTTCCTCCCTGCCCATCTGGCTTTGGTGTGGGGTCTATTCCACTTCCTGGGCCTGGCTGTGCTGCGGTCCCCAAGGCCAGATGAGAAAGGGGTCCAACCTCACTTCCAACCAGTAACTCTGGGACTGGGAAAGATTTGTGGTGACCTTCTTTCAACTGTCCCTATGGGCTAAACGGGGCCGCTTGCATTGGGTGTCCCTGAAGGGAGATGGGGAGAAGCCCATCCTCAGCATCCATCCAACCCTGCCCAGAGGTACCATCTGGTGAGACCTCCATCCATGTGGACCAAGCTCCTGACCCACAACAGTTCTTGTGCCCCAAATCCTGGAGCTGCGGGGAGCTGGCAAGGAAGGGCCACCGTTACTTGGCTCCTCCTGATTCCTGGCCTATCTCTGGCCAAGGGAAGTAATCCAATGCCCCTGGAGAGATGACACCTTGATATGAGCCTTCCTAATTGCTGGAGAAGGAGGGAGAAATGGGTGCGGGGAGCCCCCCCCCCGCCCTTCAGCAGCTGGAGCCTGGCCTGTTTCAAGAGGGATGATGTTCACCCCACCCCACCCCACCCTTCCCGCCTGGGCACCAGATGACTGTTGCTGCTGGTGGGCCTGATCAGTGCCTACTGTACGGGGGTGGTGGTGTGACTCACAAGTAGGCTGTGGAGGAGCCAAGCAACTGGGGAGATGACAAACTAGCCAGTTCCGTCTTCCTCCTTAGGAGGGGCTGCGTGGCATGGGGGGGGTAGTGGGTGAGGGCAAGGAAGCCAGGGCAGGTATCCAGGCTCAGGCCATAAGGGTTCTTCCTTTCCTGGGGGAAAGTAGGCAGAGAACTGGAGCTCTGGTCTCCAGAGGCTGCCTTTCCAGGGCTTCTCCGGGGCCCGTCTGCCTGGAGGTGTCAGGCAAGCAGGGGAACAGCCTCCTTCTCCCACGCTTAGTTCAGGCCAAGGGGTAGCCTGTCGTGAGGCAGCCTGTTGGGGTGGAGGAATGGCCACTAACATCGGAGGGTCGGAAGGGAAGGCACTGAGAACCACTGGCGATAAAGGAGAGGGAGGGGCGGGTTGACCCTGAGGTCACCCTGTTAGCTGTAGGATGGCTCTTCTCTGCAGTGGCCCCACCCTCCCTTTGGAGATTAGAAATTGGACTAGAAGACCTCCAAGTTCCCTACCAATTCTGCTCCTCTGCCCCAACCCTGTCAGCCTCTCCTAAAGACCAGCCTATGTTCCTGGCCCTTCCCTGCTGGATCCTGTTTCGTTTAGGGCTAACAAGAACATTGGCTGCTTAGTTTCTCATTTGGGGGCTTTTTTTACTGTTTTAAAAACGTTTTAGTGTTTTCATATATTTCTTGAACTGTCAGCTGCCCAGAATCACTGATTAAGATGGGTGGCTATAGAAACTGAAGAAATAAGCCAGGATCCCCCCGGAATGGCTAACCGCCAGCTGGGCTCCAGGGTCCTTTGGGCACCTGCAGCTTATTCTGCCATCTGGGCTGACAGGATGGTGAGACTGAAGAGGGTGTGTGGGTAGGTGGCAGCAGACGTCCTGGTGAGTTTGGACCTTGTACTCCATCAGGGCTCTATCTCACGCACAACTCCCAGTTAGACCGGCTAACAGTTTGGCACCCCAGGATCTCACAATGGGGCCAGTTGCACATCCGAGGCAGGGCTGGTGCACACTCAGAGTGGGGGGCTTTAGGGAATCATATTGCGAGGGAGGCGCTGGATCTCATCAAGAGCTTCCCAGCTCTAAGGTGCCTCTGGTGTGTTTTCAAGGGTTAGGAGAGCAGAATCTCCTGGGCGCCCATAGCCGTTTCAATGCCACACCCTTGGGTAAAATGGTTCTTTCTGCATGAAAAGGACGGTCTGGTTTCGGGCCCAGCTGACAGGAAACGCCCCAGCTCCCTCAGCGCGGTAAAGGAGCTGCGGGCCATCTCGCTCCGCTGGCTGTTTGCTCTCGGACCAAGTCTCGGTTCTGGGGTCGTTCACCGCGGTTCGGGAACTCTCCAGAAACCCGCAAATCGAGCTTGCAGAAGGGCGGTTGGCTTGGCCGCTGGAACAGGCGGTCCCTCCTTTCAGCACCTCGGAGAGCTCCCCCTCCCTCGGGCCGAGGAAGGCCGGCTTCGCTCTTGGCCGGCGGGCAGAGTCCTCAAGAGCCGGGGGTCGGAGAGCCCTTTCCCCTGGGGAGGAGCCGCCTGTCTCCCTTAGCTCCAGCCAAGCGGTTCCGCTTTTGGCCCGGGGCTCCAATACCCCGAGGAGCCACAACCGCCAACCTCGGGAAACGGCGCTGCGCAATTCCCCTGGGGGATTCCTCCAGACCAGGAGGGGCCCAAGGGCCCCCCGCCGGCTTCGTGGAAAGAGCCGCCCGTTTTTCTCTGCCGTCGCTTGGAAGCCCTGCTCTGCTCTTCCCCGGGTTCTTCGTCGCCTTCCCACTTAAGCCGCTCCTTATGTAGCTTCCCACGATCGGGCCAAGAGCGGCCAAACGCTGCGAAAAAGGCACGGATGTTAGAGAGGAAAGATACCGGCGAGAGGCAATAGCGGTATATAAGGGTGGAAATTTAGACCGGATGAAGAGAGAGGGAAAAGTTGGCTCACCCGCCCCCCCCCCCCCCCCCCATTGCACCAGGCAGCTCCTCTTGTTTTCCTCCTCTAGGAAGCGGTGAATCATAACCCACCCACCTCGCCTTGTGCGCCTCCGCTGTTATCAGCCGCCCATCCTCCCGCCACTCGGGGCGGGCGGGCGGGCGGGTGGGCGGGGGAAACAAATCCCACTGCAAGAGGGCGAGCGGCTCCAATCCCCAAGTCAGGTATGGGGCGCCCTCCCCCCGCAACGCGTTCCCAGCTCACTGCAGGTACTGGGTGGGGGCGGTGGCTGGAAGAGGAAACGGGATGAGTCACGGATAATGAAGGTTCGCGAAGGAGAAGATGTTTTTCCGGCATAGTCTTGGGCGCCTGCCCCACCCCCCCAACCCCCCTTACCCCGAGAGCGCGCGCCAGGAGGGGAACCGTCTCTGAGAAGCGGGCAAAGAGGACCCAAAGTTTCGAAGACAGCTCAAAAGGCCACCCGAAGCAGGTGCCAAAGTTTCTCCACCCCGCTCCGCTACTCACGGCCTTCCCCGTGCATACAGGTCCCCCCACCCGCCTGTCCTGGGTCCAGAAAAGAACAGAGAGAGAGAGAGAGAGGAGGCGCTGGGGATTGGGGGGGGGCTGCTTTTTGCTCTGGAGGCCACAGGGCGGGTCTGGCCTTCTTCCGCCCCACCCATCCCAGTGTGTGGCTGCGTTGTAGCTGGTGGTGGCCGCCCACTCTCCGCCGCCGGTCATCACATTCGTGGTCGCCTCCTCCTCCTCCTCCTCCTCCTCCTCCTCCTCCTCCTGGATCCGCTGACGCAGTAAACGGCTGCAGAGAATGAGTCACGGCGCTCGCAGAAGACCCGCCGTGCTAAATTTAGTGCAACAGACCGGCGGAGAGGGGCTTTCAAGAAGCGTCCGGCATAGAGATACAGCCAAGCCACTGTGTGGGGCGGTGGGCAGAGGGACAGGTCAGCAACGCTTCTTCCAAAGCGACCCCTGAGCGGGTGGATCCGAAAAGATTCTGCCAGGGCTTCTATGGATCGTCAGATGAGGGGGGTCACTACGGGGGGGGGAGGGGCATCCATTCCTTTCTCGTCTGAACACGATCCTTTGAAGTTCCCAAGAGACGCACGGCCAAGTCAGGGAAGGGATCTACTTGTACGATGGTTAAGCTGGGCCAAGTTTCGATCCTATTCTTGAAGGTCCTCGGCCTGACTTGGCAGTGGGAATCCAGTTTGGTCTCCTCTGCCTTTTGAGGCGTTGGGCAGACGGGCTTACTCTGCCTCACCCACCCCAATTCCCCAACCTCTTCAGCCATGTCGGGGGAAGGAAACCATCGCTGCCACACTTAACGTAGCAGCCTTAGCATTGAGAACATCGGGAAATCAGCTCCGTTCTTAATACAATTTCCCGGCTCGGGAAACAGGTGGAGAGAGCGAGGGAGGGAGGGAGGGAGAGCGCTGGGGTTCTGAGTGTGCGTTGCCTTAAAGGCCGTCCAGACAACCAACTCTATGTTTACAGGTGGTCAGGAAGAGCTCCTGTTTATTTGACTTGAATTCCCCCTTATGGAAAACGCCGTGTGTCTATCTCCCCCCCCCCGCCCCCCCCCCCGCCCCCCGTTGGTAAGTAAACCCTTCCATCCTGACTGGGCAGAAGCCCCTCCCAACTGCACCTCTTACCATTCCTTCAAAGATGGCGGGGGGTGGGGGGGGGAGTTCATCCCGGCCCTTCTTGCCCCAAACAGCCTTTCTCCCTCCCACTTCCTCACCCTGTGAGTAATCTTGGTGGAGGTTCCAGGAGGCGTTTATGGGGGGGAGGAGCTTGGGGGGGGGGGGGGTCGAGGTTAAGCCAGGAGTTTTTGCCTGGGCCTCCTCCTTCTCCTCCTCTTCCAAGGCTGAGCGCCAAGGAGGGAGGGGTTTGCACTCTCCAACCGCAGGCAAGTCTCCAGGGTGGGGAAACGCCTGAGCCCACTCCTCCCCCTGCCCTAAATTCATGTCATTTTTAAAGGGAAGCCCCAGAGTTTGGTCTCCTGCTGTGCTCTGGTGAGAACCCCCATCCAACTTCTCCAAAGTTCCTTCTTGGAAGGTTCTGGAGTCTGCTGCATCCCCCTGTCCCCACGTCTTTTCATCATTACTTCTGAGGAGGGGGCAAGGAGAAGGGGGCAGTGGATGCTCTTAGTTTTGACTCAAGTGTGGAATAAACTGTGCTGCGCCGCTCTCACAGCCTCAAATGGGGCCGGGAGGCGAGTTCTGGCAACCAATCAAGGGGTTGGTCCCAATTGTCTCACCAGATCGCCTGAGATGCCCACCCTGCCTTCTTCCCAAAGAGAAGCTGGGAGAGAGGGCTCCCTCTGGGAACAGCAGGGGAAACCTCCCTCCCACTTTGAGCAAAGGAGGTGGCTCCTTCTCCCATGGCTTGCCTAGGAGGTTGGCCCGTGAAGCACAGAGGTAATGGTGGGTAGAGATCCCAGGGCCTGCAGCGGCGCCTTGTCTGCTGAAGCCCCCCCAGCAAAGGCATCTTGAGCTTCAGGCTCTGCAGCTTCTCATATAAGCCGGAAGAATTTGGGGTACAGTGATGAAGAGATGGAACGCCTGCAATCTCTGTTTTCAGTCAGACAACCAAAAAAGGAGGCTGTGTTTGGCCCAGCCAAGGTAGTCAGATGAGAAAGTTTCGCTGTTTGGACAAAACCCAGCCTTTCCCCTGAGCCCTGGAGGAGCAGACACGGAGAGCTGGCAGCGTCCGAGATGCCAGGCAGCATTTATACAGCAAAGCTGGTGGCTGCCTGCTTGCGAGGCAGAAGGTTGCCCTCGGCATTACTCTCCACCATTTCCTCAAGAGTTTCTTTGAAATGGGGATCGGCACCCGATTCCTTTGAAGCGTTTCTTACGACGGTGCCAGAGGCAGCAAAAGCCATCGGAGCACCTGTGGGATTCGGCCTTCTGTACAGAACTTAGGCCAGAACATCCACGAGACTCAATACAGCCAAGAGGTTGACTGAGTAGGGTGGCATCTCATGGGCATCATGATCTGGGATGGGGTGGAATGATTGACTGAGAGAAAAACAGAGTTAAGGGGAGCAGAGGAGGCCAGCAGAAACGGCAAGGAACCTGCAAGGCAGTCAGAAATGAAAGTTGCATCCGTTTGGGACTGAATAAGGAACCTACAAAACTGAACAGAAAATCAAGCTGATGAAAGTTGGATTGAAATGAAAGTAAGGGCAGGAGTATTTCAGAGGTTAGCAAAGGAAGAGGGACACAACAAACCAACAGCTGGAATTCAGTATTTTTTAATATTATTAGTGTTAGGTTCCAGAAAAGGAATGATGAAAACGAAAACCTAAATACTGCAAACGTATTGAGAATGGTTAGGCCGGCAGTGTTAACTAGAGAAATGTTAAAATCAGGAAATTGGGTTGCTTCTGGCTGCATGACTTGATCAACACATCTGCAAAGGCTGCAACTGTAAAGGACATTTGTTGTTCTCTGACCAAAAGCGAACAACAGTGAACGCAAACGAAACCACATTTTTGGAACTGATGGAGCATGTCTGAGAATAAACAGTTCACTAAGCGAATGTTTTGAGCATGGGCCGACAATAAAAGACAAGGAGAGGTTCTTTTTCTTCTTAACATAATATGTTTATGATCTCTGTAGAAGGAGCCGCTATGGGGAGGTTTGGGCTGCGTCCGGGGGGCGGGGGGGAGATGCAGGTGTGCCGGAAGCTTTGTAGGAGGGGCATGGGGGCCACAGAAGGTTGGAATCGGTGGGTTGGGATCACCCAGCCCGGCTCCTTGCCAGGCAGGAACAGAGGCCACCCCAGCCTCCCTTGAAACTCCCCCAGAAAAGATGTTCTGCTCCAGATGTTAAATGTGTGTGGTGGGCAGAGAACCGAAATGATCTGCTAGAATTGGTTATATTGACAAATGTCAGAGGTCTACCAAAGACCAAGGCTGAACAGATAATCGTGAATCCTCCTTCAATGAAAACCTAGCACAAAGAGATGTGGTAGCTTGACTTTGGCAGAATGCTCACTCAAGATGTCAAAGGGGAAAAAAAATGAAGGATAGCGAATACTGATAGGCAGGTAGTTGGTGGCCGATTGCAAGGAACAAGGGTATAACTTCAGGCCCCCCTGGTTCCTAGACCTGAAATGAAAGCCGGCCGCTTGACTTTGGGCCAGTCCCTTCCTTTCAATCCAACCCACCTCACAGGGTGGTTGTTGCTGCTGTGGGGGAAAATGGAGGAGGAAGGAAGGAGTAGCGTGTGTGTGCTGTCTACTCTGGGCTCTTTATCGAAGATCATACAGGCAAGACACGAAGAAAGTCCAGGTGGATCCACTATTATTTGGGGGCCTCAGGAGAAGCACAGTGGGAGGAGGGGGAGGGGGGGGGCCCCTCCGGTGAGAGCGAGTCTCTCTGGCCCTTCAGGGAAAAGGAAGCCAGGAGGGTCCCAAGGCAACCAGCCAGAGGAGGAGGAGAGGGACGTTGAAAGGAGAAGGAGAGGAATCGGGAATTGGGGCTGGATCGGGCAGAAACCAGCAAGGGGCCTTGAGGAAAGAATTTGTTTATTTAATCTAGTTTTAAATTCTATTTAAATTGTATTTATTCTATGTGTTTTAGTAGGCTGTCCACCGCCCCGAGTCCCTTTTTGGGAGAGGGAGAGGTATAGAAATATGAATAATAAAATAAAGGAAGAACCGGCTCAACCAGGCTGGGCTGTAGGAGCTCCTCTTGTTCTTAGGCCTCTTCAGCACCATCCCTCAACAGCGACCGGCTGCCTTATCGAAGAGGCCGCAACCCTTTCGGCCTGTTGAGGCCTTTCAGGGAGGAGCTTCCGGTCATTTTGGTTCCAAGGAAAGCGGAAGGACAAGCCAATGGTCTTGCCCACAAGTGCTGGGAGTCTGCTTCCTTTTTGTCCCCCCCCCCCCCCGGCTGCCCTTCCCCACCTCTGGAAGGGAAGTCACCCGATGGCCCCGAATATGCCACCCCAGAGAATTAGACAGAGGCGCTGCATCCGGGCTTGAAGGGAAACTGGATTTCCACGCAGCCCCCCCCCCCCCTTTCTAAATGGCCTCTGGAGAGAAGGAACCTGGGGGGGGGGGTCAGTTATGAGGGAGGGAGGGAGGGATGTGCCCTTCCCGCCTCCCCAGGAGGACGGAGTTGCAAGGGTGGCTGCCAGGATCAAAGTGGGGGCGAGGATAGGAAGAAGGCTGTGGTGGGTCAGGCGAGGGGCTTCTTCCTCTAACGCTCCAGCTCACTTGGGGAAACTGGGCAGGGGGCCCAGCAACAGGACGTGGTGACCTTGTGCCACCCTCCCTCCTTCCCTCCCTCCCTCCCCACGTGGCCACAGGGACTGTTGCCAGGAGCAGCGCCTACGTCAGCCAGCCGCGTTGCCACGCTCCCTCACTGCAGCCGGGTGGCTGTTGCCAGGGAGGGCAGCAGAAGCAGCTGCGTCCCTTGGGGCTGCCCCCTCAACCTGGATGGAGCCTTGGACCCAGGGGGGCTGCTCTGCTGCTCTGCTGCGGTGGACAAGCAGCCGGCCTTGGGGTGCCGCTGTCCTTTCCAGACTGGAGGGAGCGGGTGTGTGTCGGAGTATCCGGGCCTTAACCCGGGTCAAAGGGACAGAGTGTGTGTGTGTGAGTGCGTGACTTTGTGTTAGATTGGGCCCTGGCACCCCCTGGAAGCCCCCTGTGACCCCTCTACCTGGCAGTTGAGCCCTGCCGGGTGGCGTCCTCACCCGCGGCCTCCTCCGTGGGCCGCTCTCCACTCCCGGGGCCTTTCCTAGGGGGCTAATCCTATTGCAAGGGCTTCTTGGGGGACCCTCCCTCTCAGCCACAGGGGTCCTTTGGCCTGGTTCCCCCTCGGGAAGGGAGCAGGTGCTCTCTGCCTGCAGCTGGAGCCCTTGTGGCTTCCGTCTCCCGGCAGAAGGAGGGCCATTTCCGGTGTCCTGAACGAACCTGCGGGGGGGGGGGGGGGGGCAGAGCGCCCCAGTTTGGCTCCTTTCCGGCCTCTCAGCAGCTCCCAGGGCCAACCAGAGGGACTTGGAGGCTCCTCACTCAAAGGCTGGTCTGGCCAGGGTGAGAGGAGGAGGAGGGGCAGGGCAGCCTAAAACCAGCTTGACCTCTGTGGGAAGCCACTGGGTGAGACAGTCCTCGGGCAATTTGGGTATCCCCAGCTTTGCCTCGGGCTGCCCTGGAGGGGCCCATTCCAGGGTCTGGGCAGGGGAGGACTGGAGCAGGGAAGAGTTATGCTTTGTCCCCCCGGGGTGTCTGGGAGGCCCCAGGAGCAGCTCTTGGCCGAGGCTCCACGATCGGAAGCCCTCCGAGTGGGAACCCTCGGTGGGCCTCTGTGGGGCAAGGGGGACTCTGGGCACGAGGGTCTGCCACCGAAGGGGAGGGCAGGGACCTCCGCTGGCCCCACCTGCTAAGGGCTGCCTACGGGGCCACCTTGGGCCCATGGCCTTGGCTCCCGGGGCAGCTCCCTCAGCCCTTTCGGAGGCTTTCTGGAGGGGCCTTCGTCCCCTAGAATCGGCCCTTCCCTCGCTCAATCTGGCTTGGAGGACCAGGGCGTGGATGTGCGTTGGGGGGGCAGAGCCGCTGCTTTTCCTCACTGGCCCTGCGGAAGGGCCTCTCGCTGGATGGGGAGCATCAGCTTCAGCGCCCCCTGGAGCGTGGAGGACTGAGGTACACTCAGGTGTCGAAGGCTTTTAACTGGACTGAGATTTCCACCATGTTTGAACTCCTGTCCAGATCCCTCCTGTGGGGCAGCAGTGGGTATAAGTGGGATGGATGTGAGTGAGAGACGGCCATCAGCCAAAGCATTGAGGGAGCGAAAGCATCTAGGCTGAGGGGGCTTTCATGCCCAGGACACAGTTTGGGAACCAGCCCTCTGGAGAGGCCACCCGTCCTCCCCTTCCCGTGGGCTGCTCCCTAGGGAAGGGCTGGGGCTACAGGCCCTGGCGCAGGAGCCAACCAGCGGTGGGGGGGGAGGCCCTACCTGGGGCCGCCTCTCCTGCGCCGGGAGGGCCTGTGCGCCCCCCCAAGAGGGCAGGCTGGGCTTGTCGGAGAGGCAGGGGAGACCCCTGGCGGGCAAGGCGGGCTCGGGGAGGGAGGAGGGCCTCTCAGGGGCCCTTCAGATGTCGGCCTCCAGCAGGTATTGCTCTGTGTAGTCCTTCGCCAGCTCCAGACCCAGGGCCTCCTGGCAGAAGGCGGCCATCTCCAGCCACAGCTGGGGCTCCAGGAACAGCTGGCACATGACGCCGCCCCGCAGGCTGGGCACCTGGAGGCGCAGGTGGTGGACCAGCTGGCTCTTGAGCTGGGCCAGGTTGCGGCCAAAGGCGTCGATGTTCAGGTACTGCCAGTCCTTGCCCAGCGGGATGGCGAAGGGCTGGGTGCTCAGGGTAGCCACGGTCGGCCGGGCCTTGCGGTCGACCACCCAGCGCAGACTCTTCTTCTGCAGGAGGCCCAGGTTGCTCCGCGTGGCCTTGAAGGGCTGCCAGTCCTGGATGATGGTCTGGTTCGGCAGCACTTCGCTCCGGAAAGCCTCCCTCAGAACTACCTCCGGCACCTCGCTCTCCAGGAGCAGCTCCGAAGGCTCCAGGCCGAAGCCCCTCCGAGCCAGCAGCACAGCGTCCAAGCGGGAGACCAGCTCCTGGGCCTGGAAGCGCAGCAGAAGGATCCCCTGGGAGGGGAGGGGTTCTGTCAAGGTGGGGGGAGAGAGAGCCTGGCGGGGCAGCAACCCAGCCATGGACTGCTGGGGGGGCGTCTCTGGCAGGCAGCCCTCCTCTGCCCGAGGAGCCCCAGGGGCTGGCCCCACTTCCTCTGGCCACGGGGGAGGCCTGGAGTGGGGCTTCCAAGTGGATCTGGGGGCCTTTCCCAAGAGGAATGGGAAGAAGGGGGCGAAGGGAGATGGGCCCAGCCACATGGGAGGCTTCCTGGCAGGAGGGGGGCTGAGAGGCTGGGCGGCCATAGAGCTGGGCTTGGCCAGCAGCTGTGCCATCCCCTCCTGCGTCTGGGAAGGGCCTTGGCTGAGCAGCTGGGCCCCTCCCCTCCCTCGGACTCCGCTACCTCTGGGCTGCTGCCGAAGGCTTTCTAGAAAGATGGCGCCCATTTTGAGGAACTGCCATTGCTCTTGCAAAAGCAGACATTGTCCCTCCCCCCTGACGGCCTCCCCTCCCCTCCCCGCAGAGCGGCTGCCCTTGTTCCGGGCTCTGTGGTCCAGAGGGAGCCAGGCTGGGAACAATCCACCGTAAATCTCCTTGGTCAGAGGCCCTTCTGCTCTAGGGGTCTCCTCCTCGTCTGGGGCCCAACAGAGACCTCAGCCTCCTCCCCAAAGAGCTGAGGGGACCGCAGCACCAGGAGGCAGGCCCGGGCCTGCAATCCCGTGGGCCTTCCGGCAGTGACCCCAGCCTGGGCTGAAGGGCTGAGTCCTCGGCCTTAGCTTGCCAGGCTGCCCAAGACCTTAAGCCCTGGGCTTAGGTTTGCGCTCCCAACAGGAGGCAGCAGTTGGCCTCTCTCCCGAGGGCCCTGTGTCCACCTGTCACCCAGCCCCTTGGTCCACTTGGTCCTGCCCACCTCCTCTGCCCCCCACCCCCCCCCCCACCCCCAGAAGGGAGAGGTGGCTCATTCACCTGTTTGGCAATGATGCGATACTTCCGCAAGTCTTTCGCACCCAGCTTGTCATCCCGGGTCAGGCGGGAGACTTTCACTTCTGGATGTTTCTCCTTCACCATGGCAGAGCAGAATCGTTGCAAGTCCCCAGCCACGCCTTTGCCACGTTCCCAGGGTGCCACGCGCAGCCCCTCCACCAGGGCGGTCTCTCCGGCGTCAATGATGTAGACCGACTGAAGCCCTATCTGGGGGCAGATCGCGGGGTGGGGGGTGGGGGTGGGGGGAGCAGGGAGTTAACTTTCAAGGGGTCCAATAGGTGGAGCCAACACGGGAGGGGTCGTGGCCCCACTCCGTCAGCCCCACTGTGCTCCACCAAGGAAGCCCCCCCCCCAGGTTCCTCGATGGGGACCAGAGCCCCACCTGACACCCAGAGGGACAATCCAGGGCCTATGAAACTACAGCTTGCTCTGAAGGAGAGGGGAAGGGGTTTCCCTTGAGGGCCCTTCTTCTCCAATTGATGAAACTGGGGGAGGGGGCATCCAAACAGTGCTTGGTGAGCCCCTGCCTTGGCCTGAGGATTCCTTCCCAAAGGCTCTGGGGTGGAGGCGGGGGGGTGGTGGTGGTGGGAAGACATCCCAAGTGTGGCCTATTCAGCAAAGTGAAAGACCCTTTTGGAAGAATTCTGGATTTCTGGTTCGGGGGGGGGGGGGGTCTCTCCTTCCGCTTTGAAGACCCCCAAAGGGACTGCACGGCCAACCCAACCCAACCTGGCCTCCAGCCAAGGGCTTTGGTTGCAATGCAGGCTTAGAAACTATCAGTTCAAATTCCGGCTGTTCCCTTCACAACCGGACAAGAGAAGGAATGGGGACGCAATCTACGTGCCTAGGAACAGGCGGAGTCGGGTCCCTCCTTTTGCTCGAGGGCAACGTTCCCCTTTTGCCTGTTGCCGTTGTAGGGCCAAGTTGTTTATGTCTGGAGTCTGGATTGAAAGCTTGGCTGTGGACCCTCCACTATGGGGAGGCACACCCAAGAATTCTGCTAGCCCTTCTTGAGGGTCATGGGCAAACCCACAACGCTGCCATCACTCAGCCCCTCTTGAAAGCAGAAGGAGGGAGCGCTGCCCCTTGAACGTTGGGATCGTCCCCACGTCCTCCTCCTCCTCTTCCTCCTCCTCCCCCTTCCCTGCCCATGACAGAGGCTCCCGCTGCCCGGCTTCTGTTCCACTGAAGGGCTGGGGAAGAGAGGCATCTTCGCCTGGACTCTTACCACTATGCCATTTTTCTTAGCCAGCACAACGGTGCGGTTCGGCTCATGGATCCAGGCATGGTAGCGGCTTGGGAGGTAGTCGAGGCCTCCATAGATCCCCTTGGAAATGGCCAGGATCTCCTCAAAATCTCTTTCCGTGGCAATGGTGAACTCCATCTGCGAGTCAGCGGCACTTTCCAGTTTCATGGTTCGCACGAGCAGCTGCGGCTGCAGGGACACAGACGTCCATAAAGACCCCGGGAAGAGGGTCCTCCCAGCCCCCAACCCCCCCTCCCCCCAAGCAGCCCCGCTGGCCTCCCGTAGGGTGCATTGGCTTGTGAGAGGCTCCCTTGGGAGGGACGGAGAATGAGGGTGGGCAGAGAGAAGAGGAGTTGGGGGTGGGCCTAAGCCCAGCAAGAGAAGGCGGTTCCATGATCCGGGCAAGTCATTTGGTCCTTCCTGCTTCCCGTAGATTTCAAGAGAAGCCCCCTTGGCAGCCTACAGCTGGGGGGGGGGGGGGGGGGGAGACATGTTGATGAAGCAAGATCTGGATGAAGCAAGTCTATCCATCCTGGCATCGAGTCAGGTCCGGGCAATGGGTGACCGTCAAAGCTTCAGCCCAAAGCCTTTGGGGTTAACCATGCAGCCAGCACCCTCAGAGCAAGGGAGAGCAAGGGCAGGCCCGTGGAAGCCATTGCCTGGAGAGGCTGAGCCGAATGCCAGTCGGCAACCAAGAGACCCACCTGGTGGCCCGGAAGGAGCTGCTTGACCAAAGATGGACGCAACCAAAGTCCCTTCGTCCCATCCCAGAGTCGGGCAGAGGCTGATCAGCCCAATGCCCTTGATGTGACCTCTGCCCTTCTCTTTCCCCTCCATTTTCTCCCCGTGGCAGGAGACCCCCCCCTTCAGGCAAAAACCGTCTGAAGACTGGAAAGGAAGTTCAGCCTCACCTCCTTAAGGGCAGGTTCGGTTCCCTGGCACCTGAACCGGCCCACAAGGCTTGCCTGATAAAATCGCCGTGGGGAGGGGCATACATCGCTCCCCCCTCTCCTCCCATTGCCCTGCATTTTCTCTGAGAGAGCGAGAGAGAGAGAGAGAGAGAGAGCGAGAGAGCCTCGTTCCTGCTGGTCAGGTGATGTTGAGCCCTAGAAACGAGAAAAGGCACGAAGCGGGAGCGCAGCGGTCACCCTTCCTTGGGAAAACCTGCAAAAGGCGGAGCTGGGAGTTGAGGAGCCCCCCCCCCCCTTCCCCCCCCCCCCCCCCCGCCCCCGGCCAGATCCCGCTCCAGCCAGCCAGCCTGCCTCCCCTGGCCAAATCTTCTGCTCGGCCCTTCGCAAGGGAAAGAGCCCCGCGGGATCGGGGCCGGAGGGAGACGTTCCCTTTCCACGGAAAGCTCCCGGGGAGCGAACGGCAGGCACGGAGAGAGCCCAGTCGTGCCCTCTCGCCACCGCCGAGGCTTTCTCGGTTGGTGGAGGCTGCCGGCGGCAGCCAACTTCCACTCCGGCCTCGGCGGCAGAAAGGAGGGAGCAGGGACGCGAATCCCGCCGATTCCCCCAAGCAGCCCCGCCACTCTCTCCCCGCCACCCCGCGGATGCCGTCGCCAATACCTGCGGAAACGCAGAAGGGCAGAGAAAGTCCTGAGCCGATGGCGCACCTGCCAGGAACCTCTGGCCGCTGCGGTCTCGGGTGACCGGGCGGTCCTTCTCGCCTCCCAGGAAGGATGGAGATAAGCTCCCCCTACCCATCCCTTTGCCCCGCCCACGAACGGCTGGGGGGGGGGGGGACGCCTACTCCCCCCCCCCCCCCACTCTCGCGCGCTTTTACGTCAGTGGTGGGGGAGGAGAGGACATCCGAGAAGAGCGTGGGAGGCCCGGCCAGGCAGATGCTTCTCTCCCCGCCGGTAGGAGCCGGGCACCGGCTGCGTTCAAAGCGCCAGGGCGCCCGCCGCAAGCAGCAGGTCCCACTCTGGAAGAGCCCGATGACGCCCCCCTACCCCCCACCCCCCCACCCCGGCTCTAGGAAGCCCACCCCTTTCCCGGCCCTGAAGGAGCCGGAAGTCACTTTAAGTGGTGTCCGGGAGTCGGCGCTGGGTGCAAGGCTGGAGGAAGCGAGAAGTGGCTATCTCCTGGCCCTGGAGGGAGAGAGGGAAGCTGAGCTGAGCGCCTCCGCCTGGCGCATCTGCACGGAGCACCCAAAGGCAGCCGTCTCTCTTGAAGGGGCGGCTGGGCTGGGCTGGGTCTTCCAGGCCCTCCCTCTATCTATCTATCTATCTATCTATCTATCTATCTATCTATCTATCTATCTATCTATCTATCTATCTATCTATCTATCTATCTATCTATCTATCTATCTATCTATCTATCTAATCTATCTATCTAATCTATCTATCTATCTATCTATCTATCTATCTATCTATCTATCTATCTATCTATCTATGCATCTCTCTTTCTCTCTCTCTCTCTCTCAATCATATATGTATGTATGTATGTATGTATGTATGTATGTATGTATCTATCTATCTATCTATCTATCTATCTGTCATCTATCTATCTATCTATCTATGCATCTATCTATCTATCTGTCATCTATCTATCTATCTATCTATCTATCTATCTATCTATCTATCTATCTATCTATCTATCTATCTATCTATCTATCTATGCATCTATCTATCTATGCATCTATCTATCTATCTGTTATAAGTAAATTTGGATGTTATACTTGAGAAACTACAGAACCAGACTGTAGCCATTTTGTGTTCGTAGACTGACCTTTTTAAAAGAACAGAAAAGTTGAGAAATATGTTTTTGTACAATAAACATGTGGTATTGCGAAATTGTCCTTGGATGAGGTTCTAGAATGTGTACAGAACAACTTGACATTATATAGTCATATTAATCAAAAGTATAGTCCTCTGATAATTGCATAACCTGACATCTGGAGATAAATCCGGGAAAAGGATGTTGGTACCAATCCAAATGTCAAGTAAGAAGAGTCAGCGGAAATACCCATAACTCTCCTATGAGAATCTATATATCTTTGTAACTGAAAAACAACATGTGATCTGTACTTGCTTATATCATTATATTTGGGTATAAATATATGGTCTTTCTGGTGATCGGGGTTCTCCTTTGTCTCATACTATCTTTGGTATGGGTTAAAGGGTGCCGGTACTGCAGTATCTTCAATAAAGCCAGTTACGTGTTTCAGTATTTCGAGTCTGTTCTAATTATTTCTGCTCATACGCATGACAAGTTTTGGCGAGCCAGCCAGGAGACAGGACAAGGACTCTGGAGGTGGTTCTTCTGGGCTGCAAAACGGGGGGCCCTGCTGCTGTTTTGTGGGGTTTTGTGCCTTGGATGAGCCTCTGTCCAGGGGCCTTGCTCCTGGTGACCTGCATTTGGTTGACTGATTGCTGGGACCGTGCTGGCTTCCAGTGGCCGCGGGTGAGTTGTGGTGCACCGAGGGATCAGGTGAGCTCTATCTGAGTTTTTTTATATATATATCTATAGATATATTTTAGGGACTTGTGTTGCAACATTTTTTTTTAACAGTCTAACATTTTTGTTCCTCTCTTTTGAAACGTTTCATATATATATATATATTTTCTTCTCTAAATGAAGGCTTGTTTGGCTTGTATGCTTTTTTACTTTGTGTCTGGAGTGTGTGTTTGTGCAGAGGGGTCTGTCTGTGCTGTTACATTGTTTATTCCCCCTTTCTCTGTCTCATTTCCTGTGAATAGGGGGGTGGAAATGGGGAATTTATTTTCCTGGTTAAAGAAACCAGCTGTTGCTGGTGAAGTTCCTTCCATTCCTATATCATCTCCTCTTGGGGAGTTAATAAATCAGTGGAATGAGGCATGGTTAGTTCAGTATACTAAACTTTTGGATAAGATACGGTTAATTGAGCTGTGTACAGCTCGCTGGCCGGATCATATCTTGAAACCTCCGAATTATAGTCACGGTTTGGGGAGTCTAATATATATTGGATTAATGCTTTAAAGGATGTCTTGACTAAAAAGAGGTAGGTTTCTCAATTGTCTTATGTTGTGCCTTGGTATCATGTACAATATACCGATCCATTTCCTCCTCTTGGGAAAACTTCTAAGAGACTTTTGTATACAAAGGAAAGTGATAAGTGGGATCCTTTGGATTCTGCTGGTCCTGTACGTCCTCCTTATAATGTAGCTAACTCTGTGCAAGATGTGGGAGAAAAGAGGGGGGGAAGTTCCTCCGCAGTTTCTCAGTATAGAGAGTTAAAACAGGAGTTGGATTCATTAGCAGTTGCTGGACCTTCTATTCTATATGCCATCTATTCAGGTTGCTCCAATATCATTATAACAGAGTTTGGATTTATTCTTGGGTCCTAATATTTATGCTTATGTGGAATTACAGCATATCTTGGGATATATTTTTTTTCTCCTGAGGAGCGAGGGTAGATTGGACGAGCTGGCATAGTATATTGGAATAAGACACAGGAAGGTGTAGTAAATGCAGTAGATGGTGAAGATAAGTTTCCTTTGGCAGATCCTGGTTGGGATAGTCAGGTTCCAGAGGATAGAGTACAGATGATGGATATGAAGAAACTTATTGTGCAGGGTGTGAAAACTGCTATACCTCAGGGTAGAAATCTAGCTAGAGCATTTGAGGTAGGTCAGTTAAAAGATGAGTCTCCGGCTGAATTCTTGAATATAATCAAGGATAGTTTAAATAAGTATTCTGGTCTTGCCCCTGAAACACCAGAATATCAGGCTTTAATGAAACTGCAGTTTGTTACTAAAGCCTGGGGTGATGTGCAGAGGAAATTGCAGAAGATAGAGAGATGAGCTGAATCAGACATAGCTACTTCGTTGCAAGAGGCCACCAAGGTGTTTATTGGTCGCGATCTTGCAAAGTCTTGTCAGAAATCCCAAATTATGTTTCCAGCGTTGAAAGCTGCTACAACCAAAAAGGTGAAT